>CM044018.1:57414024-57894024 GCA_024085815.1 Flaveria linearis | reverse complement strand
CCGTCGACCCCTTTCTCCGGCCACCCTCCGGCCAACAATCCGGCGTAAAACAAACACCCAAATCACATGGTTCTAACCCAATCAAAACATCCCGACCGTTTCTGGAACAAGATTCGAACCTAACCCCACAATAATTTAAGAATCAAGTTGGTAGTGCGATCTAAACCGACCCACGTTCCTTGTCGGCCCCTTTACAGGTTCAAATCGCACTAAAACTCAACAATAATCGAATTAATCAGATCTAAACAATCCTATAAATGTTCCTAATCAACTACAACTTCGAATTGCATCTGAAACACCCACATTCATTGAATTCGAATCCTTTCTTCTTCGCGACCTGCAACTCATTCGATTTCTATCTTATGAGCTTTATTTCACAAAATTAACATAGGGCTTTCATCATTAGAGCCATTAGAAACTTCCTGTGAAAGGAATTTGATTATCATTAACATTTGCCACTGGAATCGATCTTGGTGTAGTCGCGACTGCTCATCGGGTGTTCATCATCAATCCGACTTCGTTCTGGTAAATTAAACACATAGGCATGCATGAAATTACATGGGGAATCAAAGCCCCATGTCTATTGTAACACCCCAACCCGGAGAGGCTGACGTGTCACTATTACAGATATCAAATCAAAAACCAAATCCATAATATTAAGGAGATAATTTCAAACAAACTCGATAATCCGAAAGAACCTAATTAAGTTATTCATTACATTAATTAAAGTAAAATACAATCTTGATCTTCAACCACTCTTCACTGATTTCCCGGAAAATCCTGATTACCTACAATCAAATAAGAAAACACCACAAAAGAAAATACGGCTGAGCCAAAAGTTGCTCAGTGACGGAAATAACAACAGTAATGATAAGAAGCGTAACATACTGATATCTGATACTGAACTGATCATATGATATAGAAAACGGAAATCTGAATCTAAACATATAATACTGATACTGAACTGAACATGTAATACTGAACTGAACTGATCTACACGACGCGTATATACAAACAAAATAAGTCGTGTAATATAAGAAGTACCCAGAGCCAAAACTGAACTGATAAGTACATAGCTAGCTAGACTATGCACTAATGAGATGGTGTGTGGGGCGTACACATATGATTCCATCCCCCGGAACTGAACTGAACTGAACTGAACTAGGATCGATCCATCCGCCTCCCAGATATTATGGCCAAAGTACTACTTGAGTACTAACGTGTTAACGGAGACGCCGTGAACTATTTATTACACACCGTCACGAAAAGTGTCACATCATTGACGCCACAATGACATGTCGGAGAGCTCGGGTAACAGAGTATCAAATCAAATGGTAGTACAACTACCAACATATAACGTATCAATAGAGCATTTATAGGAACATGCAATAATGAGCACAAACTTATAAAATATATATTGCATGCTACAGGTCTCAATAAATATCACTAATGAGTCGAACGAATCGGAGCATAATTAAATATTAAGGATATACAACTAATAAAGGCTAAACGATTCATATTAACGGAAATAACGTATCAAAAATCCGTACTACAAAGTAACGGAACAGAATTTATACTATGATAAAGATAACCAAGAATCCGTACTACAAAGTAACGGAAACAAAGTGAATACTATGATAATCAAAGGAACAGAATCCGTACCTTATACACGAGTGACAATAATCAGAAACAAGGTCTAGACTCGGTTAACGCCGCGAGAACCTTGTATCCTTAAACAATTCTGAGCTTGATAAAGAAAAAGGATGATCACCAACAAAGCAATCCTAACTCTTACACGGTTTACGTACTCAATTCCACTCGATCTCATCGAGTTCTTGTTGTTGGCTATCCGTTGACCTCGGTTGACCATGCTTGACCAGCTTTGATCGATGTTTTACCTAACCCAAAACGTACCAAAATCATATTCAAACACTAATATATTGTTATCTAATACCCAAACGCAACCATAATCTCAACATACGTTAGCAAACTTCTCGGTTGTCTCTTACCATCGATATTCACCACATGCAGCCACTTTCATCACCATCATAACCCGACAACCACTACCACAATTATCACCATGACGGACAACGACCATCAACCGCCAACATCAACCACAACCATCAGTCGCAACCCCACACCAACGAAACCACCACCTAAACCCGATGACCACCACAACAAACACCAATTTACATCATCACCACTGCCATCACCTTGCCTTACAGCAACTACAACCATGATTACTACCAAAAATCAATAACAACCAACATCAACACCATCAGTAACCATCACAAACACCAATTTACAGCAACAAACACCAATTACAGTCATAACCAATAATCATAGTGCAGCCATAAACCACCCATCATCCTCACCTTACACCACCCTCGTAGCCAAAAACATCAATTCCAGCCACCATTACCAACACAACCACTATCTCGAGCCTCGATCTGGTACAAATCTATACATGCAACCTAGATCCTACTGATTTTCAGTATGTAGTTCAGGAAATCATAAGACAAACGACTAGTTTGGTTCTCGGTCAGCCTTACCGAGGAAGAGAGACAGTGGGGGCGGTCTGGGACACCTTCGGGTGCCTCCTTTCCTTCGCGGTCTAGGCTGCTGTCGCCGGTACCATCACAACCATCACCAAACACCAACCAAGGTACTAACATCCACGGTCACAATCATCACCATCGCGACCTCGTCGGCCTCCGAATCCACCACCATCGCGACCGCACCCCTCCATCGCAACCTCACGCCACCAAATCACCACCGTGGCTTCGCCATTTGACTGCTATTAGCTTCGCGACCGCCCTCGACACCACCACTCCAAGACCGACCTGCAAACCGCCGCCTTCTTCTTTCGATTCCCGTTGCCTCATTGAGTTTTAGGAGAAATTGAAGCCGCCATCGTGACCGCAGAGGAGAGGGGAGTCCGTTTTGGTGTGGCACTCGCCACCACTCGCCGGAGGCCGGCGCCGGTGGCCGGATAATGGCCGGAGTTCGAAGAAAGGGGAAAAGGGGAGAAGGTCGCGACTGCCTCTCCTCTCTCTCTGATTTTGGGTTTTTTTTTTATATGGGTATTATAATTCTACCCCCCTTAAAACAATTTCGTCCACGAAATTGCTAGGTACAGATCGAACCAGATATGACATAACGTACACGGAGTAGTAAAATCAACAGGTGAACGAAATCACTCCTAATTATTCAATTTCTGAGACGGAATCGATTCGATAGACGAAATCGTATAAGAGATGACTAATGTGATGTTCAAGAAACAGATAACTGATAACTTCATAACTGATAGCAGGAACATATAAAAGATAATAACTAAGAGGTAAATAGATACGGATATTGAGAACGGATTTCATCTTCTATCTCCCATGTAGCTTCGCGTTCGGAATGGTTTTTCCATAATACTTTAACAAAAGGAATAGTTTTCCTACGCATAATGCGTTCTTGTCGGTCAAGGATAGCTTCTGGTTCTTCCTCGAATGATAAGTCTTCACGAATCAAATGAAGTGGATAGTTAACCACGTGAAGAGGATGATAATTGTACCCCCTTAAAAGAGATACATGAAAAACGTTATGCACATGTGACAGTTGAGGTGGTAAAGCCAAACGATACGAAACCTCGCCAACTCTTTCTAGAATTTCAAAGGGTCCGATAAACCGTGGACTAAGTTTCCCTTTTAGACCAAAACGTCGTACGCCTTTGCAAGGCGAAACCTTCAGGAATACTTTGTCACCGATCTTAAACTCCAAAAGTCGACGGTGTCGGTCTGCATAGCTTTTCTGTCTACTTTGAGCTTCTTTTAACTTTTCTCTAGCAATAGCAACTTTTTCATTCGTGATTTGAACTAACTCGGGTCCTTCGATGACTCTTTCACCGACTTCTTCCCAACAAATAGGTGCTCTACATTTACGACCATACAATAATTCAAAAGGTGACATGCCAATGCTAGCTTTCCAACTATTGTTGTAAGCAAACTCGACCAAACACAAGTATTCATCCCAGTTCCCAGTCCACTCTAAGGCACCAGCTCGAAGCATGTCCTCAAGTGTCTGAATAGTACGCTCCGACTGACCGTCAGTCTGAGGGTGAAACGCCGTACTAAACCTCAACTTGGTACCCCATGCAGCTTGCAAACCCTTCCAAAAACGAGAAGTGAACCTCGGGTCTCGATCAGACACAATAGACACCGGAGTGCCATGAAGTCTAACAATCTCTTGTGTAAACACTTCAAATAGTTTGCTAACCGAAAATCCTTGCTGAATTGGGAGAAAGTGAGCTGACTTTGACAATCTGTCAACGACAACCCATATCGTATCATTTTTCTTAAATGTCCTTGGCAACCCTGTCACAAAATCCATGGAAATATCATCCCATTTCCATACAGGAATAGGTAGTGGCTGAAGCAAACCACTAGCTCTTTGATGCTCAATCTTGACCTGTTGACAAGTAAGGCAACGGCTAACATACTTAGCCACATCCTCTTTCATTCCATTCCACCAAAAGTTCTGACGAAGGTCCCGATACATCTTAGTAGATCCAGGATGAATAGAAAACGGAGAACTATGTGCCTCAGCTAATAACGATTCTCGAAGAGAAGAATCATTAGGCACACATAAACGTTTACCACACCAGATTACCCCATGTTCATCTACTCTGAATTCTGATTGTTTACCAATCTCCACATTCTGTAAGATTTCCCAGAGTTCACCATCGTCTTTCTGTGCGTTCTTAATCCGAAATATTAAGTCTGACTCAATCTGGAGTGTTGCGAGATATCCGTTGCTCTTGCCAATAAGTAGGCCAATACCCAATCTATTAAGATCAGTAACGTTGTGTGGTTGAAGCTGTAGGGAGGCTACTGTTCCTGAGCTCTTCCTGCTAAGGGCATCAGCTACCACATTGGCCTTTCCCGGATGATACTGAATATTGGCATCATAATCTTTTAACAACTCTAACCATCTTCTCTGCCTCATGTTTAGTTCCTTTTGTGTGAAGATATATTTCAAGCTCTTGTGATCAGTAAAAATATCACAAGTCTCTCCGTAAGGATAATGACGCCATATTTTCAACGCGAAAATAACAGCAGCGAGTTCAAGATCATGCGTAGGATAATTTACCTCGTAAGGTTTCAACTGCCGGGAAGCATAAGCAATGACCTTACAATGCTGCATTAGCATACATCCAAGTCCCTTTTTAGAGGTATCGCTGTAGATCTGATATCCACCCGTGCCCGATGGAAGTGTGAGAACAGGAGCAGACACCAATCTTTTCTTGAGCTCTTCAAAACTTTTCTCTCGTTCGTCATTCCAAGAGTACTTAACCCCTTTCCTTAACAGTTGCGTAAGGGGTAAAGCTATAACAGAAAAACCTTCAACAAATCTGCGGTAGTAACCAGCAAGGCCAAGAAAACTACGAACTTCTGTGGCTGAGGTCGGTATAGGCCACTTAGTGATCGCCTCAACTTTAGCAGGGTCCATCATAATACCCTCCGCAGAAACGACATGACCCAAAAAGGCTACCTTGCTCAGCCAAAATTCACACTTTGAAAATTTGGCATAAAGCTTCTTTTCATGTAGTGTTTCGAGCACGATACGAAGATGATTCTCATGCTCCTCCTTACTTTTAGAATAAATTAAGATGTCGTCGATAAATACAATGACGAACTTATCGAGGAACTTGCGGAAGACTCGGTTCATTAGGTCCATGAATACGGCCGGGGCATTAGTTAACCCGAACGGCATAACCAGGAACTCATAGTGACCATACCGAGTACGGAAGGCAGATTTAGGGACGTCAGACTCCTTGATCTTTAACTGATGGTAACCAGACCTCAGATCGATTTTGGAGAAACACTTTGCACCCTGAAGCTGATCAAATAAATCATCAATACGAGGCAGAGGGTAACGATTACGGATAGTGATCCTGTTGAGTTCTCTGTAGTCAATGCAGAGTCTCAAAGAACCATCTTTCTTCTTCACGAATAGGACCGGTGCGCCCCAAGGCGAGACACTTGGTCTAATAAATCCCAAATCTAGTAATTCCTGTAACTGCTCCTTTAACTCCTTAAGCTCCATAGGTGCCATACGATACGGTGCCTTAGAAATCGGCTCAGCACCTGGAATAAGATCAATAGTGAATTCTACCTCGCGATCTGGTGGAAGTCCGGGTAACTCCTCAGGAAACACGTCAGGAAAATCACATACAATCGGATAATCAGATATGTTCGGCTTTTCAGAAGATGTAGCTTTCACTGAAGCTAGGAATCCCACGCAACCGTGCGATAAGAGTTTCTGAGCTTTAAACGCAGAGATGATTTTCAACGATTTCCGAGGATGAGTTCCTTGATAAACGAGTTCAGGGCATTGAGGATTTCCAAATAAAACCCGACGAGTCTGGCATTCTATAGTAACGTGATGTCGAGTTAACCAGTCCATACCAAGTATGACATCAAAGTCACTCATTTGCATAGGAAACAAATCAGCTTTACGAATAATAGACTCGATTTTGATCGGACAATCTCTATAGACATGCGTGATGATAGTCGACTCCCCTAATGGAGTTGTAATAGCCAAAGCGTGCTCTAACGCAGTCGGTGCAGTCCTTAAGTACTTAGCAAACAAAAGAGATACGACAGAATGCGTAGCGCCCGTATCAAATAAGACATAAATATCCCGATTTCCTATGCAAAGGGTACCGGAGATCATACCTAGGACATTTACTATCAGTATCGGATAAGACATATATAGATATATAATACATCGCTAACTAAGGGTGTCAGAAATATACCTGGTGCGTTAGCCGCTTCATTTGCAGTGAGCGCAAAAACTCGTCCTCCAGTTGCAGGTTTAGCTTGATTCCCTCCAGCGTTATTACGAGGGTCGCGCTGAGGGCAATCCCTAATCATGTGTCCTGCACGTCCGCATCGAAAACATAATCCTCCGGCCAGACGACAAGCTCCCTTATGAAGTTTCCCGCATGTGTTACACTGAGGGATAGCATTCCGATCCTGATTAGGGTGCTGCTGATTTGGTGGTTGAGCACGAGTAGGAGCCTGCTGAGTCTGATTATGAGTTGATTTCTGGTTCTGGTTTCGATTATTCCATGATCGGGAGTTATTGTTGTTGTTGCGATCGAAACGGTTTCGACGGTCTCGTGGTGGTGAAGACTGATTCTTATTCGTATGAGAAGAAGACTGATCCTGGTCATTCTCCCTAGGCCGCTTGCGGTTATCATCATACGACTTCTTTCCATTCTTCTTATCATTATATAAGTTTTTAACAGCATCAACCACTTCATTAATATCTTTAAACCAATGATTCAAAATAAACTTTCGATCTCTTTCACATATGGCCCACTGAAAATTTTCTGTCTGCTCTTGCGGTGAGCCTGCAGATGCACCAAGAAAACTCACCAACCGCGTAAATCGTGTCTTGAAATCTGTTATGTGCTCGTCATCCCTCTGTCTAATATTAGCATATTGTCTACGATACTCAGTGCGGTCAGCAGCAGTGAAGTATTCCTCATAAAACATTCCTCGGAATTTATCCCAAGGAAGTGTAGCTGCATATTCGTTTCCTCCTCTAGCTTGTTTCACAGTAGTCCACCATCTGTGAGCATCATCTTCTAACTTGTATGTAGCCAGCCTTACTTTGTATACGTCCTCGACACCAAGTACCTCAAACAATTTCTCAATATGACTGATCCAGTTTTGCACCTCGACCGGATCATTGGAAGTACTGAAAGACTTAGACCTTTGCTTCTGAAAACGTTCCAACCAGACATGAATACCATCACGGGGTGGTGGTGTATTATCACTGGAAGGTGCTCCTGTGTTGTTCCCGCCAGAAGGTGGCTCTGAGTTATTTCCACCGGGTGGAGGTCCTGTGTTGTTTCCCTCCGAATTTGCCTGTTGCATCTGCTGGATGACTGTTTGAGCAGTCTGAGTCATCAGATTAGGGAGTATTCCAGAAATAGCAGCGTTTACGGCATTAGCAACGAGGGTTTCAAGAGGAGTATCAGATGAGGGGCCATTCGAGTTATTGCGGTTGTTCACACGTCTCTTAGGAGCCATCTGAAATGAAGATACACGTGTGAATACTGGAATTTTGATTGGGAACAAAAATTAGATCCTAACCCAACGTCTACCCATTACCTCACAGTTTATTATTAATGTTTAAGTTTTCTACAGGAAAGAGCCTTTGCTCTGATACCATAACTGTAACACCCCAACCCGGAGAGGCTGACGTGTCACTATTACAGATATCAAATCAAAAACCAAATCCATAATATTAAGGAGATAATTTCAAACAAACTCGATAATCCGAAAGAACCTAATTAAGTTATTCATTACATTAATTAAAGTAAAATACAATCTTGATCTTCAACCACTCTTCACTGATTTCCCGAAAAATCCTGATTACCTACAATCAAATAAGAAAACACCACAAAAGAAAATACGGCTGAGCCAAAAGTTGCTCAGTGACGGAAATAACAACAGTAATGATAAGAAGCGTAACATACTGATATCTGATACTGAACTGATCATATGATATAGAAAACGGAAATCTGAATCTAAACATATAATACTGATACTGAACTGAACATGTAATACTGAACTGAACTGATCTACACGACGCGTATATACAAACAAAATAAGTCGTGTAATATAAGAAGTACCCAGAGCCAAAACTGAACTGATAAGTACATAGCTAGCTAGACTATGCACTAATGAGATGGTGTGTGGGGCGTACACACATGATTCCATCCCCCGGAACTGAACTGAACTGAACTGAACTAGGATCGATCCATCCGCCTCCCAGATATTATGGCCAAAGTACTACTTGAGTACTAACGTGTTAACGGAGACGCCGTGAACTATTTATTACACACCGTCACGAAAAGTGTCACATCATTGACGCCACAATGACATGTCGGAGAGCTCGGGTAACAGAGTATCAAATCAAATGGTAGTACAACTACCAACATATAACGTATCAATAGAGCATTTATAGGAACATGCAATAATGAGCACAAACTTATAAAATATATATTGCATGCTACAGGTCTCAATAAATATCACTAATGAGTCGAACGAATCGGAGCATAATTAAATATTAAGGATATACAACTAATAAAGGCTAAACGATTCATATTAACGGAAATAACGTATCAAAAATCCGTACTACAAAGTAACGGAACAGAATTTATACTATGATAAAGATAACCAAGAATCCGTACTACAAAGTAACGGAAACAAAGTGAATACTATGATAATCAAAGGAACAGAATCCGTACCTTATACACGAGTGACAATAATCAGAAACAAGGTCTAGACTCGGTTAACGCCGCGAGAACCTTGTATCCTTAAACAATTCTGAGCTTGATAAAGAAAAAGGATGATCACCAACAAAGCAATCCTAACTCTTACACGGTTTACGTACTCAATTCCACTCGATCTCATCGAGTTCTTGTTGTTGGCTATCCGTTGACCTCGGTTGACCATGCTTGACCAGCTTTGACCGATGTTTTACCTAACCCAAAACGTACCAAAATCATATTCAAACACTAATATATTGTTATCTAATACCCAAACGCAACCATAATCTCAACATACGTTAGCAAACTTCTCGGTTGTCTCTTACCATCGATATTCACCACATGCAGCCACTTTCATCACCATCATAACCCGACAACCACTACCACAATTATCACCATGACGGACAACGACCATCAACCGCCAACATCAACCACAACCATCAGTCGCAACCCCACACCAACGAAACCACCACCTAAACCCGATGACCACCACAACAAACACCAATTTACATCATCACCACTGCCATCACCTTGCCTTACAGCAACTACAACCATGATTACTACCAAAAATCAATAACAACCAACATCAACACCATCAGTAACCATCACAAACACCAATTTACAGCAACAAACACCAATTTACAGTCATAACCAATAATCATAGTGCAGCCATAAACCACCCATCATCCTCACCTTACACCACCCTCGTAGCCAAAAACATCAATTCCAGCCACCATTACCAACACAACCACTATCTCGAGCCTCGATCTGGTACAAATCTATACATGCAACCTAGATCCTACTGATTTTCAGTATGTAGTTCAGGAAATCATAAGACAAACGACTAGTTTGGTTCTCGGTCAGCCTTACCGAGGAAGAGAGACAGTGGGGGCGGTCTGGGACACCTTCGGGTGCCTCCTTTCCTTCGCGGTCTAGGCTGCTGTCGCCGGTACCATCACAACCATCACCAAACACCAACCAAGGTACTAACATCCACGGTCACAATCATCACCATCGCGACCTCGTCGGCCTCCGAATCCACCACCATCGCGACCGCACCCCTCCATCGCAACCTCACGCCACCAAATCACCACCGTGGCTTCGCCATTTGACTGCTATTAGCTTCGCGACCGCCCTCGACACCACCACTCCAAGACCGACCTGCAAACCGCCGCCTTCTTCTTTCGATTCCCGTTGCCTCATTGAGTTTTAGGAGAAATTGAAGCCGCCATCGTGACCGCAGAGGAGAGGGGAGTCCGTTTTGGTGTGGCACTCGCCACCACTCGCCGGAGGCCGGCGCCGGTGGCCGGATAATGGCCGGAGTTCGAAGAAAGGGGAAAAGGGGAGAAGGTCGCGACTGCCTCTCCTCTCTCTCTGATTTTGGGTTTTTTTTTATGGGTATTATATCTATTTCAGTAATTGTTGTTGATTCGATGTTCAATTTGAATCGATTTCAGTCTAGGGTTCTTGATTTGGGGAAAAGCTTTGGGTGGTGTTTAAAACTAAAGGGAACCAATATCCATCGCGGCTGGATGCCATAGTTCACCGGTTCCCTGTCCATTTGCCATTTAGAAGGTCCCGGGTTCGACCCCGGGCACCTCCTGTTATTTTTTTAATGCCTTTAACACCTTTTAAAAATACAAAAAAATTTCTAAAAATTATAAAAATAGTTTTTATAAACTCTGTATATTCCAAAGGTTATTAAATTATTTTCTGGAAATTTATTTCTTTAAAAACCTTAATTATTTATTTATTTAAATAATTA
Organism: Flaveria linearis; assembly: GCA_024085815.1. Classification (NCBI taxonomy): domain Eukaryota; kingdom Viridiplantae; phylum Streptophyta; class Magnoliopsida; order Asterales; family Asteraceae; genus Flaveria; species Flaveria linearis. The sequence continues at coordinate 57,882,925 of CM044018.1, read as the reverse complement.
TTACATATGTTATAAATTGTTATCTTTATAAAAAATGGATTTTTAATAAATTAAATCATTAAATTATTAATGGACATTATATTATTTATGGATTAATCCTGATAATATAAATACAAATTAGATTTTATAAATTTAAATATTTATAAAATCTTACAAAATTAAATATAAACATACATGTTCAAATAACGTCTATAATTTATTTAGAATATAATGATATGTTAAAATCATTATTAAACTAATTAAATTTTATATAAATCTTTAATTATTAAAGAATTAACAAAAATAATTAAATGATTTAATGTTTATAACAAATCCCAGAAAACCAAACCCTAGATCAATTGAACACCAGGTTCAAGATCTAACTTATTTAGGTTATGGATTTGTATCAATTTGCTTATGTGAATTATAATTCCTTAGGAGGAATTTACTAGCTTGTCAACACCACACAAGAACTGAGGTGAGTTCATAACTATTCCCCTTTTTAATCATTTAAATATTTTGGGGCTGGAATACATGTTGTAATTGAAATTACAAATTATTTTTGGTGTATTATGTTAAATAATAATTGAATCACATTTATGATTACATATGGTTATATATGAAAATCCTTCTCTGTAAACTGGACTATTAACAAGGCAGGGATCTTTTGGATAGTACTATCGGGGAGTGACTGACCCCCACAAAGGTTTGGACATGTGGTCCTTATCAGATGCATAAAGATCTCGTTGTCATTCGGGATGACTATTCTGGTGTGAGAAGGCAGATTGTGTGCTATATAAGTTTCGCCATTATAGTTCCACTTACAACCCATATGAGGATAAATGTAAAGAGAGGATTCGCGCCCTCTGATTTGAATTATTATAAATAACGTAATATACACATGAAAAGGATATTAAACTATGATATATGGGCAAATCCTATATGAAGGATTTGTTGGGCTTGTATATAGAAATAATAAACTATGATACATGGGCAAATCCTATGTGAAGGATTTGTTAGGCTTGTACATAGTGGGTATGTGGGATAGCGGGTTCACCTTATTAAAAAGGGTTCCGACAGGCTATTCATATACCGGTGAGTAATATAAACTCACACTTTTTCAATAAACCCTTCTTTGAATGATAATTGATGATTTATCAAATATGTTTTACTCACCTATGAACTCACCAACCCTGTGTTGACACTTGATTTACATGTATTCTCAGGTATCTATTAGGAGCTTATGGACATGCACGTAGGATCATATAGGAACTCAAGATACATATTGCTTATTATCTGAGATATGAATAGACGTATTGTTAAGAAACAATCTATCTTTTATTTCCGCTACGTATAATATTTATTACTCTGATTATCAATGGAATGATTATCTAAAATTTATCATATAGAAAACTGCATCTCATGTGTAACTACTGTGTTCGATCCTGTTTGCTCACCCCTCCGTGATAGATTCCAGACCCGGAATTTGAGGGTGTGACAGATTGGTATCAGATCCATTGGTTATAGTGAGTTAGGAATTGCATCTAGCCTATAGCCACACACAATAGTTGCACAAAGTAAATTGCCTTAGTTAGAGATTGACTAAGATTAAGAAGTTATATGCCTTATGTGATTCCTCTTATACCTTGATTCCTATCATTACACACACGAATCTTAAATCATATTCTAAGGCATTGTGTGCCTAATTCAAGTGATTTCAAACTCCAAAACTCGATTGTTATTCATGGTTTTCAAATTCGTCAAAGTCTGTGTCTTACAACTTGAAACATGTAATGCTGGAAGAGCGTGATGCCTGTATCTCGAGGTGTACTGTCTAGGCAAGGTATTCGTATAAATCCAAATCAACCGATGGACCTGTTTACCTTACCTGGGAACTCTCGGGATGAGTATCTGCTTATAGGTACGCATGTCTTCGACAAAGTTGTGATTGACCCAATACTTTGATTAGTAAACGTACTCGCTTTGATTTACGAATCAAACGATTACACCTGGAACATCTCATTGCTATTATGCCAAATTCTGGATTGTCGTTTTCATGTTGAATAGCTCATATTACCCAATTTCCATGAAAATTCTTAATGATCTTTCAGAATGGCTTCTCGTCAAATCCGTTCACGGTCTAGAAACTCTGGCCGTAAGATTGTTGCTATTGTAGCACGTGAAGTTACTGCGGTCATACACAATTCTTTAAGGCAAATAGGTCAAATTACCTTGATATGTTCCATTTGGTAATCTAAGCTACGCTTGTCCTAACATGGTTATACCTGAAATCCTGAAGGTATGAAGGATAGGCAGCTATCATTAGACATATTATACTTATGTGCTTGTAGTTTACTTGCTATTACTTAAGTCCTGTCCTACTTAGAGCCTTCATGGTATTTCCAATCATGACAATAATTTTATCTTTTAAGAGACAATCCTCCACTTAGCATTTTAGTAACTGAGGGACTGATTGAATGCTTAGAATGAAAGTGGACTACAGGAAATATAGAAGGGTGATGATACTCTCTATATATACATTATGTTATTCTTTGGGATGATGCTAAGGAAAATTAGGATGTCGTGTAACCGGTTTAAGCACATTCTTAGTATACCGGTGATGTTTATAAACAGGGTTACTATTACCTAAGGAATGAAATGCAAAAGTTAGAATTGTAATTCTAAAATCATGCAATGGTAGGGTTAAGTCGTGCTATTTATACTGACAAACTCCATGAATTGATAAAATTGATGTCATACCTTATGACATTAGACCAAATAGAATTAAGGACACTGGAAAAAAAAGCTAGTGAGTAGTAGAATAAGCCTCTGATGGTTTAGATGACTTGCTTTAATGCCAATGTTGTGAACCTAGCTATGTTGGTTGATACGATTAAGCTAACATGTGTTAAACGGGGATATTAAGAAGGATGGAGTTCCGACCATTACCATAAGTGTGCCCTAGGTTGATTAGGACCCCAAGACGAGTTAAGAAATAATCAGAATTATGAAATGGCTATAACTAGAAAGTAAGAATAATTAAATTATGGAAATAAAGGTCATATAAATCAAGGTGATACATCACGCGGTCATACATTTATGACTGAAACAAGCCACATTTGACAAGATCAAATGTTGTGACATACACGTACCTTATCATCGGTAGCTACACATCTATTCGATACCAAGGCTGGTAATAGTTTTGATTCTTCTGGAATTATTCTTAGCATTAACCCTAGTTGCTTAGAAATTATCTCTAGACACGGAGTGTCGGTGTCTATCATCTCTAATCGTGACGCACGATTTACATCTATCTTTTGGAATAAACTTTAGAAAGCTCTAGGTACTTGCCTAGATATGAGCACAACCTATCCTATCACCCTAAGACTGATGGTCAAAGTGAAAGAGCCATACAAACTCTTGAGGATATGCTTAGGGTTTGTGTTATTGATTTTGGAAAGAACTTGGAAGGCCATCTACCTTTGGTAGAATTCTCATATAAAATAGCTATCATTCGAGCATCAAGGCGGCACCATTCGAGGCCTTATATGGACGTAAATGTAGATCACCGCTTTGCTGGGTAGAAGTTGGAAATAGTCAACTTACTGGCCCAGAATTGATCTTTGAAATTCATGAGAAAATTGTCCAGATAAGTGAACGCATGGCTGCTGCCAGGGATCGCCAGAAAAGCTACGCTGATAAACACCACAAGCCACTTGAATTTCAGGAAGGAGATAAAGTTTCGCTAAAGGTATCTCCCTGGAAGGGAGTTATACGCTTTGGGAAACGAGGGAAATTGAACCCTCGCTACGTGGGACCTTTTGAAATTGTCAGAAGGATTGGCCCAGTAGCCTATGAATTAAATCTACCTGCTGAACTTGGTGGTGTGCACAATGTTTTTCACGTATCAAATCTAAGGAAGTGTTTATCCGATGAATCACTTGTTGTGTCTTTAAAAGGAGACTCTGAAATTACGCTGTGCCCTTACTGAATCTCTATTCGTTTCGATAAATGGTTTCCAATTGTTTGTTTTGTGAAATTCCATCCTCTGGATTAGGGTGATTTCCTTATCTTAAGGATTGACTTCAACTATTGGAACTTACAGTTCACAAATGACATGATCTTACCAAAATAGGATTGAAACCCGTATCTTGGTGACAAATGCTACACACCATCACATTCACCACATGATTTTCAACAAGAAGAATCTTAGGTTTCCCTTCTGATTTGGGAATATCTTGAATGTTTCTAAAATTTTATTCATTAAATCCATCTGTATCATCTGAATTCCTAAATTCCTCTGTATCATCTAAAACCTTGTTCTTAGACCGATGATTGGTCAAAGGAGGAATACATCTTCACAAGATATGCGTTAAGATCGTTTCATATGGTGACGTTTGGGATTCTTAAATTCCGACGGATAACCTTTCTGATCATTGTTGGTCTTATTCTGATTTCTAGACATCACCTTACCACGAAATTATATTCTGGTAATTAAACAACTAAAGCATAGCAAAATTCCGATTGTCAGAGTTCGGTGGAACTCCCGACGTGATCCTGAGTTCACTTGGGAACGAGAGGACTAAATGATGCGCAGGTATCCTAACCTGTTCAAGGATGTTGCCAGTACATCTTAATTTTTGGGACGAAAATTCCTCTAACAGGGGGATGATGTGACAACCCGGAAAAAAAAATTCATGATAAATTCGTATTTATGTGATTATACAAATTAGTTTTTATATTTCTATTATTATTTAATAATAATATTAATAATAATAAAAATAATGATAACAATAATAATAATAATAATAATAATGATAATAATAATAATGTAAATAATAATAATAATAATATTTTATTAATAATAATAATTTATATTAAAAATTGGATTTATAAGTCCAGGGGGTGGTTTTGTAATTTTTGAAACCTGTTTTAAAAAGTTTTTGCATGAAATAATAAACCATCTAAACCACAGGGACCAAATGTGTAATTTTAAAACCCAACCCCCTTCCCCGTCGACCCCTTTCTCCGGCCACCCTCCGGCCAACAATCCGGCGAAGAACAAACACCCAAATCACATGGTTTTAACCCAATCAAAACATCCCGACCGTTTCTGGAACAAGATTCGAACCTAACCCCACAATAATTTAAGAATCAAGTTGGTAGTGTGATCTAAACCGACCCACGTTCCTTGTCGGCCCCTTTACAGGTTCAAATCGCACTAAAACTCAACAATAATCGAATTAATCAGATCTAAACAATCCTATAAATGTTCCTAATCAACTACAACTTCGAATTGCATCTAAAACACCCACATTCATTGAATTCGAATCCTTTCTTCTTCGCGACCTGCAACTCATTCGATTTCTATCTTATGCGCTTTATTTCACAAAATTAACATAGGGCTTTTCATCATTAGAGCCATTAGAAACTTCATGTGAAAGGAATTTGATTATCATTAACATTTGCCACTGGAATCGATCTTGGTGTAGTCGCGACTGCTCATCGGGTGTTCATCATCAATCCGACTTCGTTCTGGTAAATTAAACACATAGGCATGCACGAAATTACATGGGGAATCAAAGCCCCATGTCTATTTCAGTAATTGTTGTTGATTGATGTTCAATTTGAATCTATTTCAGTCTAGGGTTCTTGATTTGGGGAAAAGCTTTGGGTGGTGTTTAAAACTAAAGGGAACCAATATCCATCACGGCTGGATGCCATAGTTCACCGGTTCCCTATCCATTTGCCATTCAGAAGGTCCCGGGTTCGACCCCGGGCACCTCCTGTTATTTTTTTAATGCCTTTAACACCTTTTAAAAATACAGAAAAATTTCTAAAAATTATAAAAATAGTTTTTATAAACTCTGTATATTCCAAAGGTTATTAAATTATTTTCTGAAAATTTATTTCTTTAAAAACCTTAATTATTTATTTATTTAAATAATTATTACATATGTTATAAATTGTTATCTTTATAAAAAAATGGATTTTTAATAAATTAAATCATTAAATTATTAATGGATATTATATTATTTATGGATCAATCCTGATAATATAAATACAAATTAGATTTTATAAATTTAAATATTTATAAAATCTTACAAAATTAAATATAAACTTACATGTTCAAATAACGTCTATAATTTATTTAGAATATAATGATATGTTAAAATCATTATTAAACTAATTAAATTTTATATAAATCTTTAATTATTAAAGAATTAACAAAAATAATTAAATGATTTAATGTTTATAACAAATCCCAGAAAACCAAACCCTAGATCAATTGAACACCTGGTTCAAGATCTAACTTATTTAGGTTATGGATTTGTATCAATTTGCTTATGTGAATTATAATTCCTTAGGAGGAATTTACTAGCTTGTCAACACCACACAAGAACTGAGGTGAGTTCATAACTATTCCCCTTTTTAATCATTTAAATATTTTGGGGCTGGAATACATGTTGTAATTGAAATTACAAATTATTTTTGGTGTATTATGTTAAATAATAATTGAATCACATTTATGATTACATATGGTTATATATGAAAATCCTTCTCTGTAAACTGGACTATTAACAAGGCAGGGATCTTTTGGATAGTACTATCGGGGAGTGACTGACCCCCACAAAGGTTTGGACATGTGGTCCTTATCAGATGCATAAAGATCTCGCTGTCATTCGGGATGACTATTCTGGTGTGAGAAGGCAGATTGTGCGCTATATAAGTTTTGCCATTATAGTTCCACTTACAACCCATATGAGGATAAATGTAAAGAGAGGATTCGCGCCCCCTGATTTGAATTATTATAAATAACATAATATACACATGAAAAGGATATTAAACTATGATACATGGGCAAATCCTATGTGAAGGATTTGTTGGGCTTGTACATAGAAATAATAAACTATGATACATGGGCAAATCCTATGTGAAGGATTTGTTGGGCTTGTACATAGTGGGTATGTGGGATAGTGGGTTCACCTTATTAAAAAGGGTTCCGACAGGCTATTCATATACCGGTGAGTAATATAAACTCACACTTTTTCAATAAACCCTTCTTTGAATGATAATTGATGATTTATCAAATATGTTTTACTCACCTATGAACTCACCAACCGTGTGTTGACACTTGATTTACATGTATTCTCAGGTATCTATTAGGAGCTTATAGACATGCACGTAGGATCATATAGGAGCTCAAGATACATATTGCTTATTATCTGAGATATGAATATACGTATTGTTAAGAAACAATCTATCTTTTATTTCCGCTACGTATAATATTTATTACTCTGATTATCAATGGAATGATTATCTAAAATTTATCATATAGAAAACTGCATCTCATGTGTAACTACTGTGTTCGATCCTATTTGCTCACCCCTCCGTGATAGATTTCAGACCCGAAATTTGAGGGTGTGACACTTTAGATGATAGGGAATGAAAGCCCTCATCAATTTCGGGTTAAAGTGTGCGGGGATTGTGGTTCGAGTAGGTTGCAGGTTCGGAGTTTTCACGAGAGTGTTCTTAATGATTAAGTTGTTTTCAGGTGAAATTAGGGATATGTTTAGTTTAAAACGTCCTTAAGATGATTAACTATCATTTGATTTCACATGATTGCATACGTTACAGATTGATTGATGTTGGGCATTGATGGGATCGGTTTCGGTTGTAAAGGTTCACCATTTATTGTTCAAACCCGAATTAACCTCTCCCCTCGAGTTTGAAACGCTCCCACGAACGGGTTGGTACCATTTGGGCTTAAAAATCGAGGGTGATAGTGGTGTTTTGGGGTGGCCGGAGCTCGGCCGGAAGTTGGCCGGAGCTCCTGCCGGATATGCGGGTAAAAGAGGGGGTTGGGGGGTTGGTTTTTAATTTACAACTCCAATCCCTGTGGTTTTGTATTTTGTTTATTTAGTTTCAAACTTAGGTTTTAGTTTTAAATTAATTTGCAGTTTGGTCCCCGGGGTTTTAAGGCTTTATCATTTTACGTAAAAAAATTAATCAGTTCCAAGTTTTAACATAATATAACTTATATTATTACAAGATTAAGAATATTGTTTGATGTTATTATTATTATTATCATTATTATTATCATTATTAATATTAATATTATTATTATTATTATTATTATTAATATTATTATTAGTATTAGTATTATTATTACTATTATTATTATTATTTTTCTATACTTATTATTATTACCCAATTTAATAGCTTGATTAATAACTTTTAAAGATTAATGACAACTAAAAGATAAGCATAAATAACTCATGAGTTTCATAATTCACAACAACGGTCATTTACAAGATTAAACGACGTTAACTTTAATTAATGTAAAATACGAGATGTTACAATATATATATATATATATATATATATATATATATATATATATATATATATATGTATATATACATTTATGTAACAACCCAAGGAAATCACAACGTGATATTGTCCGCTTTGGCCGCAGCCTCACGGTTTTAAAACGCGTCATATTGGAGAAGGTATCCAGCCCCTTATAAAGAGACTTTAATTCTCCTTCCCAACCGATGTGGGATGCAAATAGCCATGTTTCATCCACCCCCCCTAAGGGAGCCCAGTGTCCTCGCTGGCTGTCACACCCCAACCTTGACGACGGAAACGTCGAGGTGTGAGGGTTAAGATTGTTCACAGCCACATAACGCTATGTTAAAATGTAAAATGCCATTAATCAATTGTTTCAACATCACATACATCAAGTCTCATGAATAATAGAACAAACAAAAATAGAAATCCAATTTTTTTCTTATTAAGTCTAGGTCCATGTCCTAGGTTTGAGCATTTCTTCAATCATCATTAAGCTTGCACATTACCTGAAACATGTTGAAAATAAAGTCAACTAACGAGTTGGTGAGTTCTTATGGTTTTAAATACAATAAGTATACAAAAATGTGGCAATTCTAGTCAATGGTTACAAGATAGTAAGTATATAGAACATGCATAGTTACAATCAAACCTCGACTGAATAATATGAATAAGCATGATTAGCTAAGTGTATTTGGTTCCCTAGTGCACAAGCATACGGCTCCTAGGAGCCGGCAATCCCTCGGCTTTAGCACCAAATAGGCTTGTCAGTCCCAAAGATCTAAGACTTCGCCAGGCTAGCAATAGTTAATGATTGCACACGTATGTCACATCTCATATAATACTTAACATATTCAAACAACCACGACTATGTAAAGAATTGCACGCGTGTAATAAGTACCAAAGCGGATATGTGTAAGTTTGTATAAGCAGCATGTTTCACCCCGAAAGGTGTGAAATAAACGTAAAGCGGGGCATAAGAACTCACATGCTTAATAATAGGAGACTTGAAGATGGAATAATAATAATCGCGAATAAGATTTCCAACACAATGTCACAAGGCACCTAAATGTAAAAAGGTAGCGCGTTATAATATGTTTGATAACTAATTATATTTTAGGGTTGTAGGTCTAATAGGATTTAATAATTATTCGTATTTATTACATGTTAATAATGCGATCGGGTTAATGGAACGAATGGATTTTTATACTTTGAAATAATTAATTGTTTGCGCGTATGAGAAAGAATAATATGAATAAGAAAAACTTGATTTAATTGTACGTTAAACCGATTTATAAAGATTGTATATATAATAATTACAATAAGTGATTTAACTATTAAAATGAACTATATATAAATATATATATATACATATATATATATATATATATATATATAGGTATAAGTAACTAAACAATTTAATTGTTTGAAAATATATATATATACAAAAGTATTTTATAAAAAATTAATTTAGTCACAAAATAGTTAAACAAAAGTTTAAATAAATTCTGCATTTTATAAAATAATTTTAGAAATTTTCAAATTTAAAAAGGTTAAATAAATAAAAAGAAATGAAGAAAAGAAAGAAAATTAGAAAAGAAAAAGAAAAAGGGGGGGGCTGCCCGGGGTCGGGACCTCCGATTGTACATGGAGCGCGGGTGCCAGGGAACCAGGGCCGTGGCCTTGGTTCACATTGGCTTTGAATTCCTTTTAACCCTAATCTCCGATTCACCCCCGAATTCGATGAACCCTAGGTTCAACAGAATCAAAATTGACCCTCGATTCGGTGTTAATCACCTAAATCGTCATAGGGCTTTTGATCCTTGATAAAAAATGAATAGAATACAGGTTTGGATTACCTGTTTTGATGGGGTTTTGAGTGATATCGAGTTCGACTTCGGTTCGGATGTTCTTAAGATTGGGGGTTTGCGTTTGAGAGGTTTTCTTGTGCAATTGAGGGTTCAGGGAGTTTAGGAACTTCAAAATGATTCCGAAACCCTCAATATATAGCTTTGATTACACGGTTTTGGCTTTATCTTGTTCGATTGAAACCGCATTCGAAGTTTACCCAAATTAATCGATTATGAGCTGTTAATTTGCAATTCTGATTGATTGCTTGATTGATATAGCCACGTATTATGATTTAAGATAATTAATTTGATTGAAATTGTAATTTTAGTCAGGATTTGATTTCGTATTTTTGTTAAGGGATCACGGGTTTGATTTGGCAAGTGGAACGAGCGGGAACTCGAATTTGGAGTTGGGTTCGAGTTCGAGACTTTGAGCCGAGGGTGAGGGGCGGTTCAATTAGGTCTCAATGAGCTTAAAATGGAAGGTTTGAGCTCACCGGAGCTCGGCCGGAGCTCCGGCCTTGGTTCACCGGAAATACGCGGAGAGAGAAAGGGGGTGGGGGTTGGGTTTTGAGTTTTTTTACACCAATGGTCCCTCAACTTTAAATTTTAATAACTTTAAGCTAAAAACTTAATTTAAAGTTTGTAAAATGGCATTAGGAACCCCCCATCTTTTTAAACTTTAATTATTCAAGTTTTATTATTATTATTATTATCATCATTATATTATTATTATTATTATTATTATTATTAGTATTATTATTATTAGTGTTATTATTACTAACATTATTTATTTGTTATTGTTATTACCATTATTATTAAAAATTGGTTTACTAACGCTTACATTAAAAACAAAGCAAGAGATAAGCATAGAAACCCATAAGTTTTATAATTGACATGAATAGTCCTTACATGAACAAACGATGGTAACTTTACATTAACGGGAAAAATATGAGATGTTACAGTCTCCCCAACTTAAAAGAATTTCGTCCCGAAATTAGAAAACAAAAGGGGTTACAAGAATAGGGAAGGGTACGTCTTCTTCATATGATCTTCACGCTCCCAGGTGAATTCTGCTCCTCGTTTGTTCTCCCATCGAACCTTTACGATTGGGGTCGTAGAGGTCCTAGTCTTCTTCATAGTGCGATCCATGATTTCGACGGGTTTCTCAACGAAGTGTAGTGACTCGTCGATCTGAATGTCTTCCAATGGCACATACAAATTATCGTCGGCCAGACACTTCCTCAGATTCGAGACGTGGAAGACCGGGTGAATTCCACTAAGGTTGGAGGGTAGTTCTAGTTTGTAGGCCACTTTCCCGATTCTTTTCAGAACCTTGAAAGGCCCTATAAACCTCGGAGCTAACTTGCCTTTCCTTCTAAAACGAACCACACCCTTTCACGGTGAGACCTTAAGAAGGACCATCTCCCCAACTTGGAATTCCAGTGGCTTGCGACGTTTATCAGCGTAGCTCTTCCGTCGACTCCTTGCCACTTCCAGGTTCTTGCGGATGATAGCGACTTTATCGGTCATCTCTTGTATGAGCTCAGGACCGGTAATAAGATTCTCGCCAATGTCGGTCCAGTAGATTAGTGAACGACACTTATGACCGTAAAGTGCTTCGAACGGTGCCATTTGGATGCTTGAGTGGTAACTGTTGTTGTAGGAGAATTCTGCGAGCGGCAGGTGTGTATCCCAGTCGCCCCCAAAATCAAGGACACAGAGACGTAACAGGTCTTCCAGGGTTTGGATCATCCGTTCGGTTTATGTCACACCCTCGCTTATAGCGGAAACACGAGGATGGGACGAACGGGATCGTCATAACACTTGGTATAATTACAGAGACATATTATATGCAAAATCCTTGTGTCATGACGTCGCCTGACACAATGGTGACTTGTGTCGTGGTTAGTCAGTTCCACGACTATCATAGTCTTATTAATTCCAAATCTAAATTACACACAGTTCACAAATGAAACAAATGATATACATGACTATTGCAAAGCTTATTGAAATCCTGAGGGTCTCGGCTAAGGCATCAACTCTAGCTATCCTCTTTGATTATGTTCACCTGAAAAGATATGCTCAAAAATGTCAACACATAATGTTGGTGAGTATTGTAGGTTTAAATTGAAAACATGTAATTGATGCTGTATAGAATTTGATATGGAATCATACTGCAAGCACAAACCACATAACATGTGTTTAATACAACCAAACCCTAACGACGTATGCATATAAATTCGACGGAATATATTCACCCTTGGCCGGATTGCTGGCAGCTGTGTTGGTAACTCGCAAGTTAACCAATCGTCGAAGGGTGGGGGTGTCAACCCAGTAGTACTACCAATACCTATCCGTTGGTTCCTAACCCGGAATTAATGGTTGTAAGAATCATAGAATAACACCATGTATGCATGCAAAACAGTATCACATTGATTCCAAGTATGAAAACAGAAAATACAGTGTACAGCATTGAAAACGGGTGAGCATACTTTTCCCCCAAGTTTAAAACGTTTAAAAGTTATATAAGCGTAAAAAGGGGCCACGAAACTCACCTTGAATTGATGTAATGTATATAAACAAGAACTTCAAAGAATTAGGCAATGCACGATCAAGCACGATCAATACCTATTATTAATTGTAACTAAGTCTTTAAAATGTGTTTATTGCGAATAAATATATTTGGTAAGATTCGGGTTGGTTTGGTTTAACACGTGACATACACACAATTAGATGTACATATGTTACAAGGTTTTTATAGGATTATATATGTATTAATAAGTAATTATCATTAGGTATTAAATTTACCAAATAATTATTTACATTTTGATTCCATTAGAAGGATTTTATAAGTATTTTTAAATATTTTGGAATGATATTAAATATAAAAATAATGTGGTTCAATTATATAATTTATAATTATCTAAGGATAATTATAAATAGTATTTTGATTAATAATAAAATATTAATCTTTATTATTAGTTAAAATATATTTTATAAGAAATAACCTACAATTTCATTTGTAAATAATTTGTGAATTTATAAAATATATTAGTTTATATTCAAAGATAATATAGTGTCCATTTTTATAAAAATAATTATTTATAATATTTATAAATAATTTATTTCTATGATTTTCGTGATTATTTCATAGTTATACACGGTTTAGAATCCATTTTATAAAAATAAGTATTTTAATGTTTATAAATAATATTTTATAAAAATTTATTAAGGTTTTAAAATAAAAGAAATTTACAGAAAATAATTATATAGGATTTAAAATATGGGAAATTTATAATATTTATTTTTATAATTTTTAAGAATTTTTGTATATTTTTAAAATGGTTAAAAAGCTTTAAAAAAAATAAAAGAGGTTGCCCAGGGTCGAACCCGGGACCTCTCACCTGCACACACACACCTCAAACCAGTGAACCAAGGCATACAACCGCGATAGAACTCCGCCCGATTTGTTTTTAAACTGATTTTTCCAGTTTCCCCCAATTTCGAAGAACCCTAATCCGATTTGATCCAAATTGAAGATCAAATCGATGTTAATAATCAAATTAATGTTAGGGCTTTTAATCCCTATGTAAAATCGAGTATATGGGTATGTTCAATTACCTGTTTCGAATTGATTTGATGATAAGAACAATGAAGAACAGGTCGCGGTTCAACTTGAATTCGAATGTTGATCAAACTTTGATGAAAATCAAATTAATTGCACAGATAGCTTCTAATGATGCTAATGATCGAAAACCCTATGATAATTTCAGTGTAAATGGGTCGGGGTTTGGGTTTTGATAGGGTTGCAGGTCGCGGGTGAAATGGGGATCGAATGTGGTGTTTTGTGTGTTTTTCAGACCAATTTGAGAATGGTAGTTGTTTGTGAGCAGATAACCAATCCTTTATACTCGATTATTTAGATTAATTTAGTGTTTTAGTGCTCGGTGGTGGACTAGCTTTCGGCCGAGTGTGTTAGGCAGATAAATCGCACTCAATTCGATCGTAATATTCAAATTAGTGTGGGGTACGAGTTCGAAACTCCCACTCGAATGTGTCGGGAGCTTTTGATTGAGCCAAAACCGTGTCAATTTGGTGGTTTGGTCTCGCCGAAAGTCGGCCGGAATAGTGGCCGGAGATGGAATCGGGAAAACGGGGGGGGGGGGATGGGTTTTTAAAAATTTACCACTTTGGTCCCTGTGGTTTCTAGTTTGTTATTTTATGTTAACAACTTTTAAAATAAGTTTTAAAAATTACATAAACACCCCCTACACTTTTAAATCTAATAAATATATATTTTTTTAAATCTTTGTTATTATTTTTATTATCATATTATTATTATTATTATTATTATTATTATTATTATTAATATTATTATAAAATTAACTTTTATTTAACGAAGATTACGGGATGTTACAGTCTCCCCTGCTTTAGGAAATTTCGTCCCGAAATTTTAATCACGAGGAGGCTGAAATGAAAAGATGAGGTTACTGAGATTTTATTTGGTCCTCGCGTCCCCAGGTGAACTCTGGGTCACGTTTAGATTCCCAGCGGACTTTGACAATAGGTATCCGGCTTTGTTTCATTTGTATAGAATCTTTTACAAGATTCTTGACGTAATGTATGCCAATTCGAAGTCTTTCAGAGAATCGCGAGACTCTTTTTGAGATTTGGCATATGGAACGTTAGAAAACGATGACGAGTTACCATCATATGTTAGACTTATAATCACAACTTCCAGAATATAATTTCATGGTAAGGTGAAGTCTAGTAATCATTAAAAGACCAGTAATGATAAGAAAGGTTATCCGTCGGAATTTAAGAATCCCAAACGTCACCATATGAAACGACCTTAACGCATATCTTGTGAATGTGTATTTCTCCTTTGACCAACCATCGGTCTAAGAATAATACGCTATGCGAAGATCTTGGAATGGGTTCATAATGATGGTTAAGAATTTTATTAAAACAGAAAATGAATCAATCATTCAGAATAACGATTGATGTTTTAACGTCATACCACGGTATACGAATATTTGAAATAGATGCGGGTTAATTTCTCGACGTTGTGAGATAATGGGTTTGCTATTACGTAAAGATTACTCTGAACCTTTCCTTGGTGGGTAAACTTGATAGCATTGCTGATCAAGTGGGTGAGAATTCGTCTAATCCGTAAAACGTCACCAATAACCTCCACTGGGACATCACCTCTTTTGTGGCCTCCAACCTCATAACTCCTGACTCAACTTTGGAAAAGTCGAGGATGTCACTAATAAGTTGAAGGACTAGATCACCAAAAGACAACATGACACTCAAGAGTTGTTTCTGATCTTTATCAGGTTTTATTGTTGATAGAATTTCTGCCATGCAAACGACCCCTGTTAATGGAGATCTTACCTCGTGTGACATGGTTGCTAGCATTTGTTTTGCTCTCATCGTTTCCTCTGTAATATGAATAGTTTTATTAAGTTCTGTCTCTTTGGCCTTCTGCACAGCTATTTCTTCCCTTAGTTTTGCCATCTTTTCTCCCTTTTTCACCTGATCAATGATTTCCATGTCCATGTAATTAACACCAATTTTCTCCCCATCTTTGCTAAACACGGTTTCACCACATATTAAGAATGTTTTGGCTCCAAATACTCAGTCTTAAAAGTAATTCCTCTCTTTGCTGACAACTCTCTCCAGAACTTCTCTTTTAAAGTCTTGTTGTTCAAATCCAAGATAGAATTTTAATGATTTTCAAGGTTAAGGATTCAAAAGCGAGTCTAGAAGTGAAGCCATCAATAGGAAAAGTATTTGTAAACATGTTTTGCAAGGTAGCAATATCTAAGTAAGTTTACATACGCAGTTCAACAACCCATGTGTGCAGCTGAAAGCATTTACATGACTAGAAAGTCATGTTCATATGTTGATAATATCTTTAGCAGAGGGATTGTTTAGGAAGACTACCATCGCACAATCGCGTTTTGATGATAACTTCAAAATAAAAGTCGATAGATAAGGAATAAATGTTTCCTTATAGCTAGGTCAAAATATGAGGATAAGGGAGGGAAACCGATTTAAGAATTTTAAGTGCTCCAAGCTTGGAATCAAAATCAACTTAATACGATCGGGTCTCCTTTCAAGTTCAGAAATCATGCTTTGGCTTGGTAGGTCGTATTACCAACATTGGTTCATCCATCAAGTTACTTCATCCTTCTCGTTACTTGATTACAACCATGGTAAGTTGAAGATCAAGAGTTGAGATTTAGTCATCAAGGTATGGAATTCATGCTTATCTTGATAATAACAAGAAAACAATCGAGGGTTGACATTTGTCACCAAAATACGGGTCTCAATCCTATTTTGGTGAGATCATGTCATTTATGAAATGTAAATTTCAATGAGAATAATTGAAGTCAATCCTCAAGATAAGGAAGTCACCCTAATCCAGAGGATGAAATTTCACAAAACGAACAAATGGAAAACCATTTATCGTAATAGAGATTCATCAAAGTAAGGGAATCTCCCCTGCTTTGATGAGATAGAATCATTTAGGAGATATGAGTGTTCTTAGTCATAGGTTGTCTTGAAAACTCTTGCATTTCCCACGGTGCAAGCAGTATGAAGTTTGACTTAACGACGAAAGGAAAATTAGTATCAATTAGGAATTCGGAAAATTTCAAGTTACATCAGTGTAACAAAGGAAAAAAAATCATGATTACAAGCTTAAGGTCGAAGTTCGAGATAGCAGAATTTGTTATGATGGTGTTCAAATTTTGAATAATTTAAATCAGAAATACGAAATCAAAGACAAGAAATGATTCGATATCACAATGAGATGTGATTCATAATCGAAGGGAATATATGGACTTCTCAGGATAGTACCTCAATGACAAGGCAAAAATAATAATAAACATTTCATCATTATAAATACCAAGGTTTCAAGCACGTTCAAATACCCAAGTAACACCCCAAATAAGAAAATACTCCTAGTCTAGATGGGTCTAAACATAAAGCACGAAGTAACTAGAGCTGATTTTTTTTTCCAGTCGTTATTTCTCTATTAGTGCCCGTGTGACGTCAGTCCTGGTCGTCATCACTGCTGGAGGAACTAGAGAGACTCGGGGGTAGATCGGGATAGTTGCCCCTAAGTTGGTCTCGTCGGCGGGCGGCCAGATCCTAATCCGGTTTGCCGGGAACCCTCTAATTCGAGCCGTCCGTCTCACGGCTCCTCCGTTGTTCACTTGTTAGGGTCTTGCCTCGGGGGCATTCCTTGCAACTGTAGATGCTATGGGAACTACAGGTGCAGCAGGGTTAGGTTCTACAGGATTAATCGGTGCAGTGGCGACAGCAGGTAGAGTGTGCACAACAGGGTCTATGGGTTCTTCCTCTTCAAACGAGTCTGGTGCATCAAGCATCACCTCCTCAGGGTTAGATTTTGTATTAGAAGATGTTTGCACTAGATATGCTAAGAGAATCTTTTCAGGCTTCGATTCGTTTTCAGAAGAAGTAATAGAAGGGCTGATAGAAGACATCCTAAAATATCATTAAGATATTTTATGAGATTTGGGGTAATATGAGCTATACAACATGAAAATGACAATCAGGGATTTGGCATAATAACAATGATATGTTCCGAGTGTAATCGTTTGATTCGTAAATCGAAGCGAGTACGTTGACTAATCACAGCATTAAGTCAGCCACAACTTTGTTAAAGACATGCGTTCCGATAAGCAGATACTCATCCCACTCTTCCAACCTTGCATGTACTGGGTGGTGAGGCACAGACTTTGACGAGATTTTGAAAACCACGAATAACAATTCAAAGCTCATTTTGAAAATTATTTGATTTAGACACACAATGCTTTGACTATGATTTAAGATTTGTGTGTGCTTTGATAGGAATCAAAGTATAAAAAGAATCACATATGGTTCCACTCATCAAGTTTCAATAATCCATGCTTCGGTCCATCAAGATCATTATGTAGCCTAGTTTAAGCACATTCTTAGTATACCGGTGATGTTTATATATAGGGTTCCCCGCAGCGTTCCCACCACATCCACGATATACTTTGAATAATACTTAAACTAGTTACATAACATCTTAATTTTCCTTAGCATCATTCCAAAGAATAACGTAATATAAGTTTGATGTGAGCTACCGCAACTTAGGTATAGGCGGTTTTACCAGTATATAAATGGCTACAGACAAACCTATACATCGGTTCCACACGAGAATTGATGACTGTAGAGAAAACATTTCCAAAGTGTAAATAGTTTGATGTGACGTAGCAAGATCCACAAAGCGTATACGTATAGTTTACAACCAAACCAATCCATGCCTCAGTTAATCGGAATCATCACGTAGCCCAGTTTAAACACGTTCTTGGTATACCAAGGATGCTTATATATAGGGTTCCCCGCAGCGTTCCCACCACATCCGTGGTATACCTAGAACGATGCCTAAACCAGTTACGTGACATCCGTTTATCCTTAGCATCACTTAACATGAAGGCTCTTAGTAGGATAGGACTTGAGTAAATGTTGATAATGTTTGATTGCCTTTAACAAGGACTTATATTGTTTGATTGCCTTCAACAAGGACTTACTAGAATTATGACCCTAGCACTCTAGGGTATAGAATAGAAACTTGTGATACTCATGATCGTTACCTCATGGTAAGTGACAGGATCTCAGCCTCTCGTGTTGATCAATTAGATTATGTTTGCAGCGGATTTAGCACATTAATTAGCAATTAAAGCAAGAACATAAAAGATATTGCGATTAAAGCATAAACATAGAGAGAGAAGAGTTCTGCGAAGCAATAAATGTTCTATTGGTCGCACGTTTCGGCATTTAAAACTGTATGGCTTGCCATCCTTATATAGGAGGCAAAAGCATGGTAGTGATGTCCTTTTCTGACATCACTGAATATTCAAATTACAGCTGTCAAAAACATAAAACTACTGAAGATGTCAACAACTGACATCTTCTTACAAAAGTTCCTAAGTGCTGACAAAAGTAAACTACTGAAATCCTACAACGACTGAAGAACAAACTCTTCAGTCGTTTATAACTACTGATACTATAACAACTGAAGAACATGCTCTTCAGTTGTTGTACAACTACTGAAAGTAAATAAACTACTGAAAAGGAAAAAACCACCACAACAACTGAAGAAGACTTCTTCAGTTGTTGTGACAAACTCTGAGTCTTCAGTACTTGGTCTTCAGACTTGGCTTCAGATGATATAACAACTGATGACTTCAGTAGATATCATCAGTTGTTGTCTTCAGTCTTTGTCTTCATACTTTGTTCTTCAGACTTTGTCATAACAGCAGAAGACTGGAGCTAAGATGCTCTCGAGTTTGACATTCAAGCAAGAGAACATTGTAACTGATGGGAGTCTTCAGCAGTTGTAGCAGTGGCATGTGGGACTTAGAGGTTTTCCTGATCTTGGCTCATTGGTTCTTTTGGTCCAACAAACTCCCCCTGAACCAATGCAGCCAAAACCTCTAATTATTGGATGTCCCACTTATTGATGGCATAAAGATTGGTCTATTTCCTTCTAGATCAGATTAGAAGTTGACCCAGATAAGCACTGGCCAGAGAGGTAGTCTCAAGTGTTTGTTTGGCTAAGTATGGATGGGAGCTCTGTCTTGGGGAATTGGACACAGAGCTGTTGCCCCATCCATGAGATCTACCTCCCTCGTACAAGCCGGTAGGATTCTCTACAGTAAGCCTGAAGAAAGATCAATTGTTCTTCTTTGGACAGGTCTTCAGGCTCACCTTCGAATAACCCCTCCCGACCGTACAGCTCTGAGAGGTACTTGACCTGTCTTCCATTTTTGAGCTCAAGTGTTGTGATTTGCCTATATGCAAACTCATCAGGGTGTTTACCCTCTAACAACAAAGTGAGCTCATTCCGATGAAAATTCTCAAGCTTCTTATAGACCAGACCCTTCCTAACCACCCTATTATCTAGCATTGAAAAGGGTGATTGGCCGGCTCTATAAGCTTTCTCGAATTCATCTACTATTTCCCAGGGTGTTATTACAATAGCCACAGAGATCTCTTCATCTACGATTCTCTTTAGTTGGCTTTTGTATCTCACAGACATGTCCTTCTTGACTATCCTGTGAGCCACCCTTGGGTCAGGCCAAGTTCTCACCCTCTCCCTTTCATATTGAAAGGTTTGTCTGAGGGTGAATAACCTTAGAGCTTCTCTCTGCATATTTATTATAGAGGTGGTAGCAGTATAACATTTGTCAATGCTTTTCAGCATTTCCTCATCATGTCTTTTTTGCTGCTCCTCCTCTTCTAACTTAACCTTCACAGTGTCCTGCTGTGAGGTAGGATTGATGGTTTGTGGTTTGGCTTTGGGTAGAGGTATAACTGCTGAGAGTGGCAGGCTATCCTCCTCATTATCCTCTTCTTCATCTTGCAGCCTCAGCACCCTTCTCTTCTTCTTCAAGGGTGGATCATTGGCTGCGGGTTTTGGTGGTAAAGGAGTTGGTTTTGTGGGTTGTGGTTGGGTTGTTGGTGTGGGAGTGTTGGCAGGCACTGCTAGCAGCCTAGAGATGAGGGCTGGTTTGGTTAGCTTGACTAGCAGTGTCCTGTTCCCAGCACCGGCTTCAGATAAGGCCTCTGTGACCAGTCCCTTTATAAAATCACCAGCCGAACAAATCTTGGTGGTTATTGCCAAGAGTTTGTCCCTGGTCCATGCCTTAACATCAAGGACTGGTCTGCCCAGGTACTTCGAAGTGAACCTACTCATAGCCTCAAGTTTTTGTCTTTCCTCTTGGCTATGAGTAGTCCATCGGTACTCAATCTCTCTCCTCTCCATATTCCTGATCTCTTGATCTAGCAAGGCAGTGTCCTTGTCAAAGCCTTGCCTGAACAGCTGTTCAATGACTTTGTTCATTGAACGGTTATGTTCAGCATCAGCCTCCTTGACAAGGGCTGCGAGATCAGGATCAGCCACCTTCTTTCCCTCTCCCTTATTCTTATCAGTGATACTGAAATCCTTTTGGATTTCAGCCACTTCTATATGCTCTACCTCCCTCACTTTCCTCTTCCCCTTCTCCCTCACCCTACTACTCTCCTCAGTCAACTCCCTCTCTACCACCACCTCTTTCTCTGCCTCTTTCTCCTCCTCTCCCCTCTTCCTCTTGTCTTGCACTGATGTCTCCCCCTTTTTGGTTGCATTGGTTGGGGTTTGACTATCAGCAAGAGCCTTAGTTATGGCAACCTCCACCATGGGTTGTATATATGTGGGAAGCCTCTCATCAAGGGTTTGAATAACTATATCTTTAAGGATTGGTGTGATGAGAGGCAGGGATTTCTGGAGGATAGCATCCAGCTGCTTAGGGGGGTTCTGTCCCTGAGAGCTAGTGCCAGAAGCAGGGGCTGGTGGCTGAGTTTGTGGGAGTGGCTCAGTGTCTGTGAGACCTTCAGGTGAAGGTGCCATCTGTGGGGTAGTGGTGGCAGATGGACTTCTATCCTGAGTCATCTGAGCAAGCAGCTCTCTGAGTCTGCTTATCTCATCCTCAAGGATAGTGTTTTGAGCAACTACATCGTAGAAGAAGCTCAGGTCATCATCAACATGAGTTGAATCACCTGACCTCCTGACATTGTCAGGATAAACATGTCCTGAGTGTGGCTCAGTAATGACATGTGCCCCTTGTTCTTGGTACTGGGGACTTCTGGCCTCCGGATTGGATCCATCATCGGCCATTGCCTCTGATGAGGTCTTAGAGATGTTACCAGCTTCACCCTGCTCAGATGTTGATGCAGGGGAAGTGGCAGCCTCACCAGATTGTTCTCTCTCCCTAGCCACACTGGGAGAGTGAACTGATTCTCTGTGCTGTGGGCTCTGATCAGCACTTGTGCCCACCCCCTCTTCGGTTAGAGTCTCCGCAGTGGTAATAGGTTTCTGGGGAGAGGGTGGAGTGCTCAGATCAGTCAGCACTTTGGCTATAACCAATGTTGGGCTTAGTGGGGCGGTCTCCTCTGTATGTGGGCTAGAAGCAGTATGCACATGGGGAGGACTGTGCTCTTCAATGGCAGCCTCCTCAAGTGAGAGAGACCCCAGTAATGTGGTTGCCCCGAAATTGGTTGCATCAGGCTCCTGTTGAGAGGAAGTCTGTGCGGTTGTGGTGGGTGGAGTCGTGGTACCTGCTGGGAGAATCGAACCAGCAGGCACATCCTGCCTTTGTGTGGCAGGGGCATCCTCAGGGGACTCATCTCCCTGAGTAGCCTTGGTTGGCTTCTTTTTGGCTTTTGGCTTGGTGGGGACTTTGGATTTGGAGGTGGAGGCTGTGGGTTCCAGCTGCGTGGGTTTTCGCAGCCGGCCAGCCTGTTTGAGTGTGGGGTCAGTGTTGTGCCTGGAGTATACCTCAGCTTGAACAGCCATGGCAGGGACCCCAGTGCCAACTAGTCCCTCAGCCTGAAGCTGGTATTCGATCATGGCCATTATGAACCGTGGATATAAGTTCCAACGGTTAGAAAAAGGTTTTGTGGCCATGTCCTTGAGTTCCAAAAATAAAAGATCAGTAAAATTTAAAGGTTGTTTCTCAAGGATAGAATACAATACCTGCTGCCACCTTGTGGACATCTGGTCCCACGAAGAGGTCTTGGGAGCCAGACATACATTCACCATGTGGAAGATCAAGCGTTGAGGATCAGGAAAGTGTTTCTTCAACAAGGTGGAGGCGGATAGGTTACCCTGATAGTCATGAGATGTTAAGGAAAGATCAAGGGTACCTTTGGGGTAGGAAGTTGGGTGAGTGGCATCATCCAGCTCTAGGGTTTGGCGTAGAGCAGCTGGAGTGATAACCACGGGTTTGCCGTTGACGGAGGACCGGAGGGAGACCTCGGCATTCTGCTCTCCGGTTTGGACGGTGACATTGGTCTAAAACTCCGTCAAGGAGTCGGTGTATAGTGTGGGGTTCAAGAGAAAAGCCGTTTTGTATGGTGAGTCATGCATAAGATCAACGGCTTGGTGAAATTTTGGCCATAATGGCGATTTTGTAAGGTGGGCGACACAGTTGTGTCGAGGTTTCAGTTGCATGTTCGCCATTAATGGTGTATGGGAATTTCAGAGGTTTGTAAGGATTAGGTCAAGTGAGGAGTAAATGCTCTGAAAGTGGGGTATTTATAGGGTAGGGCAAAGGTTGAAAGAAAACTACTGAAGGTTTTGGTGTTAGTCATCAGTTGTTGTAACAGCTGATGACGTGGTTTTAACCTTCAGTGGTTGTAACATCTGAGGACTTGGTGTTAGCCTTCAGTAGTTGAAACTACTGAGACCTTGGTTTTGTCCTTCAGATGTTGTGAACGTCTGAAGAGTTACTGTCAGTCTTCAGTAGTTATGAACTACTGATGACCTAGTATTCTTCTTCAGACGTTGTAACAACTAAAGACTTGGTGTTAGCCTTCAGTAGTTGTGAACTACTGAGATCAGTAGTTGTGAACTACTGAAGACATGGTATTGCTTCAGTTGTAAACAACTGAGGACTTGATGTTAGCCTTCAGTAGTTGTGAACTACTGATGTCAGTAGTTGTGAACTACTGAAGACATGGTTTTGTCCTTCAGTTGTTTGTGTATGAAACATCAGCTGTTGTTATCAGTTGATGAGAAATTACTCATCAGCTGTTTCCGTCAAATCAGTTGTTTCATACTAGCCTCTACATTTACTCATCAGCTCTTTGGCTGACTTTCAGATGTTTCATTGACCCTTCAGCTCTTGGGAATATGCCTTCAGCTCTTGTGATCAGATGTTC
The DNA here is from genome assembly GCA_024085815.1 of Flaveria linearis. Classification (NCBI taxonomy): domain Eukaryota; kingdom Viridiplantae; phylum Streptophyta; class Magnoliopsida; order Asterales; family Asteraceae; genus Flaveria; species Flaveria linearis. Next base: position 57,858,977 of record CM044018.1, on the reverse strand, counting down.
ACAAGTGCTGATGAAATTCTTCAGAGCTGGTGAACAAATTTTTTTCAGTATTTGTGTAAGATTACACATCAGTACTTGTGAGCAAAATTTGTTCTTTAGTACTTATTTATTGAAAATCATACATCAGTAGTTGTAATCCACTTCACTACATCAGTTGTTTTTCAATAAATAATGTACATCAGTACTTTGAGTCAGTTTAGTCTTCAGTAGTTGAAAAAGCTGAAGACTAAATTACTCATTAGTACTTATATTTGACCTTTGCTCTTCAGTAGTTGTGAACTAAGAGTACCAGCATAGGTCAAATCATTCAAGCTGCAGCATACCAAGCCTTAGTACCAAATTTTGGAATGTGGCACTATCTAAAGGCTTAGTAAAAATGTCTGCAAGCTCATCAGCACTAGGCACAAACTTAGGATCAATCAGACCTTTCTCATAGCAATCCCTGATAAAATGATGTCTGATCTCAATATGCTTAGTCCTAGAGTGCTGGACTGGATTCTTAACAATACAAAGAGCTGAAGCACTATCCATTAATAATGGAGTCTTAGTCTCAGTAATGCCATAATCCAGAAGTTGGTTCTGAAGCCAGAGTATTTGAGAGGTACAACTTGCAGCAGCAATATACTCAGCTTCAGCAGTGGATGTAGCAATTGATGTTTGTTTCTTACTCTGCCAAGAAACTAAACAATTGCCTAGGAATTGGCAACCACCAGAAGTGGATTTTCTGGTGACTTTGCATCCTGCATAGTCACTATCAGAGAAAGCAACTAATTTGCATGAATGCCCAGCTGAATACCAAAGTCCTAGTGATTGGGTACCTTGCAGATATCTAAAGATCCTTTTGACTGCAATCAAATGGGATTCTTTAGGTGCAGCCTGAAATCTAGCACAAGCACATGTTGAAAACATGATGTCTGGTCTAGAAGCTGTAAGGTACATCAAGGACCCAATCATACATCTGTAAAGGGTTTCATCAACCGCTTTACCTTTCTGATCAATATCTAGTTGTGTGATGCTGCTCATGGGAGTAGAACAGGGCTTACAGGATTGTAAATCAAACTTATTCAGCAACTCTTTGGTATACTTGGACTGATGGATGAAGATTCCATCATCCAGTTGTTTGATTTGCAAGCCCAGAAAGTACTGTAATTCTCCCATAGCACTCATTTCAAATCTCAGCTTCATAAGCTTTGTAAATTCATCACACAACTTTGGATCAGAGGATGCAAAGATGATATCATCAACATAAATCTGAACAAGGAGCTTATGTTGTCCCACAGTCTTGATGAATAAGGTTTTGTCAATGGTGCCCCTAGTGAATGTATTCTCAAGAAGAAAGGTTGAAAGTGTCTCATACCAGGCTCTAGATGCTTGGTTCAGCCCATAAAGAGCCTTATCAAGCTTGTACACCCAATCAGGATGTTTATTGTCCTCAAAGCCTGGTGGTTGACACACATAAACCTCTTCTTTGATTTTTCCATATAGGAAGGAACTTTTGACATCCATTTGATAAACCTTAAGACTGTGAAAGGCAGCATAAGCTAAGAACAGTCTAATTGCTTCTAGTCTGGCCACAGGTGCAAAGGTCTCATCATAATCGATTCCTTCCTCCTGTGCAAACCCTTGAACAACCAGTCTGGCCTTGTTCTTGACAATTTGGCCCTTCTCATCTGTTTTGTTCCTGAATACCCACTTGGTGCCTATAGCACACTTACCTTTGGGTAATGGAACAAGCTCCCACACTTGCTGTTTCTTGAATTGAAGTAGCTCAAGCTGCATAGCTTCCACCCATCCATTGTCTCTTAAAGCAATATGATAGTTCTTTGGTTCTTGCTGACTGATGAAGAGAGCATAGAAACAAAAGTTGGACAATTGATTCCTGGTTGAAACTCCAGCATGAATATCACCAATGATTTGTGAAGTGGGGTGAATCTTGAGCTCTTGATAAACTATGATATCTGTGCAAGTGTTTGTAGACCCATCAGCAGCAACAGATGGTAATGGAGATTCCTGAAACCATGTAGAGGATGGCAGCTCAAATGAAGTAGAGCAAGCAGAAATCTCATCAGCATTTGTAGTGGATGGAGCTGTTGAGGCTACAGGAGCATTAGGTTCAGTGGAATTAGGCAGGTTGTCACTGAACCTGAAGAGGTGAGTACTGACTTCATCATCTTCAGTACCACCAGGTGGAGATCTGTTGACAGGCTCAACAGATGGAGGTTGATAAGGATCATATTGCAGTATGTCCAGATCAAACAGCTCCACAGGGTTTTGTGGAATCTTGTCCTTTGGAGATTCATTGAACTTAACATGCAAAGTTTCTTCAACCCCTTTGGTTCTACAGTTGAAGACTCTGTATGCTTTGCAAGTTGATGAATAACCAACAAAGTACCCTGCATCCACCTTACTAGCAAACTTATGGAGTGGGTTGCTAGTGTTGAGAATGAAACAAGGACACCCAAAGGCTCTAAAGAATGAAATAAGAGGGGCCAAATGATGAAGAACTTCATAGGGAGTCTTCATCAACCTCTTATTTACTAAGGCTCTATTCTGTACATAGCAAGCTGTATTGACAGCTTCAGCCCAAAAGGTCAGTGGCAGCCCTGAGTCAGCCAACATTGACCTTGCTGCTTCAATGAGGGTCCTGTTCTTTCTCTCCACCACTCCATTCTGTTCAGGAGTTCTAGGAATGCTAAACTGCCTTCTAATTCCCTTGGACAGGTAGAAGTCATCAAGTGTGTGGTTTCTAAATTCTGTTCCATTGTCACTCCTCACACACTTGACCTGTAGGGAATACTGCTTTTCTACTTGTAACACAAAGTTCATTATTGTCTTTGCTGCTTCATCCTTGGAGTGCAAGAAGAAAGTCCATACAAACCTGGAGTAATCATCCACAATTACCAGGCAGTATTTCTTCTTTGCCATGCTCATCACTCTCACAGGACCAAAGAGATCCATGTGTAGAAGTTGTAAGCAGGCAGTGGACTTTGGTTCTTCTATTGAAGGGAATGAAACTTTGTGTTGTTTTCCTTTCAAGCAAGCAATGCAGTCATCTTCACACTTGAACTCCTTCAGAGGCAATCCTCTTACTAAACCATGGCTTATAAGCTGATTCATGTTCTTGAAATTAACATGACCCAGCCTTCTATGCCAAAGTGTAGACTCTTGAGGAGATGCCTTGGAGAATAGGCAAGGATGGCCTTTTAGATCCATCTTTTTAGAAAGATCTAAGGCATAAACTCTTCCTGTCCTGTTGGCCTTCAGGAGAGTGTGTTCATCCAATGCCTTGTCAATCAAACTCAGAACTTTGGATGACAGAATCCTACAGTTCTGGCTTGTGAAAAGGGCAACATGGCATTTGTCACACATTTGACTGACACTCAAGAGGTTGTACTTGAGATTCTCCATATGGTTAACATCATCAAACCTTATTTCCCCGTTGGAAACAAAGCCTTTTCCGACGATGTAACCCTTTGCATCATTGCCAAAAGAAACAAATCCCTTCTTTCCTTGAGAGTAGTCATTAAGAAGGGAGCTGCTTCCAGTCATATGCATGGATCCTCCACTGTCTACATACCAGATGCTTCTATGGCATGTTGAAGAACCCTGCAAACACAACCATGTGTTAGTTAGTCTTGGAGACCCAAACCTACTTGGCTTTGGGTCTGTTCTCAGCTACAGGTGTAGCACTAACAGGTGTGTTGTGAGTGACAGCTTGAGGTGAAGAAGATGGTACAGAAGAGGAACCCTTTGGCTTGGACTTCCTTTTCTGTGGTTTCAACATAGGAGCATCTAAGTGGTTGACTCTTCCCACTAGTTGCTGAACCATCATCACCAACTGTGTCTGATTTTGTGATAAAGCCTTCAGCTCTTCAGACACATTGGAGTTTGCTGATGATGAGTTTCTATGTTGTACCATCTTTTTCTGAGCAACCTCAGCTGTTGCCTGAGTAATCCCTACCTTCTTGGATTTAACTTTGGGCCTAGGGATTTCAGGCTTGGATGTTGCCAGCACAAACTTGGTTTCAAACTCATTCTTCATTTTATTGATGCTCTCAGTAATTTGCTCCTTATGTTTGAGTTTGGAACCCCTTTTGTACCAGCATTCATCAGTAAGATGATTGAACAAGCCACATATCTCACATGGCTTTTTCTTCATCTTATGCTGATCATCAGCTGAAGAGGATTTAACTGCTGAAGACTTGTTCTTCAGTTGTTTGTCATCAGTACTAGCAGTTTTCTTCCTAGTGCCTGCTTTCCTGGTATCCTCTTTAGCTGTTTTCAAACCTTTCCTACTGTTAGTTTTCTTCTCTTTAGTGCTAACAGTATTTGAGGTTTGAACTTCAGATGTTGTCACTTGCTCTCCAGTACCTTCAGTACTTCTAGTGACAACTTCTGAGTTGATCAGCCTTTTGGTCATGTGATAGTCTATCTCTGATGATGCTGATTCAGAGGATAGTAAGTCACATGATGAGAAGGATTGGTTATTGCTCTCCCCATCAGATTCAACTTTGCTCTTGAAATGAAGTCTGTGGGAGGAGCAGTGTGATTATAACCAATTCCAAACTTCACATTGGAAGCTGTTTGCTTGCTAAGAATCATTTCAAAACCCTTGCAAGATTTCACCCATCGATCACACTCAACTTGGGTGGTTGCAAGAGTTTCCTTGAGGTCCTTGTACTTCTCTAGAAGTACATCTTCCCTAGCTTTACTATCTTTGATTTGGCAGTTGAGCTTGTAAATCTCATCATTTTTATCTTTTAGAACAACCTCAAAATCAGCTTTTCTTTTGGAAATAGTGTGCTCAAGCTCAAGATTTTTATCTATTAAAGCTACATTTGCTTCTCTAATAGAAGCAAATGCTGCTATGCATGACTCTGAGCAAAGCTTGGCTTTTGCCTCAGTGGATACCTGAGATGAGGCATTGGATGATGACCCTTCAGCAGAATCAAGGGCCATCAGAGCAAGATTTCCAAAAGGTTGATCACCACCATGTTGACCAGCACCTTGGAGTAGTGGTTCCTGACCAGATAGCTCTTCTGGTAGACTACTCCAGTCAACAGCAGTTGGGGTGAAAAAGCTTTGTTGTTGAGGTTGTGTGTGGTGATGAGATTGGGAAGAATGAGACTCTGGAAGAGCATGAGGTGGTTGAGCCGGGGGTGCTTGAGGTTGACCAGGCTGAGGCATGTAGTAACAGGGGTAAGGATAAGGCATATGACCCTGTGGCACAAAATAAGCAGGTGGTGCTTGTGCTTGAGATGGATGGGGAGAACTGTAGGAAGGTTGCCCTTTGTGCTGTGAGCTATTGCTGGGAAAAGTCACAAAGGGTGCAGATGAGTTAGATCCAGATGATCTACACTCTCTTGCAAAGTGTCCAAGCCTTTGGCACTTGTGACACCTCAACTTGCTCTTGTCAAAACCAACTTTGGTTTTGCCAGAGAGTCCTGGGAATTTCCTACCAGTTCTTCTGTAGAACTTCTGAGAGCGGATATTTATCATTGCCATTTGGTTCAAAATATCCATCTCTTCCAGATCATCATCTGGAATGCCCTTCAAATCCTCCATCAGAAAACACAAGTTGTCACCACCACCTCCTGAACTACTAACACCAACAAAAGCTTGTTCTGAGTTGGTAGAGAAATCGATATGCTCATCATAAGAACTTTCTGATGAGGCATATTCTGACTCATGACTTATCAAGGCAGCATTACCTTGGACAAAGTCATCAGCAAGTTTGCCAGAAGATGACAACTTCCTCTTTTGCTCTACCTCTCTCTCAAAAGTGAGTAGTTTCCCATGACGTTGGGTGAGAGATAGAGTGTCAAGGTCAGCACTAGAGCGTAGGACAATGGTATATGTGTCCCATCTCTCAGGAAGTGACCTGAGGAACCTGTTGTTCATCTGGCTATTGGTGTACTCTTGTTTGACCATCTTTAGCTCTGAGATCAAACAAGAGAACCGCTCAAACTGCTGGGTCAGAGTCTCACCCTTTCTATATGAGAAAGTCTCATATTGTTGGGCGAGGATTTCCCTATTGTTTGCTAAGACCGAATCAGTTCCTCCAAATTGTTCCTTTAGAGCAACCCATAGGTCATGAGCAGACTCATGATGCAAGAGCCCTGAATATATCTCGTTTGGAATGGCCATGGCTAAAATTCCATGGGCTCTAGCATCAATTTCAAACAGCTTTAGATCTTCGTCCGAATACTGTTAGGGTTTCTTTGCAACCTGTTCATTAGATTCCGGGACGTTCACCATAGGCTTGTATGGCCCATGCACTACTGACTTCCAACAACAAGCACTGTTGACAGCCAAGTGGTGCAGCATACGTCTTTGCCATATGTTATACTCGTTCCTAACCAGCATCGGAGGCTTGGTTGCGGAACCAGTATTGTGAGGATCATTGGTTGGTGTTGTCATCTCAGGTTTTGGTCAAAAACAAGTTTAAACACGACAATCGTAACTCAAAACCACCAAAAGACCTCAAGATTTTGGCCGGAAACAGCAGAAACTCACTCTCTATGACTAACTCTTGCAAATTGCTAATTCGATCAAACTGAGAGATCAAAAGAGCAGTTTCAAATGATCAATGGTAAGATCTATCAATGATTAACCTGCTCTGATACCATTTGACAGGATCTCAGCCTCTCGTGTTGATCAATTAGATTATGTTTGCAGCGGATTTAGCACATTAATTAGCAATTAAAGCAAGAACATAAAAGATATTGCGATTAAAGCATAAACATAGAGAGAGAAGAGTTCTGCGAAGCAATAAATGTTCTATTGGTCGCACGTTTCGGCATTTAAAACTGTATGGCTTGCCATCCTTATATAGGAGGCAAAAGCATGGTAGTGATGTCCTTTTCTGACATCACTGAATATTCAAATTACAGCTGTCAAAAACATAAAACTACTGAAGATGTCAACAACTGACATCTTCTTACAAAAGTTCCTAAGTGCTGACAAAAGTAAACTACTGAAATCCTACAACGACTGAAGAACAAACTCTTCAGTCGTTTATAACTACTGATACTATAACAACTGAAGAACATGCTCTTCAGTTGTTGTACAACTACTGAAAGTAAATAAACTACTGAAAAGGAAAAACCACCACAACAACTGAAGAAGACTTCTTCAGTTGTTATGACAAACTCTGAGTCTTCAGTACTTGGTCTTCAGACTTGGCTTCAGATGATATAACAACTGATGACTTCAGTAGATATCATCAGTTGTTGTCTTCAGTCTTTGTCTTCATACTTTGTTCTTCAGACTTTGTCATAACAGCAGAAGACTGGAGCTAAGATGCTCTCGAGTTTGACATTCAAGCAAGAGAACATTGTAACTGATGGGAGTCTTCAGCAGTTGTAGCAGTGGCATGTGGGACTTAGAGGTTTTCCTGATCTTGGCTCATTGGTTCTTTTGGTCCAACAGTAAGATTAGCCAGACTTCTCATGCATGGTGAATTGCAATTACGTGTGCACCCGTAATGGTAATCTACCTTGCATGATCACCCTTAACTTCACTTGCCCCAAGTTAACATCATAGTATTATTTAGATTCAACAAGCACAAATTATATGTTGTCCTCTTATCCATGAGCCAATAGTATTCCAATAGTAGCATGTAATAGCAAGTAGCATATAAGCACATTATGTGTAATGATAACTGCATATCCGTCGTACTTTCAGGATTTCAGTCATAACCATGATAGGGTCGGATTCAATATCCAAGATCGACGCTACGCGTGATCACCGAAGTTCCCTAATAATATGATGTTGTGCGCATACAAGCATAAAGTTCTAGTATCAAAGTATCCCATGGAGAAAGACTAAGAGTATTAATGTCTTTCTCAGGATGTTCAGATAATACACGTATATGTATAAAGTCAAGTATGTAGGAACATACTTGTATATTATTAGGTATATAGGAATATACCTGTATATTAAGTTCATAGACTTAATATACTTGACCCATTCGCCTTATAGACTTGTGTATTGACCATAGTTTATCACTCATCCCAGAATTCCCCAGGTAGCGTAATGGGTCTCGCAATGAGATTTATACTAATACGCTTGCCTTAGCCCGAAGGCCTTTTGCCAGGAAATCCAGAATACAGGTGTCTATGTGTCACACAAATCATGAAATACATTTAGGTAAAATCAAATGCACACAATCCCTAGCATGCATTCTATATAAAGGTTTTTAGGTTATAGTCTAGGTCGTATTCTTCACCTAATTCTCTATAACCAAGGCTCTGATACCAATCTGTCACACCCTCGCTTATAGCGGAAACCCGAGGATGCGACGGACGGGATCGTCATAACACTTGGTATAATTATAGAGACATATTATATGCAAAATTCTTGTGTCATGACGTCGCCCGACACAATGGTGACTTGTGTCGTGGTTAGTCAGTTCCACGACTATCATAGTCTTATTAATTCCAAATCTAAATTACACACAGTTCACAAGTGAAACAAATGATATACATGACTAATGCAAAGCTTATTGAAATCCTGAGGGTCTCGGCTAAGGCATCAACTCTAGCTATCCTCTTTGATTATGTTCACCTGAAAAGATATGCTCAAAAATGTCAACACATAATGTTGGTGAGTTCCGCAGGTTTAAATTGAAAACATGTAATTGATGCTGTATAGAATTTGATATGGAATCATACTGCAAGCACAAACCACATAACATGTGTTTAATACAACCAAACCCTAATGACGTTATGCATATAAATTCGAAGGAATATATTCACCCTTGGCCGGATTGCTGGCAGCTGTGTTGGTAACTCGCAAGTTAACCAATCGTCAAAGGGTGGGGGTGTCAACCCAGTAGTACTACCAATACCTATCCGTTGGTTCCTAACCCGGAATTAATGGTTGTAAGAATCATAGAATAACACCATGTATGCATGCAAAACAGTATCACATTGATTCCAAGTATGAAAACAGAAAATACAGTGTACAACATTGAAAACGGGTGAGCATACTTTTCCCCCCAAGTTTAAAACGTTTAAAAGTTATATAAGCGTAAAAAGGGGCCACGGAACTCACCTTGAATTGATGTAATGTATATGAACAAGAACTTCAAAGAATTAGGCAATGCACGATCAAGCACGATCAATACCTATTATTAATTGTAACTAAGTCTTTAAAATGTGTTTATTGCGAATAAATATATTTGGTAAGATTCAGGTTGGTTTGGTTTAACACGTGACATACACACAATTAGATGTACATATGTTACAAGGTTTTTATAGGATTATATATGTATTAATAAGTAATTATCATTAGGTATTAAATTTACCAAATAACTATTTACATTTTGATTCCATTAGAAGGATTTTATAAGTATTTTTAAATATTTGGAATAATATTAAATATAAAAATAATGTGGTTCAATTATGTAATTTATAATTATCTAAGGATAATTACAAATAGTATTTCGATTAATAATAAAATATTAATCTTTATTATTAGTTAAAATATATTTTATAAGAAATAACCTACAATTTCATTTGTAAATAATTTGTAAATTTATAAAATATATTAGTTTATATTCAAAGATAATATAATGTCCATTTTTATAAAAATAATTATTTATAATATTTATAAATAATTTATTTCTATGATTTTCGTGATTATTTCATAGTTATACACGGTTTAGAATCCATTTTATAAAAATAAGTATTTTTAGTGTTTATAAATAATATTTTATAAAAATTTATTAAGGTTTTTAAATAAAAGAAATTTACAGAAAATAATTATGTAGGATTTAAAATATGGGAAATTTATAATATTTATTTTTATAATTTTTAAGAATTTTTGTATATTTTTAAAATAGTTAAAAAGCTTTAAAAAAATAAAAGAGGTTGCCCGGGGTCGAACCCGGGACCTCTCACCTGCACACACACACCCCAAACCAGTGAACCAAGGCATACAGCCGCGATAGAACTCCGCCCGATTTGTTTTTAAACTTATTTTTCCAGTTTCCCCTAATTTCGAAGAACCCTAATCCAATTTGATCCAAATTGAAGATCAAATCGATGTTAATAATCAAATTAATGTTAGGGCTTTTAATCCCTATGTAAAATCGAGTACAGGGGTATGTTCAATTACCTGTTTCGAATTGATTTGATGATAAGAACAATGAAGAACAGGTCGCGGTTCAACTTGAATTCGAATGTGTTAGGCAGATAAATCGCACTCAATTCGATCGTAATATTCAAATTAGTGTGGGGTACGAGTTCGAAACTCCCACTCGAATGTGTCGGGAGCTTTTTATTGAGCCAAAACCGTGTTAATTTGGTGGTTTGGTCTCGCCAGAAGTCGGCCGGAATAGTGGCCGGAGATGGAATCGGGAAAACGGGGGTGGGGGGGAGATGGGTTTTTAAAAATTTACCACTTTGGTCCCTGTGGTTTCTAGTTTGTTATTTTATGTTAACAACTTTTAAAATAAGTTTTAAAAATTACATAAACACCCCCAGCACTTTTAAATCTAATAAATATATATTTTTTTAAATCTTTGTTATTATTTTTATTATTAGCATTATTATTATTATTATTATTATTATTATTATTATTATTATTATTATTATAAAATTAACTTTTATTTAACGAAGATTATGGGATGTTATAGTTTGGCCATCGGTTTGGGGATGGTAAGCCGTGCTTAAATCCAATTGCGTACCCAGAAGTTCTTGCATAGTAGACCAGAAGTGAGAAGTGAATCGAGCGTCTCGGTCGGATATAATGTGAAGAGGCACACCATGACGGCTTACGATCTCGTCGATGTAAATCCGGGCTAACCTTGATGTCTTATACGTGTCGCGTATGGGTATGAAATGTGCCGACTTTGTCAATCGGTCGACGATCACCAATATGCTATCGTGCCCGTGAGATGTCCGAGGCAGCTTGGTTATGAAGTCCATGGATATATGTTCCCATTTCCACATGGGAATTTTGGGTTGTTCTAGTAAACCACTTGGACGTTGGTGTTCCGCTTTAACTTTCGTGCATGTAAGGCATTTAGCAACGTAGGTTGCTATGTCTCGTTTCATTCCGGGCCACCAATATTGACTCCGTAAGTCCATGTACATCTTATCGGAGCCCGGGTGGATAGAATAACGAGTCCGATGTGCTACGTTCAAGATAGAAGCCCGAAGGTTATTGCGTTTGGGAATCCAGATTCGGTTTGCAAAATACATTAACCCATTGGCTCTTGTTTCCAATTAGGCTAAGAGATTTGGCTATGACTCATCCCACATCAGTTGGGGAGGCGAACTAAGGTCTCTTTATATGGGGCTGGATACCTTCCCCATCGTGAGGTGTTTTAAATCCGTGAGGCTGCGGCCAAAGCGGACAATATCATGTTGCGGCTCTCGTACACCTTCCAGCGGGGGGTGTCACAGTTGGTATCAGAGCCAGGGCCGGGCCGTTGTGCCAGCGAGGACGCTGGTCTCACTTCGGTGGGTGGATGGACACATGCCTGAAAATATGGCTATGACTTATCCCACATCGGTTGGGGAGGCGAACTAAGGTCTCTTTATAAGGGGCTGGATACCTTCCCCATCGTGACGCGTTTTAAATCCATGAGGCTGCGGCCAAAGCGGACAATATCACGTTGCGGCTCTCGTACACCTTCCTGCGGGGGGTGTCACAGTGATGGACACATGCCTGAAAATATGGCTATGACTCATCCCACATCGGTTGGGGAGGCGAACTAAGGTCTCTTTATAAGGGGCTGGATACCTTCCCCATCGTGACGCGTTTTAAATCCGTGAGGCTGCGGCCAAAGCGGACAATATCACGTCGCGGCTCTCGTACACCTTCCTGCGGGGGGTGTCACAGTTGGTATCAGAGCTAGGGCCGGGCCGTTGTGCCAGCGAGGACGCTGGTCTCACTTCGGTGGGTGGATGGACACATGCCTGAAAATATGGCTATGACTCATCCCACATCGGTTGGGGAGGCGAACTAAGGTCTCTTTATAAGGGGCTGGATATCTTCCCCATCGTGACGCGTTTTAAATCCGTGAGGCTGCGGCCAAAGCGGACAATATCACATTGCGGCTCTCGTACACCTTCCTGCGGGGGGTGTCACATTTGGTATCAGAGCCAGGGCCGGGTCTTTGTGCCAGCGAGGACGCTGGGCTCCCTTAGAGGGGGGGGTGGATGAAACATGCCTGAAACATGGCTATTTGCATCCCACATCAGTTGGAAAGGAGAACTAAAGTCTCTTTATAAGGGGCTGGATACCTTCTCCAATGTGACACGTTTTAAAACCGTGAGGCTGCGGCCAAAGCGGATAATATCACGTTGCGATTTCCTTGGGTTGTCACAGTTGGTATCAGAGCCAGGGCCGGGCCGTTGTTCCCACAAGGACGCTGGTCACACTTTGGTGGGTGGATGGACACATGCCTGAAAATATGGCTATGACTCATTCCACATCGGTTGGGGAGGCGAACTAAGGTCTCTTTATAAGGGGCTGGATACCTTCCCCATCGTGACGCGTTTTAAATCCGTGAGGCTGCGGCCAAAGCGAACAATATCACGTTGCGGCTCTCGTACACCTTCCTGCGGGGGGTGTCACAGTTGGTATCAGAGCCAGGGCCGGGCCGTTGTGCCAGCGAGGACGCTGGTCTCACTTCGGTGGGTGGGACACATGCCTGAAAATATGGCTATGACTCATCCCACATCGGTTGGGGAGGCGAACTAAGGTCTCTTTATAAGGGGCTGAATACCTTCCCCATCGTGACGCGTTTTAAATCCGTGAGGCTACGGCCAAAGCGGATAATATCACGTTGCGGCTCTCGTACACCTTCCTGCGGGGGGTGTCACAGTGATGGACACATGCCTGAAAATATGGCTATGACTCATCCCACATCAGTTGGGGAGGCGAACTAAGGTCTCTTTATAAGGGGCTGGATACCTTCCCCATCGTGACGCGTTTTAAATCCGTGAGGCTGCGGCCAAAGCGGACAATATCACGTTGCGGCTCTCGTACACCTTCCTGCGGGGGGTGTCACAATTGGTATCAGAGCCAGGGCCGGCCCGTTGTGCCAGCGAGGACGCTGGTCTCACTTCGGTGGGTGGATGGACACATGCCTGAAAATATGGCTATGACTCATCCCACATCGGTTGGGGAGGCGAACTAAGGTCTCTTTATAAGGGGCTGGATATCTTCCCCATCGTGACGCGTTTTAAATCCGTGAGGCTGCGGCCAAAGCGGGCAATATCACGTTGCGGCTCTCGTACACCTTCCTGCGGGGGGTGTCACATTTGGTATCAGAGCCAGGGTCGGGTCGTTGTGCCAGCGAGGACGCTGGGCTCCCTTAGGGGGGGGGTGGATGAAACATGCCTGAAACATGGCTATTTGCATCCCACATCGGTTGGGAAGGAGAACTAAAGTCTCTTTATAAGGGGCTGGATACCTTCTCCAATGTGACGCGTTTTAAAATCGTGAGGCTGCGGCCAAAACGGATAATATCACGTTGCGAGTTCCTTGGGTTGTCACAGTTGGTATCAGAGCCAGTGCCGGGCCGTTGTGCCAGCAAGGACGCTGGTCTCACTTCGGTGGGTGGATGGGCACATGCCAGAAAATATGGCTATGACTCATTCCACATCGGTTGGGGAGGCGAACTAAGGTCTCTTTATAAGGGGCTGGATACCTTCCCCATCGTGACGCGTTTTAAATCCGTGAGGCTACGGCCAAAGCGGACAATATCACGTTGCGGCTCTCGTACACCTTCCTGCGTGGGGTGTCACAATATATGTATATATATAGATATATATACACATATATATATACATATATATATATATATGTATATATGTATATATCTATATATAATACTAAAAGAGTAACTTAGGGGGACACTTGTCACATTCTTAGGCCCCCTAAGTTTGTTTTTTCCCGCCTCTCTCTCCTCTTAAATAGTTACCTAATTTAAAGATGAAATAATTTTAATTTTTTAAGATTAAAAATATTTCTTAGTAAATTAAGAAAAGATGTCTTTTTATTAATGTTATTTGTAGAAAAGGAAATTTTATAAAATAAGATATTTGCTAAACATCAAACATTTTAAAAAATATGAAATATCTTAAAATTGATGTTTTTAAAAAGTAAAATTATTTATAAACTAAAAATAATTAAAATTAGGAGTTATAATAAGAAGCTTTTAAAAATGATATTTTTAATAAGGTTTGTTTGGAAAAAATTATTAAATCTTTTAAAAATAATTTTAAAAATAAAAATTACTACTTATAATTATTACTCATATGTAATTTAATCATATCTTATTTTAAAATATATATCATTTAATACTTCATAAACTTTCATCATAATTAATATTTTATTTTTTAACTCGTGTAATACACGGGTTTACTAAAGTTAGTATTATATAAATAACAATCAACAACTAATCAATTTTATTTTTTTAATTCGTGTAATACATTTAGTTTTATTTATATTTTTTTGTTATTTTGATAATCAACTCTTCATCGCACGTGTAATACACGGGTAACTAAAGCTAGTATATATATATCTACATATATATATATATGTATATATATACATATATATACATATATATATACATATATATATATGTATATACATATATCTATATATATATATACATATATCTATGTATATACATATATCTATATATATGTATATATATACATATATATATGTATATATATATACATATACATATGTATATATATATACATATGTATATGTATATATATATACATATACATATGTATATATATACATATGTATATATATATATATATATATATATATATATATATATATATATATATCTACATACATATATATATGTATATACATATATCTAATATATATATATATATCTATATGTATATACATATATATATATATATGTGTATATACATATATATATATATATATGTGTATATACATATATATATATATATATGTGTATATACATATATATATGTGTATATATATATATATGTATATATATATATATATATATATATATATATATATATATATATATATATATATATATATATATATATATATATATATATATATATATATATATATATAGGGAAATGATCAAATGTTAACCATCTATTATTGCGATAACCATGTTAACTTTGGAAGATCAATAAAAATCATTATTTTTTTGTTAGAATAGTATCATTATACATATACAATGTTATGTTCTTTTATGTATATGTCTAAATTCACAAGCGTAAAAAAGTTACGACAAGTGTAAGTTACACTTACATCACTAAATATTTACTGATGTAAGTGTAACTTACATTAGTGTAAACTTTTTTACGCTTATGAATTTGCACATATACATTAAAGAACATATTTTTGTAGATGTGTAATAATGTTATTCCAACAAAAAAACAATGATTTTGATTGATATTTAAAAGTTAACGCGGTTATCGTAGTAATAGATGGTTAACGATTGAACTTTACTATATACATATATACATATATATATACATATATATATATAGGGGAGGGATCAAATGAAAACCATGTTTATAATTAAAAACCGTGAAAACTAGGGGTTACATATATGTACGTACGTATTACAAAGTGTATAACTAAGAGTTACATATATGTAAGGGTTATGTGTATGTAAGTACGTGTTACCAAGTGTACAACTAAAGTTACGTACATTTTACTCATACAAGTTACGTATACGTAACTCGATTCGTTATCCTCGTCAACCTTGGAGTTTAAATTAAAAAATAAACAATGACTCAAAAAATAAGGTTAATTTTTACTCAAATATACTTTAAATAATTAAAAAATTAAATCAATTATAAATTATGTGATTGGATAGTAGTGGTTTTCACGGTTTTCAATTATAAACATGGTTTTCATTTGATCCCTCCCCTATATATATATATATATATATATATATATATATATATATATATATATATATATATATATATATATATTAATATGCATTCTTTTTAAATGACATTAACAAGATTTTTTTGTGCTTAGTGAACACTTTATTGGAGTGTTTTCTTTTTGAGGCTATGGCGAGATTTAAAGGGAAGGGAGGTAGATCATGTTAGTCTTCACCGTTAAAAACGCCGGTGACGGCAACCCTAGGCATCGACAACCAAGTCTCTCTCTCTACCTTTCTCTCTTTAAGCCTCTCTTTTTATATGAGGCTTTAAAGAATAGTATGAGATGGTGCAGGAAGTAAAAGAAAAGGATGCTATTGAAACAAAAAAGTTACAATTATTGGTGGCAAAAAAGGCAAAGATTGAATTCTAACATTGTTATGTCTCAAAGTTCTCTATTTATATAGAGTTAACTAAAATGTTATATACATATACACACAACACACACACATATATATATATATGTATGTATATATGTATATATATGTGTATATACATAGATATGTGTATATATGTATGTGTGTGCGTATATATATATATATATGTATATATATAGGATCATTACAGAACTATTTTTTATTTTCAGAACCAAAAGAACCATTGATTTACATAAATGTAAATTATAAACCATGGATTTACGTAAATGTAAGTTAAACCTGGTGATTTTTAGTTGTTTTGTATAGTTTATTGTTCATGTCTGATATACACATATGTAAAACATGTCAAGTATTATCAGACTTAATATACATTTATGTAAATCAATGGTTCTATAGTTCTGAAAATAAAAACTGGTTCTGTAATGATCCTAACCCTATGTATATATATGTATATATATATATATATATATATATATATATATATATATATATATATATATATATATATATATATATATATATATATATATATATATATATATATATATATATATATATATATATATATATATATATATATATGAATATCCTACACAATTAAAGATTTGAAAACTAAACACAACATACAGGAAAATAATTTTGTGTTATGTAATATAATAAATGATAACAATAAGATATTTAATATTACTAACACTAATAACTACTAAAGCCAAAATTTTGCCTATAATAAATAAGAGAGAAATCATGAATGAATATAAATTAAACTAGAGAACCTAAAAGACCAAGTAAACTAAGCAATAAATAAAAAACTTATGAACAATCAATCAGATATAACCTAGGTGTTGAATCTTTTTTACTGGACAATGACTTCTTCAGTTAACTTGATCTTATGAAACTGTTCTTAATTAGGTTACACTTGTGCTTATGTTGAAGTACTAGAATGGAGTTGATACACTTTAAGGTCCTATAATCTCGCAATCTTCATAATACTAACACCATAGACAATGTTAGCACACGTTAGACCATAGATAATGTTAGCAGACGTTAGACCATAGACAATGTGAGCACATGTACGTTAGCTAGACCATGAAGCAAATCCTAATTCAATCGACTTCTAACTTAAAAACTTCTAAATCCAAATAAGTAGATGTACCTTACACTAGTAAACCTACAAATTCACCAAACAATACCTAACATAGACAATGATCTTTCCCAACTTATTATCTATGGATGTATACTAATTCTACCAATTATATCATCAAAAATTTTAATCAACATTCCTAGTCTCATGCTTAAATTGTAAATCAAAAAAAAAAACCAAGAACAAATATGTTAAAATACAAGAGTATATGTACATGCCATGGTCAATTTATTCACATAATCAATAATATAATCAACAGGGCAGGGTTATATTAAAAAGAAGATTTAATTTAAAAAATCTAAAATGGATTGTGGAATCGACTTGTGACTTTCATATGTACATGCCATAGTCAATTCATTCAAATAATCAATAATATCCCATTGGTACGTTTATTACATATTAAACATTACAATCCGTCCATAATCTATCTTTGAAGTGTCTAGTGCTAACTTGTCGATAAATTACCTAGGATATATTTCCGGAGGACCACCACCGACAGATTATCATCGGTAACTACTTTTCACCTATGGAGTTAGTGGTGTACGAAATCAAGATCAATGCCATGGCCGTTATAGTCCTATCGCGGAAGTTAACTTTTTGGTTTTATTGGCTTACTGTTTTTAATTTATCCCTTTATCTTTTTTATAATCCCTTTCACTACAAGAAAAAGTGTTTTTTGTGTGTTAACATTATTTGCGACGATTAATATTTCATCGCAAAAAAGGTACTAAACGACAAAAAATAAGTGCTTTTTGACTTTTTTGGTCGAAGCTATTTTTTGCGGCGATAGTTTCTTCGCAATTAACTAAAAATAATTTACTTTTGATTTTTTAATTATGAATAACTTTTGTGACGAAATTTTCTCGTCGCAAAAACCATTTTCAAATTTTTTAATTAAATAATTCTTTTTCAGGACGGGAAATTTCCCGCTAACTTATTTGTGGCGACCGCATCGTCGCAAAAGATTATTTAATATTAATTAATTAATTAGTTAATATTTAATTAGAAACTTTTCGCCGCAAAATGTTTATTTCGGTGAAAAGTTGCCGCAAAATATCTTACTCCTACATAAGTCAGGATTTTCAGATCTGGTTCACCATTCTAACCCACACCCTGTGCAGGCAAACCCCACACCTCTGCTGCCGCCATAAACAGTCGCCACCACCTCCATAGCCGCCAGCGACCCCACTCCACCACCTCCACCTTCGATCGGCCCTACTCCACTCCACCACCTCCATAACCATGCCTTCTTCTTCGGTCGCCCCTTCCCCACTCCACCGGTGCCGTCGACCACCGCCGCTGTTCTACCGCCGTCGCCGCCCCCTTGCACCATAGTCACCACCACCACTTTTAATTTAAGGTAATAACCTTACTTTTTCCTATTTTTTATGTTAATTTATAGTTATTATTTGAAATTAGGGTTAGGAAGTTTATAGGATGTAGAAGATAAATCAAGGCTCGGTAAAACATCTTGTGCGAAATCCAGATCCACGCGAAAAGCAGTAGTCACGCGAGAAGCAGACTGTGCGAAGAGCAAGCTTCCACGCGAGAACAGCTTCCACGCGAAAGACATGGCCGCGCGAAAGGCATCTCACGCGAGAACTCACTGTTTAGTATAAATAGCTTAGTTTCGTTTTGTAATTAAGCTTTTCGTTCATTTTATCATTTTGTACTGTGCGAAATCGCACAAGACCTGTAATAGTTTTCTGTTCATCAATTCAATATCATTTTGAGTTCAAATTGATTCTTCTTCTACTCCAATCTTGTTTATATTCCGCGTTCACAAGATTGAGATCGTGTGTTATTGTTTCTGGAAGACTATCAAGGTTTTACAATTGGTATCAGAGCATTAGGCTCTTGAACCACGATTTGGAGAAGATTTAGATTGTGTTCTACACGTTTTTGAAGAAATTCATCATTGATCACGTTAGATTCTGATATGGAGATGTTATGCTGCTCGATTTTGGAGGATTTGGACTGATTTGGACCGATTGGAACTGAATTAGTGGACTTTAGTTGAATTTTAATCAAAATTATACTTAAAATTGAACTAAATTCATTAAATTATGACTAAAATGGGTCTAATCAAACTTATTCAGTGAATTGGAGGTGACATTTGCCTGAACAAATTGTTGGAAATTTGATTCTGCACAAAATTGCATTTTTCGCTTGATCTGTAGGTTTTCGCGTGCGAAAAAGGGGGTGTTTTCGCTCAGTTAGGTATTTCACCTTTTTGTGCGATTCGCGTGAAAAGGTAATTTTGGAAATTCGCACGAACAGCTCCATCGCGCGAAAACTCTATCCGCGCGAAATTGGTTTTCGCACAAGTTCTTCTTTCGCACGAATACCTGATTGTTGACTTTCTGATCATTATGGCTTCAACGACTCCGAATCTGAAGCATCTTACTGCTTCACTTCATTTAGAAACGGAAATTGGTACTGGTAACAAGCCACCGAGGCTTCTCTGTGAAGATGATTATACTGATTGGGCTTTCCGATTTGAGAGATATGTTATTTACACGGAACCGAAGATGTGGAGATCAATCCAGTATGGTCCTTACATTCCGTTGTATAAAAATGATAAAGGAGAGATGGTTCAGAAACCTGAACACTTGTGGGATGAGGATGACATCAAGAGATTGGAACTGGATGATAAAGCTTATGCTGCCATCACTATGGCACTAACTACTAAGATTTCACAAAAGTTTCAAGAGTTCAGGGGTGCTAAGGTGTTATGGGATGCTTTGGAGTCTCAGATTATGGGCAACAAAGACATGAGAGAGAGCAAAAAGGATATGTTGAATCAAGAATTCAACATGTTCAATCATATTGTTGGTGAAGAGCTGGAAGTTCAGATGGACAGGTTTGTTAGACTGGTAACAAAGATGAAGAGTGCGGGTATTACTCTGGAACCCATCACTGTGAACAAGAAGTTGTTCAATTCACTTCCATACAGTTGGAATAACAACTGTACATTGATCAAGAGAACCAAAGACTTGTATACTCTTCAGTTGACTGATCTCATTTCAACTATCAAGTCTTATGCTATGGACGATAAGCAGCGAGCTGCTAATCATCTCAGTTCTCTGGGTGCTGAAGGAACTGCTCTCTATGCAAAGATGGCTAGTAATCCGAATTACTATGTCAGTTATACACAAATGTGTTAGCAACAACAATCTGGAAGTGCAGCATCTTCTTACATGCAACCAGCAGTAAACCATCAAGTTTATGTTCCAGCTGCTCAACAATATTCCCCCATCATCCATCAACAAGTCTCTCAATCTCAAGATTCTCACATTGGTCAACATGCTTATGTTGCTACCACTAACCCATCAAAGCGGACTGTTCAGATTGCTGAGGACCATCTTGCTCTGTTCACCACATTCATGTCAAGTTATGAAGCTTTCATGGCCGGAAGACTTACTGCTCCAAATGTATTGGTTGATGATCTTCAACAAGTCAATCCTGATGATGTTGAAGAGAATGATATCAAATATCAAATGGCCATGGTTGTTTACAGGGCTAAGAACTTTGCCAGACGAACTGGGAGGAAAATGTTTGGCGTTAACAACTCTAGCAAAATTGGTTTTGACAAGACTAACCTGAGGTGTTACAACTGTGACAAACCAGGTCATTTCGCTAGAGAGTGTACTGAACCAAAGACTGGTCAAACTGAAGGCCCAAGAAGATGGTGACTGTGGAGATAGAGCCAAAGAAAGACAAAGCAAGTACTTCTGGTGGTACTAAAGCATTAGTTTCTCAAACCAATGCTGAATATGATTGGTCGGATCAAATGGAAGCTCTTGATCTACATTTGTCTACTGCATTTATTGCAAAGATTGTTCCAGAACCAGAAGAAGAAGAAAATCCGTTTGCTGAATTCGTGTCTGAAGATTTGTTGGAGGGTTTGTTTGCTACAGTTGAAGAAGAGAAGGAGAAAGTTGAAGTTGAGAAAGTGAATTCTGAACAAGAGATTGAGAAAGTTGAAGACTCAAAGGAGAGAGTTGAAGAAGATAAGGAGACAGGTGAGAAGAAAGATCAGGTTGAGAAGATTGCTGAAGAAGAGAATGTGATTGAAGAGTACACTGTCGAGCCTCCAGTCAAAAGCCCATGTGTTGATCCAAAGACTGTTGATGTTGCTCCAGTGGAAGAACCAGCTGCTGAATTGAAAGCATTCATGGTCAAGAAGGAAGAAGAGGCTGAAAGGGAAATTTCAGAACCCAAGGTATATGATGGTTTGTGCAAAAATTCATGTGTTGAGAAAGTTCAAAAATACAGAGTTCACAATGAGAGCCTGATAATGGAAGTTGAAAAACTTCAGTATCAAGCTTGCAAACACAAGTCAAATGAAAAGATTTTTAAAGAAAAACTAGAAGGTTTAAACAAAACAATATATAATTTGAAATTAAATCTTCATGATAAAGAATGTACCAATAATGACTTGACAAATAGAAACAATGAACTCGCTTTAGAAATTAATAGACTTAA
Source organism: Flaveria linearis (assembly GCA_024085815.1). Lineage (NCBI taxonomy): Eukaryota > Viridiplantae > Streptophyta > Magnoliopsida > Asterales > Asteraceae > Flaveria > Flaveria linearis. The sequence goes on along the minus strand of CM044018.1, from coordinate 57,837,033 downwards.
CAGTGAATTAGCCACGACAAAATTGACTGTTGAGAAATTTGAACTTTCATCAACAATGGTTGAAGGAATAATCAAGTCACAAATGACTCAGAAGATCAAAGGAGGAAAATGTGGTGTTGGATTTTCTAACATTGCTCCTCCAATTAATCATGATTATTCATGTTTACCTTCGTCTGATAACATTTGTGATTCTGATATGGTCTATGGGATTGGTTTCTCTCCTTCTCAAGACTTAAAACCTTCAGTCAAAGTAAATTTATCAGTTGATCCTATCATAGTACCCAAATCTAAATAATCAACTGAAAACTTTTGTGCAGATAAATTGAAGGTGGATGGGTTGGTTGAAGAATGGGAGAGTGATAGTGAAGGAGAAAATGAGAGAGAAAATTTGAAAAATAAGAATGTAAAAGTTTTACAATCTGATTGTAAACAAACGTTGTATAGAAATGAAAAGTTGATTGATGACTCAACAAGAATAGATGAAAATACTAAAGCTCCAATGAAAATACGAGTCTATCAACATCCTAGATTTATCAGAAAAGTCCCTGTGCATGCTCCAGTTCCTCCCAACTCGTTAAAGCATTTACTATCATAGAGATGTGAAAAGGATCCCGGTCACGCTGTGATCAGATGCACTGACAAGTCATTTCGAATCATTGATCCAGCAGACTTGATGAAGTTTGGCAAAGACGACTTAATCAAGCTTTTACACTGCCCTATTACAGCTGATGAGTCCGTTTATTTTCTGTCTTGCCAGTATGTGTGGATGACTGACCGGATCCTTAGGAATAAATGGTATGCCTATGCAGGCTCGTACAAGAAGGCGAATGTTGATTTTGATTGATCATGTTTCACCGAGCCTAGGGGGAGATTGTAGAAGATGAATCAAGGCTCGGCAAAACATCTTGTGCGAAATCCAGATCCACGCGAAAAGCAGTAGTCACGCGAGAAGCAGACTGTGCGAAGAGCAAGCTTCCACGCGAGAACAGCTTCCACGCGAAAGACATGGCCGCGCGAAAGGCATCTCGCGCGAGAACTCACTGTTTAGTATAAATAGCTTAGTTTCGTTTTGTAATTAAGCTTTTCGTTTATTTTATCATTTTGTACTGTGCGAAATCGCACAAGACCTGTAATAGGTTTCTGTTCATCAATTCAATATCATTTTGAGTTCAAATTGATTCTTCTTCTACTCCAATCTTGTTTATATTCCGCGTTCACAAGATTGAGATCGTGTGTTATTGTTTCTGGGAGACTATCAAGGTTTTACAATTGGTATCAGACACCTTTCCATATTTTGAGCAAAAGGCACCTCCACTTGTGATTTTAATAAGTGAATCCACTTGCCAGGAAGTTGCCTCTACCGTAACTTACGATAGCCACCGTAAGTTACGGTAGCCACAAGACTTGTACGGTGGAAACCTTCTGTGATACGGTGGAAAAATTCAGGATTTGGGGTCTACCGTACCTTACGGTGGCCAGTGTAAGATACGGTGGAGCCCTGAACATTTGTTTCTTCTTTTCTTCTTTCCACACACGTCCACTCCGTTCCACGCTCGTAACGTTTTCTCCATTTTTAGCTCCCAACATATCTGAAACATAAGCAACTGTAGTTATCTAATTCAAGATAATTACACGATTAAATGAGAGAATGTTACGCGTTTTAACATCATAAAAGGGTTGTTCCTTGAACCACTCGTCACATCCCCACACTTAACCGTTGCTTGTCCCAAGCAACATATCAAATCAATTTCAAACAAGCGATCAATGTAACCCAAGCATAAACATGTAAGACTTTTTACTAACCCTTTCGTAACAACCAAAATGACACACCCCTCGCTATGTCCCTCCTCTCGGCGACAAGCACTAGCGTCCATGAGCTAGACACACAAAAGGCAAACGGCGGTTGCACAACTATAAGCTTGTACCTAAATCGACCCTTCTCTTAACAATTGCCAAACATGAATGCATATCAAAAGGGACTTTAAGGTTGTAACATGGCTAGGTGTATGGGTAGGAAATGGAATATATATGAAGAAGTGAAAACTTAACCTGGTCTTTTATTACACAATATCATAACCACTAACTACCAAACCTAATACTATGAACAAGGTACTCAACTTCAATTCCTTTTTTTTCTTTTCTTAATTTTTCTCTTTCTTTTTCTTCGTTCATTTTTCTCCCCTTTTTTTTAAATTTTTTTATATATATATTTTCTTTAATAACAATAAAACAAACACGAAATCTTCACGCAAACATTCAACATAGCATTGAAACTGATTACAAACTACTAAACAACTACTAACACTATAAGACCAGGTCAAGTTAGGTAAATTTTAAGGTAACTGGTTAAGGGGTAACAAACAATAGGCTTTTAGGCATAAAATTGGGCAACTAAATGTCCAAATCCCGCCCCTCTCTCAACCAAGCTCATATATATAATTTATGAGGTCCAACCCCCCAAATCCCACACTCGCACACATCAAAGACGAGGCTACCTAAATGCCCTTATTCTTTTCACATTCACATTCAACTAAGGTCTCGAATCGTATTCAAGCACAAGTTCTAATGCACCCCCACCTGTTGCCACTCTCACAAAGAAATGTGTTATTTATCTACAAGTGTGGCTTCAACTCTCACCAAGAATAAGACTGACTAAAGGTTGCCGATGCATCATTCGGAGTTAATCCAAGGTATTCAAATTCTCACAATGTTTTGCTTAAATTTTTTTAAAAACATCAAAATTCCCCTCATCCCCACACTTGGGATACATTGTCCCCAATGTATGGTTTTGAAAGGAACAAAATAAACAAAACAAAAGACTCAAAAAGTTGAAAATATTTTTTTTTTTTTATGACACTAACACCTCTTTAATTCAACCCCGACACATAAACATTAACATATCATAAGCTCCACCCTACCACCCAACCGAACTACTCAAAAGAAAACAAGAAACAAACTATACAAGAGAAGATGCAACCTGAATAGCTTGACTTATGGTGGCCTTGTGGGGTGTTTCAACTCTTGCCGGGAAACTTAACACACCTTCCCGCATCCCCACACTTGTGCAACAAGTGTGCTGCATCCAGTCTTCTTACCTTCACTATCCATCTCAGTTTGTTCAACCGTCTTCTCCACCTTCTTTTTCTTCGCTCTTCTCTTTCTTTTCTTTCTTTTAGCTGCAACCACTTTCACTTCCTTTAACATGTCAACAGCAAAACATGCTTCCTTGATGGAAGGGTTAGTAACAATAGAAAACATATTTAAGTTCAAAACCTTCTCACCAAACTTCATGTTCACCATTCCTAGCTCACAATCTAGGACTGCCTGTGCAGTAGCTAGAAACGGCCTACCCAAGATGACTGAATGTGGTGCATTCTCAATAGAGTGTAATCCAGCACCAGAAAATCCACTGGGTAGTAGCAATCTCTCACCTTTACAATGACATCTGTTAGCATACCCCTGGGCCTAATGGGTGTTTGGTTAGCCAACATTATTAGGGTATCAATATATTTCAATGGACCAAAATCAAATTTGTCATATAAATGCCCAGGGAGGATGCTAACACATGCTCCTAGATCTAAAAGTGCCCGGTCAATTTTAAGGTCTCCTATATGAATTGGAATCAAGGGCACTCCTGGATCTGGGAGTTTTAGGGGTAATTTATCTAACAAAGGAACACTTACCTGAGATGTGAATTCTAAAGCATTAATGTGTACTTGTTTTGAGCTCTTGGAACTAGATTGGTGATTAGGATTCACCGTAGTATCACTTGGCAGCTCTCCTTTGTTCTTCTTCAAGTTTGCTACTTCTGTTGCGAGTTGGCCCATTTGGATGCTCAAAGATTGAATGGCCTTGTCACGAATTTCATCTTTTTGGGCCCGAGCATCATCCAACTGATTTCTCTTTTGCATCTCCTGTTGCATCATCATAAGAATATCCATAACTTCATTCCCGCTTGAAGTAACATGACCCGATGAACCACCTTGCTCATTACCCGATTGTTGGGATTGCCTTTGAAAACCTTGATTGTTCCCACCCCAGTAATTGCCTTGACTATTGAATTGTTGGCGAGGCACATAGTTACCTTGGGTGTTTCCTTGAAAATTCGGGTTGGATTGATTGGCCGGATTCCCATAACTGAAGTTGGGATGATTTCTCAAACCGGGATGGTAGGTATTGGAATTCATGTTGTAATTTCTACCACCAAACCCTTGACCTTGAATAGCATTCACTTCCTCCACTTGTTCAAAAGTTACCGTGCAAGAATCCACAGTATGCTGCAATTTGTACAAACATTGTAAACTTGATTTGTAACTTGTACATTACCATCATCCACCGCATGAACTGGAGCTCGTGTAATGACCGGTCTTGCTCGTCTTGATGATTGAGCCTTCCTCTTTGATGTAACTGCCATCTGTTCCAAAAATGCCCAATCGTCGTTCTCATAATTCGTACCAAATGTACCATTTGTGATAGACATTAGATCCCGAGCATCTTCAGAATGAAGCCCCTCATGAAAAGCATTCAACAACTCCCATAACTCAATTCCATGATGAGGACAATTCTTGATCATCATGTTAAACCGCTCAAACGCCTCATGGAACATTTCACCTTGTTGTTGTTGGAAACTTCTCAAGCTTCTCCTAGCATCATTAGTCTTTTGAGCTGTGGAAAACTCTTCCAAAAACCTTTGTTGCATTTCAGCCCATGTATAAATTGAAGCGGATGGCAAAGTATAGAACCACCTCTTTGCCTTATCCTCCAATGAAAACTGAAACAATACCAACTTGACATCATCCGCAGAAAATCCTTGACCACCAATTGTGTTACAAATTGAGTCATAAGCTTCCAAATGAAAATAGGGTTCTTCCGTTGCTAACCCTTTGTACTTTGGCAAACTTTGAAGTGAATTTGTTCGGACTTCAAACGTTCTCCCTTGATTGTTTTAAGGAATGACCACTGGTGAAGGATTATTCATGATGATTGGACAAAAGTGTGCCTCAATACCCCTAGCAGCGTCCCAATTATGCCTTCGTGGAACACCCAACCTAACTCTTGGTCGCTGAGGACCCATTGGTCTTTGAACTTGTGGTCCTGGAGGCATGAATTGCTGAAATGGTGGTTGAAAGTTTGCTCCCCCATGTTGTGAAAGAATCTGCTCTTGAAACTGTGGCCCATGTGGCCTCACTTGGGGTTGCATTTGTTGTGGTATAACTTGTTGCTGCACAACTTGTGGTTGTAGTCTCCCATATCCTTGCATAGCTTGTCCTTGCCTATAAACATAATTTCCTTGATCAGCATCTCCTTAGTACGTGTACCCTTCTTCCTCATATCTCCTAATTTCATCACCATAACCACCATCAGCACCAGATCGTCCTACTCCCGATGTTTGTACAACTTGAGGTTGTTGGTCTTGTATATCCGGTTGCATTTGAGAAGTAGAGGGAGTATGAAATATGGATGGGTTGGATTGATATGGTTGTGATTGTGGTACTGGTCTAGACGATGATGATTGACCGGTTGTTGGGAAGAAATATGAAAAGGGTGGAATAGGTGCTGATGGGTCAAAGCTAAAAGAATGTTCGGTTTGGGTACTTGTAGGTAATGGGGTATGGGTTGGTTTAGTCTCCGGTGGTAATGTAGGATTGGGTATAGGCTCGGATGGTATTGTTTGACCCGTAGTAGGAGGTGGTGAAAGCGGATCCATTGTGTTTTGTGATGTAACGGGTGATGTAGGTGCTGTTGGTGAACCACTGATTTTGTTTTGTCGATGTAATACTCTGTTTCTACGAGCTGCTCGTTCAATTTCTGGATCAAACACTAATGGTGATGATGAGCTCGAGTTTCTGGTATGCATACACCTAAAACAAAACCTGCACACTACACACAACCAGCGTAACACCGAAATAACAAAACAAAACTAATAAGCAAACACACGTTGCGCACAACTCCCCGGCAACGGCGCCAAAATTTGACGTGAGGTCGAAGTCTCAATCAAATTTAAAACCAAATACTACTAATTAGCTAGCGGTAAGTAGGTATCGAACACAGGGAGTTGTGGAATATGTGTTAACTCAATCAAATTGCAAATACCTAAATTTAACTAAAATGACAAATAAGTAAAGTTCAATAGTCTGTTGATTTGTTCAAGTAGCTTAAAACAAGAAAACAAAGTGAATTGGTTTGTAAAAATCAGTAATGAGAGATATGTTTCCCTTTGGTATCCGGATTTTAACAAATGATGATATTGGTATTAATTAGGAAGAACCACATAGACATGATTCATGAGTGTGTGCTTATGTGTGATCAAAGAGGACTAAGTACTTGTATTAGCAAGGTTATCTCTCGATAATCAGTATCACTATTGAATTACCCAACCCTTCCACTAAATCAAGATTTGCCTATGGCATGAAGAACGTATGGCTAAAGTTAAGCAATCCATGAATGACCCATTACACATAATACACAATCATCATGACAAAACAATCACAAGATCAATTTCATCATCCCATAAATAGAAAACACCAACATGATCAAAGTTACAAATCCTTCAAACCAAAAGGAAACACACAAGAAGACTAGCCACTCATAGTTTTATGCATGAAAACAAGATTCAAGATACAATTCATAACAATCAAAATGAAATAGCAAGGATTAAAGTACCACAAGATCTTGTTCTTCAACACATCTAAGAAGATCAACAAAAGCTTAGCCAAAGAAAACTTCAATTCTCATCACCCGAATAATTCTTGTTCAAAAGAGATTGGCCTTCATTCCCTTGTCTTTCAATGCTTTTAAACAAAGAATTGCCAGCCAAAAGTTCCAAACATTCTCCCAAAAATCGTCACCTTTCCATATTTTGAGCAAAAGGCACCTCCACTTGTGATTTTAATAAGTGAATCCACTTGCCAGGAAGTTGCCTCTACTGTAACTTACGGTAGCCACCGTAAGTTACGGTAGCCACAAGACTTGTACGGTGGAAACCTTCTGTGATACGGTGGAAAAATTCAGGATTTGGGGTCTACCGTACCTTACGGTGGCCAGTGTAAGATACGGTGGAGCACTGAACATTTGTTTCTTCTTTTCTTCTTTCAACACACGTCCACTCCGTTCCACGCTCGCAACATTTTCTCCATTTTTAGCTCCCAACATATCTGAAACATAAGCAACTGTAGTTATCTAATTCAAGATAATTACACGATTAAATGAGAGAATGTTACGTGTTTTAACATCATAAAAGGGTTGTTCCTTGAACCACCCGTCAGGGCCCTCCAATATGGATCGTTTAGCAGCATAGGCGGACTGCTCTTCAGAAATCAACCCACCAATTACATCTTTCAGTCTGTTGAGAAGTACCTTTGAGAGGACTTTGTTCAAGATGCCAATTAAGCTAATCGGTCTGAAATCATTTGGGGTGATTGGATCATTCTTTTTTGGAATTAGAGCGATGAAGGACGATAAACATCCTGCACTTATCGCTGCCGTATGATGAAATTGGTCCAGTAGGTCATAGAAGTCCTGGTCCAATAAGTTCCAATACTTTCTTATAAAGTTGAAGTTAAAACCGTCCGGCCCTGGCACTTTATTCCCATCACACTCCCATACAGCCTTCCTCACTTCCTCCTTTGAAAAAGGTTTAATTAAACCTTCCGCTTGATCCTCCGAAAGTTTTCTTAGATTCGGAATATGAAACTGAGGCATCGGGTTGTTATTACATTCAAACTTTCTTACAAAGAATTCTAGCATATTGCTTTTTATCGCGATAGGATCCATCACCCATAAACCATTTATCAACAGGCCATTTATTCTCTTTGATGCAACATTCGAATTTACCATGCCATGAAAGAACTTTGAGTTCTCATCACCCTCAACTGTCCATTTGATTCTGGACTTTTGCATCATGTCCTCTTTCTTCCTTTTTTGAATGAGTTTCAGCTCTTTGACAACCTCAATTCTGACATTTAGTTGGTTGTTAGATAGGAGACCCGCATCTGCAATAGAGTCAAGAGTAGACAGTTGCGCCTTTAGGCTTTCGAGTCTTACATCCTCCTTCGCTTTTTGTTCTTGTAACCAGGTTTTTATGCCAGCTTTCAGCCATTTTAACTTGACAACTAGCCTTTTGTCTGCCTCACCAGTGAAGGAGAATGCATTGTTTAGTGTAATAACCAATTCATCAAACCCTTGTAATTGGAACCATGAATTGAAGAAACGGAACGGTGCCGGGCCAAAATCAGAGGATACACATTCCAGCAATAGAGGACAGTGATCCGACAACCCCTCATTTTCTAATACTGATAGTTTCGCAGCAGGCCAATTGTTGATGAAACCACTGCATACCAGGATTCGGTCAATTTTGTTTAGCTTTGTTCCATTGTTGCCAATATACGTAAATCTTCTCCCCCCCCATAAAGTATTCCGATAGTCCAGCTTTACAAATGAATTCATTAAAGTCACTTGCTGAGGAAGCACAATACTTGGAGTTAAGTCTCTCCAATGGACATCTAACCGAATTAAAATCTCCCATCAACAGATAAATCCCAGATGCATTAGCCATATACAATAATAAGTCATTCCATAACTGCCTTTTCGTATGAGAATCTTGGGGGGCATACACGTTTATAACAGAGATAGTGGCATTAAGATTTGACAACTTACCTTTAATTACCAGGAAATGCCTTTCTTTTATGGTGGTTTCTTTGATTAGAATGTTGGGGTCCCATAATGAAATTAATCCGCCAGATCTTCCCATTGCGTTAACATATTCAACCTCAAAACGTGATCTACCCCAGAAAGTGTGAAAGCTAGTTTGTGATGAGTCCGCCAATTGTGTTTCTTGTATTGCAATGAAGTGTACTCCAGACTTTGTTTTTAACCGCCTCACCCATTGCGACTTACCTGGGTCAGCCGCACCTCGTATGTTTATTGATATGCAATTCATGAGCAAACGCCAAGTCCTCCTTCTTCTACAATTAGCTCTTCAATTCTTGGTTCTAGACCATTTAAATTTATACCCACAAGCGAATTGACTCTTATGGTATCGTTGACCTCTTGCGAATGTTCTGATACAGACCTGATTCTATTTGTCTCTGCTTCATCCCCCATCCACCTTTCACTATCATTGCTCGTTAGATCCACATAGGAAATTTCAACCTGAGATTCTGAAATTGAGCTCAGACTCTCCCCTTCAACCTGGTCAATGGAAGGAAGAACAGATTTCTCATCTCGCCTTCTCCGACTCATCTTCCTATTTTTCTTCAAAAAGTATTTGCTTATTTTGAACCTTCTAATATCGCACTAGTCTTCGTTTAGATCTGGTAGCCTCATCTTTCGACGAGTCGATCTTTTGCCCAGCTCTTTTACCCCTAAAGTCCCATGTGTCCCGCTTGATTTATCATCATTTTGAGCCCTTACCTCCTCACCTGTTTTTGTCTGGCCCATTATAAGTATTATAGTTGGGCTCAGATTAAATGGGTCAGAGTTAATAACATTGTTATTTTCTGGAGACTGGTGGGCGTCATTTTCTTTTCTCAGCCCAGGGTTTGTATCATCAGATGCATGGCCCCTTTGAGACTGTTCATGGTCGCATGCATTAATGTTTTCATGCCCCACGAAAACCGACGACACCATTTCATCTTCCCCATTCAAAATTGGCCTATCAGCATCCAAGCACCTCCTTTCCATCGTCTTTTCAAATTCCATCTCAAAGTCCTGAGACTGTTGAGATCTTGGGGAGGATGAGGACTGTTCCACGTAATTCATCGGGTTTTCATCGATCGATTGTGGCTTCATGAATGCTGGAAACCATACTTCATCATCTTCATGGATCCAGCATACAAAGTCTCCTTTGCTATGATTGACCTTCAATTCTTTATTGACTCTTCTTCCGGTGTTTGTGAGAACCGCCACTCTATCGAATGAGTAATGTCCATCCATCATAGAAGCTTCCGAATGATGTACAATTTTGCCACAAGATGCTGCGATTTGGTCAAAAATACTATCTAGAAACAGAGTGGGAGGAACACCACGTATCGTTAGCCATGCAATCCTTTCGTTACTAAAATCTTTGGCATCCCAGGTGTCTAGGGATGAGAATATACTACTCCACTGATTAGCCATTGAATCCTTGTAATCCTGGGCGAGCTCCATAGTCGAGAAAGATAGCAACACCTTTAATCCTCCCATATATCTAACAGAACAGTCTGGCATGCCATTTCTTGCAGACAAGTACTCTTTGAGGTCATTTAGAATTGATAGGGAGTGTGTCGTTCCAATCAATGATGTTCCAAATAGCGGGTGGTGAGGGAGCCCTTCCTTAACATGAATCGTCTCTATAAGCTGTGATTTGGCCACCTGACTAAATGTCCTTTGGCCAAAATTAGCAGTTGATTCAAAACGAGCTTGGGTTTCCTTATCCGGTGCTGCAAACTCCTTACGAACATTATTTCTTCTCAGTGTACCTGGCTTCGGCCTGTCAAATTTAGAGATTGTTATCCATATTTTCTTCCCATCTACTAGTGTTTTTGCTAGGGTTTCATGAAGGCTTCTCCATCTTCAACGTCAACGAATCTCATAAAACCAAAAGTCTTCCCCCATTATCCCTTTTGAGAGGGATATATACATCCTTGAGGTTTGTATGATGCTGAAAAGCTCTCCATAGACCATCATTCGTGCACCCCAATGGTAGGTTTGAAACGAAGTAGTTCACCTTGTTCTTGTATTCGCCTTCTTCTTTATGATTTCTGCTGGAAGCTGAGCGCGATACCCCTTCATAGACCTTATCTTGAATCCTCCTTTGCTCTTCAATCTTCCTACATCGTAGCTGCTGAAGCGTCGCCTGGTGCGCTTCCATTTTGTCAGTGGTCACCTGATTTGGTGTTGTTTCACAAGAATCCAACGAACCCAGCCGGCGGAGGGAGGGGCGGTGCAGGTGCGGCCGACAGAGGGAGGCACAACGCAAGTGCAAAGGTGGGGGAGGGGGGCCTGTGATGGTGAGAGGGAATGAGGCGGAGTGTTGCAGGCGATGGGAGGGTCGGAGAGGCTGCCGGAGGGAGGGGCGGCGCGGCTGCCGGAGGGAGGGGCGGAGCGGCGCGGGTGCTTACCAAAGGGTTTACAAACAAAGTTCCTTGATATTACAGAAAGCTGGAACTTACAATATTTAAATTTAAATAATAGCTTCAAGATTCACATTGCATATTCTTATGATACTTCCATCGAGTATTTATCATCTATCAATTTCATATATACCATTTTAGTCTTTCTATTCCTTTTACTACACATATCTCAAGATAAAATGCTCGAATTTCAATGTCCCATCGCCAGATTTCACTTTAATTTTATGATTTTGTTTTTCATCTTAATTTTTTTAACAACAAATGTACGACCCTAATTCAAAGGATACACGTTATTTTAATCAGGCCCATCTATTCGTTTTTCACCCGGGACCGCACCCCCCACCTTCTAAGGAGGAAACTCATTGCTGAGAAAACTACTGTTTCAACTCTAAATATTTTTTGCTCAGAGTGAGACTTGAACTCATGACCCCACCTTTATATATGTAACATCCCGTATTATTTTTTTTTATTATTTTTATTAGTTAAAAGTTAAATTTTATAAATAATCAAGTTTAATATGTTGATGTTAAATAATTATAATAATAATAATAATAATAATCATAATAATAATAGTAATAATAATAATAATAATAATAAATAATAATAATAATGATAATAATGATAATAATAATAATAATGATATTAATAAAGTTCAGGGGCATTTTTGCAATTTTTGAAACTTTAAATGAAGTTTAAAACATAAAATAATAAAGTTTAAAACCACAGGGACCAAATGTGTAATTATTAAAATTACATAATCGGCCCCCGCCTACCCGCGTATTTCCGGCCAGAAGTCCGGCGAGCCTCCGGCGACGCTCCGGCGAGCCAAAACAACCAAAGATAATCGATTTTAACCCAATTCAACCCTCCCGACACCTTCGCATGCAAGATTCGAACATATGATCCATGTCCAATTAAAAATTTGAGTGCGATTTGTTACCTAACCCACTCGCCCCGACTTCGACCGAATTCCAGGCACTAATCGCACTAAAACACTATAGTAATCAAATTAAATCGACCCTACTCGAACTTTAACTGCTATAAATAGAATGCAAACTTCAATTTCATTCAAAACACAACAAAACATCCAATTCTATCATCATTCTTATCCGCGACCTGCGATTGGTCGAACACCACCTTCGGGACTACGAACCCGAAATTGATAGAGGGCAATTGATAATTAGAATCGTTCGAATCTATCTGTACAAGTAATTTGAATTCCATCAAGTTTTGATCACCCATTCGATTCTTCCTTTGCCGCGGCTTGTTCTTATCTGTTCATACCAGCAAAATGAATCAAATCAGGTAATTAAATGCATCATTCTACTCGATTTATCACGGGGAATCAAAGCCCCATGCTAATTACAGAATCCCATATCGTTTCGAGGTTCAATTTGATCGAACCCATTCTAGGGTTTATATGAAATTGGGGGAATTGGGAAACCACGTTTAAAAACAATTGAAACCGATTATCACCGCGGCCTTGTGCCTTGGTTCGCTGGTTTGGGTTATGTGTGCGGTGCTTGGGGTCCCGGGTTCGACCCGGGGCTACCCCTTTTTATTGTTTTATTTTTTTAAAGCTTTACAAATACTTTAAAAATATGGAAAATTTTCTAAAAATTATAAAAATAAATTCTAAATATTCTCCTTATTTTATAATACAAAATAATTTTCTGTAAATTTATTTTATTTAAAAAACTATAATAGATCTCTATAAAATATTATTTAAAAATATTAAAAATACTTATTTTTATAAAATAAATTCTAAAACGAGTTTAATTATGAAATAATCACGAAAATCATGAAAATTATATAAATATTATTTATAAATATTATAAATAATTATTTCTATAAAAATGGACACTTTATTATCTTTAAATACAAATTAATATATTTTATAAATTCACAAATTATTTATGAAATTGTGGGTTATTTCTTGTAAAATATATTTAAACCAAAGGTATAAATTAATACCTTATTATTAATCAAAATACTATAAATGTGATTATCCTTATTTGTAAATATTATTGGATAATTATAAATTATATAGTTAAACCACGTCATTATTATAATTAATTCTAAAAACATTTAAATACAAATATGAAAACCCTTTTAATGGAATCGAAATATATAAATAATTGTTGAATAAGTTTAATACTTATTGATAATTATTTATTAATACAAATAGAAATCTATAAAAACATTGTAACATATTGCGTGTGTGACACGTGTTAAACCAAATCAACTCAAATCTTACCAAATATATTCATTCGTATTAAAGACTAAATTACAATCAAAATAGGTATTGAACGTGTTTGATCGTGCTTTGCCTAATTCTTTGAAGTTCTTATTCATATACATTACATCAAACCAAGGTGAGTTTCGTGGCCCCTTTTTATGTTTATACAAGTTTTCAATGTTTACAAACTTGGGGGAAAAGTATGCTTACCTGTTTTCGATGTTGTTCAATCTTATATATACTATTTTTCATACTTGGAATCAACGTGAAACGTACATACATGGTGTTATTCTATGAATCATTCTTATAACCATTAGTTCCGGGTTTGGAACCAACGGATAGGTATTGGTAGTACTACTGGGTTGACACCCCCACCCTTCGACGATTGGTTAACTTGCGAGTTACCAACACAGCTGCCAGCAATCCGGCCAAGGGTGAATATATTCCGACGAATTTATATGCATAACTGTCATTAGGTTTGGTTGTCTAAAACACATGTTATGTGATTCCACATCAAGTTATATACAACATCAAATACATGTTTTCAATTCTGTAACGACCCGAATTTCGTATTATGTAATTAAAATACAATTAATGTATCATGTGTTAAAACCTAATATTGTAAAATATGTTAAAGGTAAAATATTTAAGACTTAACTAGAAAATTTGCTAGTTAGTTAATAGTGGTGGAAAAATGAAAAATGATACTAGAGGGGTGGATCTTGCCAATTGATGAAACCTAAACATGAATATGTATGGCTTGCCATACATTTGGTGAGCATTGTCTACTCATTCACGTATACACACAAGAGAAGAGGAGAAGAAGAATTTTGGTCATCTCATTGCTCAAATTGTTGGTGATTCAAGTGCAAGATCCGAAATTGAACCCTAGAAATCATTCTTCATCTTATCAAGAGCTACAAGTAAGTGTTATTTGATGTTCTTGAGGTGGTAAAAATCATCACCCACATGGTGGGTGTAGAAATTGGTGGTTTAAACATGAAACCCTAGTGTTATAGTGCTAGATGATCATGTGTATGTGTGTATTATGGTAACTAGATGTGTAATTGCTCCTTAATTGAAGATTTACATGAACCATGGAAATGGGTTTAGTTACTAGAAGGTTAAACTAAGGATTCTTCATGTAAACTAGTTGCTAGTTGTAGAATCCATGTTCATTCTTGTAGAAATGTGATTATGTGCATAACATTTGGTTGAAATTGATGAATAACATGTGTGTTATGTGATTTAGGTGTAAAATTAGCTTGATGATGTTTAAAAGCTAGTAAATAACCAATATGTTAAGTTATGCACATAAGGTGTTTGATTAAATGCTCAAATTAGATGAAAAACATGAATGAACTACTTAATTGCAAGAAATGTGCAATGTGAAAGCCTAGATTGTAGGTTAAATGTGATAAATGGTCAAATAGACCATATGTGTGATTAAATGAATGTTATGTGTTAAATGGGTCCTTAAAATGGTAATAGGAAGTGGTGTGGCAAGCGGATCCAAGGGAACCGGCAAGGAACACGTTTGATTGACCACTTAAACCTTCCGGACTCAAGGTAAGACATTCTTTAAATTGAGCATAACAAGGTAAAGGCATGAGTCACAATGTGTGTGACCATGTGCTCATAAGCTCAAACAAAATGAAAACCACGTTTAAAAAAAAAGATAAATAGTTGACTTGCACCGTATGTGAGCTTCTATGACAAATGATTCACGACGTGCGTGAACATAAAGGAAAATAACACTTTAGTGTTATACCACATGGTTGTGGAACAGAACGAGTCATGACGTGCGTGACCGTCCCATGGAAATGGGAAGAAGGACAAACCCGGATTAAAGTGATTCACATCGTGTGTGAACACTAGGGTAAAGGGTTATCCCTATGATTTGCAACGTGTGTGGACGTTGGGTAACGCCAAGGAAAGCGGTCGTTCGCGAAAGAATGGCAAACCGCTCATTAAATGGGATTTGACCCTATAAGGGGCAAATTCGGTATAAAAAGGAAAATTGCGTTCTGATAAGCAAATGGGATGGGTTGGGTCTAAGAACTCACCAAACATATGTAATATGTTATAATAGACCGGTTCCATGGTTGTCGGGACGGTCGGGAGCTCTAAAGAACAAACGAACCATAAATGGGTTAAATAAGGAATTAAATACCAAAAAAAAATAGAAAAATTTTGGTATATTGCCAAGAGTCGGGTTAGACTCGTTGAAACTCCGTGGGAATCACGTATATGATAAAATATGTTATTTCCAGGTGTTTGGAACAATCGGGATTGAAAGGGGTGGCTCGGGAACGCGAAACGACCCTTAACGGGTCAAAAATAATGATTTTGCTGCAGGGTCTACCGTAGCTTACGGTTAGACCGTAATGTACGGTAGGTCCCTGGGTGAACTGAAGCTACCGTAAGCCAGTGTAGCACCACCGTAACATATACTGAAGCTACCGTAACTTACGGTGGTACCGTAAGTTACGGTAGGGACCAATTCCCAGATTTTGTCGATTATCGTTTTAACGCGTTCCGAGTCAGTTTAAACCCCCGTTAAGACCCGAAATGAATGTTAGAATGTACTTACTTAGTTCCTATGAACTAATCGATGTCTAAACGTGTGTTTTCAGGTGTTACGGGACCGGAAGGCTAAAGTGATCGATAGGGCATTCAAGGATCGAACGGGACTTGCATACGCGTTTCTCTTGTAGAATTAACGCGTTGACATTATTTTGAAACTTCTTATCACGTGTTTATGTAAATGGATTGTTAAACTTCATTTTTGAGTGTCGGTTGACACGAAACACATATTTTGGGAGTTAAATGTTAATGAAATTTTCTGGGACCAAATTCCGCATGTTTATTTAACTTAAACGGACTCTATGGAGGTCCGGGTGTTACAAGTTGGTATCAGAGCCAACGGTTTGAGAGATTCAAGTGCGTCGCGAACACTTGGACTCAAACTTTTGAGCTCTAGATATGAGAAATGCAAACGTTCGATCCAAGAAGCCGATCACCGAGCCTAAAGGTACAAGGTTAGTGTGCCGTTTATAAACGTAACAAGCTTGACACATGTATGATATATGTATGATATGTACCATATGAATTGATTGAACCTAGCTTCTTGACTTAAGTTTGGAATAAAGGAACTATGAAGGCATCCGTGTGGTGAGCTTGTTGCTAGGCCTGGCCAGTCTAACAACAATCAAAGGCACGCGAATGGATTCTTAGGGATGTTGTTTTAAACTTAAGGATGGAAATGGGTATTGTGTGAATAGGGTTAGGCCCTAGTGATAGTAGAATCATAAGCATCGGTGTATATGCTATAGATTACGTACATGGTACTAACGTAAAGTTTAATTGTCAAAGTCTTAGGTCATGGCTGGTAACGATCACGTGATCAATATAGAGAATCACGAGACCCATCCCGATGATGCAACACGGGAAATGGTCAAGGAGGAAGTTGGCAAGGCTTTTGAGGCTTTATTGTCGGGCTACATCGAGGATGTACGCAAAGATCTACGTGATCTCATTCAACAAGAGTTTGTGGCTCTGAAGGCTGACAAAGAAACCGAAAGGCCAACAAAGAAAGTGACCTATAAGGAGTTTGTTGCATGCAACCCTACAACGTTCAAGGGTGAGGTCGATCCACTACTTAGTCAAAGGTGGATCAAAGATATGAAAAGTGCCTTTGAAACCTCACACTGTGAAGAATCTGATGAAGTGAGGTTTGCTGCAAGCCAACTCCGGGAACGAGCTAAAGACTGGTGGGAATTGCAACGGGATGAGAAGGGGCGGGAAGGTATCAAAAGTATGACTTGGGAAGAATTTAAGAAGTTGTTCACAAAGCGGTTTTGCCCACAAGCCGCTATCAACAGAATAGCAGAAGAATTCCTACAGTTACGACAAAAAGATGAAAGTATTGATACCATCACGGCCATCTTCTACGACAAAGCCAAGTTTTGCCCACAGTTGCTCCAGGAGGAAAGGATGTGGATTAACCACTACTATGGCATGTTGAGTGCCAAGTATCGAGAGTTTCTTACACCGTCCAAATGTGAAACTCTAGCAGAGCTTATCGATTGTGCTAGGGATCGAGAAGCGGAATTGAAAAGGCAAGTTGATCGTGGGGAGAAGCGTGCGGCTGAAACGGAGACGGGTTCGTCTAAGAAAGCCAAGATTTCATCTTCATCAAACAAGTATGGGAACGACAAAGACTCCAAACATTGCAAGATTTGTAAAAAGAAGCATGGGGGAGTTTGTAGATACGAATCTAAAAATTGCTTCAAGTGTGGAAAGTCGAGTCATTCGACATCTCAATGCACAAGCCCGCTAAGTGTGTGCTACAACTGTTACAAACCGGGCCACAAAAAGAGCGAATGTCCGGAACTAAAGAAGGATGGTACAAGTCAATCCTCGGTTGCTCAAGGTTCGGGGAAAAAGGGTGATGGAGGAAAAGCTAAGGCGAGAACTTTCTTGATTACGGCTGAAGAAGCCAAATCTATAGCCGACGTTGTGACGGGTACCTTTCTCATCAACTCACTACCTGCTTATGTGCTATTTGACTCGGGTGCTAATAGATCGTTTGTTTCGGTTAAATTTGCGAGTCATTTTTCCATGGTGTTAGACAACTTACCTAGTCCTTTAGAGATTGAGGTAGCGGATTCAAAAACGTTCTTAGTGTTCAACGTTTATCGAAATTGCATACTTACCATCGAAGGTGAGGATTATCCGGTCGACTTAATACCCATGACACTCGGGGAGTTTGATGTAGTAATCGGTATGGATTGGCTTTCCATGTACCACGCCAATATAGTTTGCAATCGCAAGTGCATCCAATTGATATCTCCGAGTGGTTATGAGGTAATAATCCAAGGTGCAAAACGCGGTGGCGTAGCTTTATGTTCTTTGGTCAAAGCAATGAAATACATGAGCCATGGAGGACAATCGTTCTTAGCCTATGTAATAGACACGGAAACGAAAGTTCAAGTGTTGGAAGATATTCCGGTTGTTCGGGATTTTCCGGATGTCTTTCCGGAGGATTTGCCGGGAGTCCCACCGGAACGGGAGGTCGAGTTTCGAATCGACCTAACCCCGGGAGCTAAACCCATTGCAAAGGCTCCCTATCGTTTGGCGCCATCGGAGCTCCAAGAGTTAATGACACAATTGCAAGATCTTTTAGACAAGGGGTTCATACGTCCGAGTACTTCGCCATGGGGAGCACCGGTTCTTTTCGTGAAAAAGAAGGATGGAAGTCTTCGGATGTGTATCGACTATAGAGAGTTGAACCAGGTGATGGTTAAGAACCGTTACCCATTGCCTAGGATTGATGACCTATTCGATCAGTTGCAAGGTGCATCGTGGTTTTCGAAAATCGACTTACGGTCGGGTTATCATCAGTTGAAGGTAAGGGAAGAAGACATCCCCAAGACGGCATTTCGTACTAGATACGGGCATTATGAGTTCCTTGTGATGTCTTTCGGGTTGACAAACGCCCCGGCGGCATTCATGGATTTGATGAATAGGGTGTGCCGACCCATGTTAGACCGATCTGTCATTGTATTCATAGATGATATCCTTATTTATTCTAAAAATGAAGGTGATCATGCTTGTCACTTGCGTGAAGTTCTCGAAACGCTTCGTCGGGAGAAATTGTTTGCAAAATTCTCCAAGTGTGCCTTTTGGTTGCGAGAGGTACAATTCTTGGGTCATGTGGTAAACTCGGAGGGTATACACGTAGACCCCACAAAGATTCACGCGGTGACCAAATGGAGTCCACCTAAGACTCCCACGGAGATTAGAAGCTTTCTTGGGTTAGCCGGATATTATCGGAGATTCATTCAAGACTTTGCTAAGATTGCTTCTCCTTTAACCAAGCTTACCAAGAAAGAGGTGAAGTTCCTATGGGGTGAAGAGCAAGAGAAAGCCTTTCAAGAGTTAAAGTCGAAATTGACTCAAGCTCCGGTTTTGTCTTTACCCGAGGGAACCGACGATTTTGTGGTATACTCGGATGCTTCCTACTCCGGTTTGGGTTGTGTTCTAATGCAAAGGGGCAAGGTGATTGCTTATGCCTCGAGACAACTGAAAGTGCATGAAAGGAACTACCCAACCCATGATCTTGAACTAGCCGCGGTGGTGTTCGCGTTAAAGATTTGGAGGCATTATCTATATGGTGTAAAGTGTACGATTTACACGGACCATAAGAGTTTAAAGTACTTCTTTACGCAAAAGGAGTTAAACATGAGACAAAGGCGGTGGATGGAATTGCTAAAGGATTATGATTGTGAAATCCTATATCATCCGGGAAAGGCCAATGTCGTGGCTGACGCCTTGAGTCGAAAGGAGGATCATACTCCTATCAAAATAACCGCAATGAAGATAACCGTTATATCCGAAGTGGTTGAACGAATCAAGGAAGCACAAACTGAAGCGCTAAAGGAAGAAAATTTGAAGAAAAATCGAATCAAAGGTCAAACTCAAAACTTGGAAGATGATAGTCAGGGATTGAAAACAAGATGGGGTCGGGTTTGGATACCACCTACTTGTACCTTGAAGAATGATCTATTGGATGAAGCCCATAAATCCAAGTATTCAATTCACCCGGGAGCGACTAAGATGTATAGAGACCTTCGGGTTAACTATTGGTGGCCGGGCATGAAACGCGATATTGTCAAATACGTGGAAAGATGCTTAACTTGTTTGCAAGTGAAGGCGGAACATCAAAAACCTCATGGTGAATTGCAACCGTTGGATATTCCGGAATGGAAATGGGAAAAGTTAACAATGGATTTGATTACTAAACTTCTAAGAACGAAGAAAGGGTACGATGCGATATGGGTTGTTGTCGATCGATTGACCAAGAGCGCTCATTTCCTTCCTATTCGTGAGACTTACAATTCGGAGAAAATGGCGGAGGTTTACGTGAACGAAATAGTGTCACGACACGGGGTGCCCGTGTCGATTGTGTCCGATAGAGACACACGGTTTACTTCCAAGTTTTGGAGGAAATTTCAAGCGAAGATGGGGACAAAGCTATTGCTAAGCACGTCATACCATCCCCAAACCAACGGACAAAGTGAAAGAACCATTCAAACATTAGAAGATATGCTACGAGCGTGTGTTCTTGACTTTGGGGGTAGTTGGGATGAGTATTTGCCTTTGGCGGAATTTTCTTACAATAATAGCTACCACTCCACCATCGAGATGCCTCCGTATGAAGCTTTATATGGAAGAAAATGCCGAACTCCCATTTGTTGGGGAGAAATTGGTCTGCGGGAACTCGCGGGCCACGATACGATAATGAATACGGATGAAAAGATTAAGCAAATCCGTGCTCGCATGAAGGCGGCGCAAGACCGTCAGAAAGCTTACGCGAATAAGCGTAGACGACCCATCGAGTTTGAGGTGGGCGATTTGGTGTTGTTAAAGGTTTCCCCATGGAAGGGTATTATACGATTCCGGAAGCGGGGAAAGTTGAGTCCGAGGTTTATCGGGCCATTTAAAATCATCGCACGTGTGGGTAAAGTTGCTTATCGGTTGGAATTGCCGGAAGAGCTTCAAGGAATTCACAACACGTTCCATGTATCTTACTTAAGGAAGTGTTTGGCTGACGAGTCGGCCTATGTCCCGTACGAGGATTTGGAAGTTGATGACAGATTGAACTATATCGAGAAGCCGGTGGCTATCTTGGATAGAAAGGTCAAGCAACTGAGAAACAAGACACTCAATCAGGTGAAGATGCAATGGAAGAATCGTAAGGGATCCGATGCCACTTGGGAATCGGAAGATGAAATGAGGAAGTTTTATCCTCATCTATTTGATTAGTATGTGAAGTTTCGGGGACGAAACTCTCTTTAGAGGGAGAGACTTGTAACGACCCGAATTTCGTATTATGTAATTAAAATACAATTAATGTATCATGTGTTAAAACCTAATATTGTAAAATATGTTAAAGGTAAAATATTTAAGACTTAACTAGAAAATTTGCTAGTTAGTTAATAGTGGTGGAAAAATGAAAAATGATACTAGAGGGGTGGATCTTGCCAATTGATGAAACCTAAACATGAATATGTATGGCTTGCCATACATTTGGTGAGCATTGTCTACTCATTCACGTATACACACAAGAGAAGAGGAGAAGAAGAATTTTGGTCATCTCATTGCTCAAATTGTTGGTGATTCAAGTGCAAGATCTGAAATTGAACCCTAGAAATCATTCTTCATCTTATCAAGAGCTACAAGTAAGTGTTATTTGATGTTCTTGAGGTGGTAAAAATCGTCACCCACATGGTAGGTGTAGAAATTGGTGGTTTAAACATGAAACCCTAGTGTTATAGTGCTAGATGATCATGTGTATGTGTGTATTATGGTAACTAGATGTGTAATTGCTCCTTAATTGAAGATTTACATGAACCAAGGAAATGGGTTTAGTTACTAGAAGGTTAAACTAAGGATTCTTCATGTAAACTAGTTGCTAGTTGTAGAATCCATGTTCATTCTTGTAGAAATGTGATTATGTGCATAACATTTGGTTGAAATTGATGAATAACATGTGTGTTATGTGATTTAGGTGTAAAATTAGCTTGATGATGTTTAAAAGCTAGTAAATAACCAATATGTTAAGTTATGCACATAAGGTGTTTGATTAAATGCTCAAATTAGATGAAAAACGTGAATGAACTACTTAATTACAAGAAATGTGCAATGTGAAAGCCTAGATTGTAGGTTAAATGTGATAAATGGTCAAATAGACCATATGTGTGATTAAATGAATGTTATGTGTTAAATGGGTCCTTAAAATGGTAATAGGAAGTGGTGTGGCAAGCGGATCCAAGGGAACCGGCAAGGAACACGTTTGATTGACCACTTAAACCTTCCGGACTCAAGGTAAGACATTCTTTAAATTGAGCATAACAAGGTAAAGGCATGAGTCACAATGTGTGTGACCATGTGCTCATAAGCTCAAACAAAATGAAAACCACGTTTAAAAAAAAAAAGATAAATAGTTGACTTGCACCGTATGTGAGCTTCTATGACAAATGATTCACGACGTGCGTGAACATAAAGGAAAATAACACTTTAGTGTTATACCACATGGTTGTGGAACAGAACGAGTCATGACGTGCGTGACCGTCCCATGGAAATGGGAAGAAGGACAAACCCGGATTAAAGTGATTCACATCGTGTGTGAACACTAGGGTAAAGGGTTATCCCTATGATTTGCAACGTGTGTGGACGTTGGGTAACGCCAAGGAAAGCGGTCGTTCGCGAAAGAATGGCAAACCGCTCATTAAAATGGGATTTGACCCTATAAGGGGCAAATTCGGTATAAAAAGGAAAATTGCGTTATGATAAGCAAATGGGATGGGTTGGGTCTAAGAACTCACCAAACATATGTAATATGTTATAATAGACCGGTTCCATGGTTGTCGGGACGGTCGGAAGCTCTAAAGAACAAACGAACCATAAATGGGTTAAATAAGGAATTAAATACCAAAAAAAAATAGAAAAATTTTGATATATTGCCAAGAGTCGGGTTAGACTCGTTGAAACTCCGTGGGAATCACGTATATGATAAAATATGTTATTTCCAGGTGTTTGGAACAATCGGGATTGAAAGGGGTGGCTCGGGAACGCGAAACGACCCTTAACGGGTCAAAAATAATGATTTTGCTGCAGGGTCTACCGTAGCTTACGGTTAGACCGTAATGTACGGTAGGTCCCTGGGTGAACTGAAGCTACCGTAAGCCAGTGTAGCACCACCGTAACATATACTGAAGCTACCGTAACTTACGGTGGTACCGTAAGTTACGGTAGGGACCAGTTCCCAGATTTTGTCGATTATCGTTTTAACGCGTTCCGAGTCCGTTTAAACCCCCGTAAAGACCCGAAATGAATGTTAGAATGTACTTACTTAGTTCCTATGAACTAATCGATGTCTAAACGTGTGTTTTCAGGTGTTCGGGACCGGAAGGCTAAAGTGATCGATAGGGCATTCAAGGATCGAACGGGACTTGCATACGCGTTTCTCTTGTAGAATTAACGCGTTGACATTATTTTGAAACTTCTTATCACGTGTTTATGTAAATGGATTGTTAAACTTCATTTTTGAGTGTCGGTTGACACGAAACACATATTTTGGGAGTTAAATGTTAATGAAATTTTCTGGGACCAAATTCCGCATGTTTATTTAACTTAAACGGACTCTTTGGAGGTCCGGGTGTTACAAATTCAAACCTGCGGAACTCACCAACATTATTGTTGACATTTTTAAGCATATCTTTTCAGGTGATCACAATCAAAGAGGATAGCTAGTGCCGATGCCTTAGCAGAGACCCTCAGGATTTTAATTGATTTGTATTGTATTGTCAATCATTCATTTTCATACGTGAACTTTGTGTATGTTGGAATTTCTTTGAATTAATAAACTATGATAGTCGTGGAACTGACTAACCACGACACAAGTCACCATTGTGTCGGGTAACGTCATGACACGTGGATCATTGCATTTATTATGTCTCTGTAAACAAACCAAGTGTTATGACGATCCCGTCCGTCGCATCCTCGTGTTTCCGCTATAAGCGGGGGTGTGACATATGCATGTCATGAGTACCCCAACTTAATTAGTTAGACTAAGGATCATTAGTTGATCCGTTCATCTTAATCTTTTTAATGTTTTTTTCCATCCTATGTTTGTTGTATTTTTTTTTTAATTTTGTGATGATTGGCACTTGGGATAATCCCTTTTTTGTTTTCCATGCCACTCTCGAGTCTTGTCAAATTTTCATGAATTATATTTAATATTTTAATTCTAACTTTAAGTCACAATTCTTTAAAGAATTTACAACAGGTTTTTATTTTTATTTTTATGTAAATGTATACTTTATATTATAAATGAAAAAGAAAGAAAATTTATATGTGTTGTATTGTGTTTTTCCATATTTGAGAAAACACGGTACAACTCCTATAAATTTTTTTTAATACTTTTAAAAGTGATTGTAAGTGGGAAAGAAAGAAAAAGTAATGGTAAAAATATAAACTTATAAAAATTTTATTAATTCAAAAAGGAAAAAAGAAAAGTAGTGTTTTAATATAAAAATAAGAATGAGGATGAGAAACTAATATGAATGCTCATATCAAACTTGTTTTCATCATCTTGATATTTACAAATTTGAATTTTAGTGACATGATTTGCATTGCATATCCTTTTGATTATTCCATCGAATACTTAACATCCTTAATTCAGAATGGATTAAATGTTGGGATATGTTTAAATACAATATTTTTAATAAAAACTAGAAAGTGTAAGAATAATTAATAAGTTTAATATATTTTTTTATCAAGATTAGGTTGAGAACAAAATTAGTACTGTTTTCTCTTTTCAAGTTTTCTCTTTTTTTAAATGCTTGTAATTTTATATACGTCATTATTTTTTGAAAAAATTCATGTAATATAAACGAGGATTTTTTATCTTTACAATGTGTATAGTATTAGTATAAATAAACAAAATTTTCATGTTTTAAGCTCACTGTGTACTGTCGTCAGGTTATTTTGTAATTTTTTGAATTAACGAGGATTATATAATTATCTGATGAGAATTGCGCAATGAACTAGAAACGTTAAAGGTTTATATATTTTAGCATTGTGTTATTAAAAAATCATCAATTTAGAAAAAAACAATACATAACACAATAATCAATATTAGACAAAGTGATAAACACTAGACACAATAATCTGTTTGACGAGAATTACACGATAACCTGATCAGTATTATACAATAAGCTGAAAAACGTAAAAAATATTACATGTCCAACATTGTGTATTTCAAAATTATTATTTTAAAAAAACATAATAAAAAAACACAGTAACAAACATTAGACACAATAATCTGACCAATATTATACAATAACCTGATACTATATAATAACCTGATTTTACATAATAATCAGATGAATATTACACAATAAGCTAAAATAATGTAAAAAAATTCGGTTTTCATATATCAACATTATACCCATTTTATAGATAAAAAAGTTTGTTTTTTTTATTTTTTTAAATAGTATTATGTGCATGTGATAGCAGAATGAATACATTATAATGATACCTGGGTATTGTAGCACATTCTGTAAGTCATTTTCGATATGCCTTTGCTCATCCATTTTCTTAATTTAATATATTATGTTTAATGTTTTTTCGTAGATTATTGTTCTATAAAACATTTACTTTATATTTAACACTATGTTTTTTGAAATGCATTTATCAATTACATAATAACACTCCGTTACCATGATTATTGTAGTCATTTAGGTCAAAGTTCATATGTTAGATCGTTGTTCTAAAGTCACTATTCATATTCCGTTGGTAATGTTAATATTTTACTTTGGGGTTGTTTGATAATACACTAATGGCTATTAAAACACTATCTCTTAATGATTTATAGTTTTTTAACGGTTAATAGTTATCATTAAAATTTAATATTTTAACTATTCAGAATTAGGATTATCTCTTAACCATTAATAGACTATAAATCATTATAAGGTAATATTTTAACATGTAACATCCCGTATTTTTATAAACAATTAAAGTTTAATACGTTATTAATTCCAATAATTATAAAAATTATAATAATAATCATAATAATAATAATAATAATAATAATAATAATAATAATAATAATAATATAATAATAATAATAATAATAATAATAATAATAATAATAATAAATAAAAGTTATTATTAAAACTAAACCCTAAAAAGTTTAGGGATGAAATTGCAATATTTAAAACTTGGTTTAAAAACTTTGCACATAAAATAGTAAACTCAGAAACCACAGGGACCAAAGCTGTATTTTTTAAACCATACCCCCCCACCGTCGACCATCTTCACCGGCCGGCAACAACTCCGGCGACCCCCCCAACACCCAAAATCACTCGTTTTAACCAAATTAATCATCCCCGACAACATCACGGGTAAGATTCGAACTAGAGCCCACTGTAATTTGAATAATTCGAGTGCAATCTACTACCTAACCCACTTCGACCCACTTTCGGCCACTTTACACATCCCGATCGCACTACACATCGCAATAATACCATTAAATTAATCCAAACAATCGATTATAAGATTCCTAAACTAATGGCACTTCGAATTCGATCTGAAACACACACATACACCAAATCCGATCCTCTCCCTCATCCGCGATCTGCAACTTAATGGGGATCCATGCTTAGAGCTTCCAAACACGAAATTTATAGAGGGCTTTGCATTAAGAACCTCATTCGAAGCTAAACTCAAAGTTAATTTGATTAACAACAACGTTTGGGCATCGAACCGATCTCATGACAGTTGCGACTTGTTCTTCGTCTGCTCATCACCTATATATCTTCTAATCGGGTAATTAAATACATGTACATGCTCTTTTTAACATGGGGAATAAAAGCCCTATGATTAAGATCATTAAAAACATCGATTTGATCTTCAATTTTGCCTCGAATCAAACTAGGGTTCGTGCGATTTGGGAATGCTTTGTAACTCTGTTTTTAAGATTTAACAGCCGTGTTATGCCGCGGCCACGGCCTTTGGTTCACTGGTTCCTTGCCTACTTGCAACCCGAGAGGTCCCGGGTTCGACCCCGGGACACCTCATTATTTTTAAAAGCCTTTTTAAGCATTTAAAATTACATAAAAATTCCTATAAATTATAAAAATCAGTTTTATAAACTTATTTATTCAAAAGGTTATTTTATTTATTTATTTTTTATTATTACAAATGTTATAAAAATTTATTTTTATAAAAATAGACTTTAAATAATAATGTAAATCATCAAATTATTAATGGACATTATATTATTTTTAATTATGGTTTAATCATGAAAATGTAGGAATTATATTTTATAATTTCACAAATTATTTACTTACATAATTATAGGTTATATTTTTATAAAATATGCTTTAATTAATAGATTAGATTAATAAATTATCATTATCATTATTCTTATTCTTATTATTGTCAATATCATTGTTATCATTATCATAAAATTTTATAATTATTATTCTTAGTATTATCATTATTATAAACTTTATTAATATTACTATATCATTATGAACATAATAATACAATTATTATTATTATAATTATGATTATGATTATTTTATTATTAATAACAATGCCATTATTGTTATTAATATCCATATTAGTAATATTATTACATGGTGTTGTTTGTATATCAAATCGTGTGCGTCAAACCGAATCGACCCGAATCCGACCAAATGTATCTATTCGCATTGAGTACATTTTAAAAACTGAATTACAATTAATAATAGGTGTTGATCGTGTTTGATCATGCATTGCCTTTATTCTTTGAAGCTCTTGTTCATTTCATTTACATCTCAATCCAAGGTGAGTTTCGTGGCCCCTTTTTATGTTTATACAAGTTTTCAATGTTTTCAACCATGGGGGAAAAGTATGCTCACCCGTTTTCAATGTTGTACAACATACATACAATTTTCATACTTGGAATCAACGTGATACTGTTTTCATACTCTGATACATACATGATGTTTGTGGTTCTTCTTACAACCATTAATTCCGGGTTTGGAACCAACGGATAGGTATTAGTAGTACTACTGGGTTGACACCCCCACCCTTGACGAGATGGTTACTTGTGAGTACCATCCCCCCTGCCAGGAATCCGGCCTTGGGTGAATACGTTCTGACAAGTTTCTTTGTGTATGTCATTAGGTTTGGTTGTATGAAACTCATGTTATGTGATCATGCTTGCTTATAAATGTATGCACAGTCTTCCACAACAAACTCTATACAACATCAATTACATGTTTATAATTCAAGCCTGTGAAACTCACCAACATTATTGTTGACATTTTTTAGCATATCTTTTCAGGTGATTATAATCAAAGAGGATAGCTAGAGCCGATGCCTTAGCAGAGACCCTTAGGATTTCAGTAGACTTGCACTAGTATTGACTATCATTTGATTCATGAGTACTATGTTGAACTTTTGTTGGTTGTATTTCAGGTTGTATTTGATTTTATTAATTCAATAGACTATGCTAGTCGTGGAATTGACTAACTATGACACAAATCACCATTGTGTCGGGTAACGTTATGACACGTGGATTTTTGCATTTATTTTGTCTCTATAAATTAACCAAGTGTTATGATGATCCCGTCCGTTACATCCTTGTGTTTCCGCTATAAGCGGGGGTGTGACAGATTGGTATCAGAGCCTTGGTTATAGAGAATTAGATGGAGCACTCGACCTAGACTATAAGCTAAGAACCTTCATATAGAATGCATACCAGGGTTTGTGTGCATTTGATATTACCTAAATGTTCTTCATGATTTGTGTGACACATAGACACCTGTATTCTGGATTTCCTGGCAAAGGGCCTTCGGGCTAAGGCAAGCATATCGTATAAATCTCATTGCGAGACCAGTTATGCTTACCTGGGGATTTCTGGGATGAGTGATAAACTATGGTCAATACACAAGTCTATAAGGCAAATGGGTCAAGTATATTAAGCCTATGGATTTAATATTACATGTATGTTTCTCTATGCTTGTTTCTTGTCTCTATACCTGATTCTATACATATGTGCTTGCTATCTGATCATCCTGAGGAAGACACTATTACTCTTAGTCTTTCTCCATGGGATATCTTTATACTAGAATATTACGTTTGTATGCGCACAACATCATATCATTAGGTCGAGATACCTAAACAGAAGGGAACTTCGGTGATCACGCGTAGCATCGATCTCGGATACTAAATCCGACCCTAACATGGTTATGCCTGAAATCCTAAAAGTATGAAGGATAGGCAGCTATCATTAGACATATTGTGCTTATGTGCTTGGAAATTTACTTGCTATTACATACTATTATTGGAATACTAATGGCTCATGGATATGAGGACATTACACGAACCATGTTTGATGTGTGTTTATAATACTATGATGTTAACTTGGGGTAAGTGGAGCTAGGGTGACCATGCAAGGTGAATTATCATTATGGGTGCACATGTAATTGCAATTCGCCATGCATGAGAAGTCTGGCTAATCTTACCATGAGGTAACGATCATGCGTATTACAAGTTTCTATTTTATACCCTAGGGTGCTAGGATCATAATTCTAGTAAGACCTTGTTAAGAGTAACTAACACTTGTTATTACTTAAGTTCTGTCCTACTTAGAGCCTTCATGGTATTTCCAATCATGACATTGACCTTATCCTTTACGAGACATTCCTCCACTTAGCATTTCAGTAACTAAGGAACTAAAAGAATGCTCGCGTACTTAACCTGATTTTAAGCATCTTCCGTAGTGGAAGACTGCCAATACTTCGATGAGTATCTTATCTTGCTTAACATGTTAAGTGATGCTAAGGATAAACGAATGTCACGTAACTGGTTTAGGCATCGTTCTAGGTATATCACGGATGTGGTGGGAACGCTGCGGGGAACCCTATATATAAGCATCCCTGGTATACTAAGAATGTGTTTAAGCTGGGCTACGTGATGATCCTGATTGTCTGAGGCATGATGCTATTATGACTCTTAACTCTATGCTATGTTGCTACCTTATATGTTACTTGGTGGCCTTACTCTATTATGTGCTAATACTTGATGCTAAGTGTTGTTTGATGTTACTTGTGAATGCTGTTGACCTTGGATGCTCTCGGCGGTGTGGTTCTTCTTCGTGGGTCTACTTTGTGGTTCTTCTTTGCCGAGCATCCATTACAACCATTAATCCTGGTAATAGGAGCTAAGGATTGGTTTGGTTGTAAACCTAAACGTATGCGCTTTGTGGAACTTGCTACGTCATATAAACTTATTTTTTAATACAACCATTAGTTCCATTAATGGGACCTAAGGATTGGTTTGGTTGTAAACTATACGTATGCGCTTTGTAGATCTTGCTACGTCACCTTAAACTATTTACACTCTGGGAATGTTTTCTTTACAGCCATCAATTCCCGTGTGGAACCGATGTATAGGTTTGGCTGTAGCTATTTATAGCTGGTAAAACCGCCTATACATAAGTGTAGTTGCGGTAGCTCTTATTAAACTTACATTACGTTATTCTTTGGGATGATTCTAAGGAAAATTGAGATGTTATGTAACCAGTTTAAGCATCATTCAAGGTATATCGTGGGTGTGGTGGGAACGCTGCGGGGAACCCTATATATAAGCATCACCGGTATACTAAGAATGTGCTTAAACTGGGCTACGTGATAATCTTGATGGATCGAAGCATGGGTTATTAAAACTTGATTATGTGATTATATGTCTTATGTGATTCCTCTTATACCTAGAATCTTATCAATACACACACAAATCTTAAATCATATTCTAAGGCATTGTGTGCCTAAATCAAATGGTTATCAAAATGAGCTTTGAATCGTTATTCGTGGTTTTCAAAACCTCATCAAAGTCTGTGCCTTACCACTAAATACATGCAATGCTGGAAGAGTGGGATGCCTGTATCTCGAGGTGTTCTGTCTAGGCAAGATACTCATATAAATCCAAATCAACCGATGGATCCGTTTACCTTACCTGGAAACCCTCGGGATGAGTATCTGCTTATAGGTACGCATGTTTCCAACAAAGATGTGGTTGACTTAATACTTTGGTTAGTCAACATACTCACTTTGATTTACAAATCAAACGATTACACTTGGAACATCTCATTGTTATTATGCCAAATTCCCGATTGTCGTTTTCATACTGTATAGCTCATATTACCCAAATCTCATAAAATATCTTAATGATATTTTAGGATGTCTTCTATCAGCCCTTCTGTTACTTCTATGGCTTGTTTCACCTCTTTTAAAAATGAATCGAAGCCTGAAAAGATTCTCTTAGCATATCTAGTGCAAACATCTTCTAATACAAAATCTAACCCTGAGGAGGTGATGCTTGATGCACCAGACTCGTTTGAAGAGAAAGAACCCATAGACCCTGTTATGCTCGCTTTACCTGCTATAGCCACTGCACCAATTAATCCTGTGGAACCTAACCCTGCTGCACCTATAGTTCCCATAGCATCTACAGACCCCGTCACACCAGCTAATCTTGATTCGCTCACTCATGTTACGCCTACTATTGCACATGCTATTGCAAGGTACGCCCCCGAGGCAAGACCCCAACAAGTGAACCACGGAGGAGCCGTGAGACGGACGGCTCGAATTAAAGGGTTCCCGGCGAACCGGATTAGGATCTGGCCGCCCGCCGATGAGACCAACTTATGGGGCAACTATCCTGACCTACTCCCGAGTCTCTCTAGTTCCTCCAGCAGTGATGACGACCAGGACTGACGTCACGTGGGCACTGATGGAGAAATAAAGACTGAAAAAAAAGTCATCCCTAGTTATTTCGTGCTTTATGTTTAGACCCGTCTAGACTATGCGTATTTGCTTAATTGGGGTGTTACTTTGGTATGTGAACGTGCTTGAGACCTTAGGATTTATGATAATGAAACATATATTATTATTTTTCCCATGTCGTTGAGGTACTTACTATCTTGAGAAGTCCATATATTCCCTTCGATTGTGAATCGAATGTTCACATCTCATTGTGATGTCGAATCATTTCTTGTCCCTTGATTCGTCTTAGATTCAAGATTGGAATGCCATCGTAACAAATTCTGCTATCTTGAACTTTGATCTTAAGCTTGTAAGCATGATCTTTCCTTTGTTACACTGAGATAACTTGAAATATTCTGAATTTCTAATTGATATTAATTTCCTTTCGTCGTTAAGTCAAATTTCGTACCGTTTGCACCATGAGAGATGCAAGAGTTTGCAAGTCAACCTATGACTAAGAACACTTGTATCTCCTAAATGATTCCATCTCATCAAAGCAGGGGAGATTCCCTTACTTTGATGAATCTCTATTCGTTTCGATAAATGATTTCCAATTGTTTGTCTTGTGAAATTTCATCCTCTGGATTAGGGTGACTTCCTTATCTTGAGGATTGACTTCAATTATTCTCATTGGAACTTACATTTCAAAAAGGACATGATCTCACCAAAATAGGATTGAAACCTATATCTTGGTGACAAACATCAACCTTCAATTGTTTTCTTGTTATTATGAAATTCAATCATCAAGATAGGTATGAATTCCATACATTGATGACTAATCTCAATTCTTGGTCATCAACTTACCATGGTTGTAATCAAGTGACAAGAAGCATGTAGTAACTTGAAGGGTGAATCAATGTTGGTGATTCGACCTATCAAGCCAAAACATGATCTCTGAACTTGAAAGGAGACCCGATCGTATTAGGCTGATTTTGATTCCAAGCTTGGAGCACGTAAATTTTTAAATCGATTTCTCTCCCTTTATCCTCATATTTTGATTTGATCTAGCTATATGGAACCGATTATTCCTGATTCATCGACTTTCATTTTGATTGTCATCAAAACTTGATTGCGCAATGGTAGCCTTCCTAAACAATCTCTCTGCTAAAGATATTATAACCTTATTGTCATGACTTTCTAGTCATACAAATGTTCTCACCTGTGCTTATGGTTTGTTGAACTGCGTATGTAAACTTACTTAGATATTGCTACCTTGCAAAACATGTTTACAAATATCTTTCCTATTATTCGCGTCACTTCTTGAAACGATTTTGAATCCTTAACCTTGAAAATCATTAAAATTATATCTTGGAATTGAACAACAAGACTCGTTATTATCCTCATTGCGATGTGGATATAAAGGTTCATAAACCTTCGTAACTTGTAGATATGGGTTTGGCCTAAAGGAAAAGACATAACTTGGTATGTGTCCAAGTGTCTTACCTTCACATATGACAAGACCTAACCTTCATGATCCTATGGATCTCCTGATTAACTTTCATTCACTAAGTGCCTCTTAGAGGTCATGATGACAATTGGTGCATTATAGATCGATTGACTAAAAAAAATTCAAATCGACCCATTATCTCACAATGTCTTGAAATTAACCTGTATCTGTTTCAAATATTCGTATACCGTGGTATGACGTTAAAACATCGATCGTTATATTGAATGATTGATTCATTTTCTGTTTTGATAATATTTTTAACCATCGTCGTAAACTCATTCCAAGATCTTCGCATAGCATATTATTCTTAGACCGATGGTTGGTCAAAGGAGAAATACATATTCACAAGACATGCGTTAACGTCATTTCATATGGTGACGTTTGGGATTCTTAAATTCCAACGGATAACCTTTCTTATCATTGCTGGTCTTTCAATGATTTCTAGACTTCACCTTACCATGAAATTATATTCTGGAAGTTGTGATTATAAGTCTAACATACCATGATAACTCGTCATCATTTCCAATGTTTCTTCTCAACAACGATAGTATCTGGATTATCGTTGGTCGTTTGACTAAATCGGCACATTTCATTCCAATTCGGGAAGATTATCGAGTTGAGAAACTGGCTCGTATTTATAGCGATTAGATAATCAGCCGACATGGTGTGCCATTGAACATCATTTCCGATCGCGATGGTCGATTCACCTCTCGTTTCTGCAAAAGTCTCCAATCAGCTCTTGGAACTCAACTAAATCTTAGCACAGCTTATCACCCGCAAACCAACGTTTCATGTTTCAAACCTCACCAATTGCCTCGCCGATAAAAATCTCCACATTCCACTCGACGAAGTCCAGAATGATGAATCTGTGCACTTTATCGAGAAACCTGTGGAAATTATGGATCAGGAAGTCAAACAACTCAAACGTAGCCGGATACCTATTGTCAAAGTCCACTGGGAATCTAAACCTGGCCCAGAGTTCGCCTGGGAACGTGAGGACCAAATAAAATCTCAGTATCCTCATTTTTTCGTTTTAGCCTCCTTGCGATTAAAATTTCGGGACGAAATTTCCTAAATCAGTAGAGACTGTAACATCCCGTATTTTTATAAACAATTAAAGTTTAATACGTTATTAATTCCAATAATTACAAAAATAATAATAATAATAATAATAATAATAATAATAATAATAATAATAATAACAATAATAATAATCATAATAATAATAATAATGATAATAATAATAAAAGTTATTATTAAAAACTAAACCCTAAAAAGTTTAGGGATGAAATTGCAATATTTAAAACTTGGTTTAAAAACTTTGCACATAA
Source organism: Flaveria linearis (assembly GCA_024085815.1). Taxonomy (NCBI): domain Eukaryota; kingdom Viridiplantae; phylum Streptophyta; class Magnoliopsida; order Asterales; family Asteraceae; genus Flaveria; species Flaveria linearis. The sequence goes on along the minus strand of CM044018.1, from coordinate 57,802,519 downwards.
AATAGTAAACTCAGAAACCACAGGGACCAAAGCTGTATTTTTTAAACCATCCCCTTCCCCCCCACCATCGACCATCTTCACCGGCCGGCAACAACTCCGGCGACCCCCCCCCAACACCCAAATCACTCGTTTTTAACCAAATTAATCATCCCCGACAACATCGCGGGTAAGATTCGAACTAGAGCCCACTGTAATTTGAATAATTCGAGTGCAATCTACTACCTAACCCACTTCGACCCACTTTCGGCCACTTTACACATCCTGATCGCACTACACATCGCAATAATGCCATTAAATTAATCCAAACGATCGATTATAAGATTCCTAAACTAATGGCACTTCGAATTCGATCTGAAACACACACATACACCAAATTCGATCCTCTCCCTCATCCGCGACCTGCAACTGAATGGGGATCCATGCTTAGAGCTTCCAAACACGAAATTGATAGAGGGCTTTGCATTAAGAACCTCATTCGAAGCTAACCTCAAAGTTAATTTGATTAACAACAACGTTTGGGCATCGAACCGATCTCATGACAGTCGCGACTTGTTCTTCGTCTGCTCATCACCTATACATCTTCTAATCGGGTAATTAAATACATGTTCATGCACGTTTTAACATGGGGAATAAAAGCCCTATGATTAATATCATTAAAAACATCGATTTGATCTTCAATTTTGCCTCGAATAAAACTAGGGTTCGTGCGATTTGGGAATGCTTTGTAACTCTGCTTTTAAGATTTAACAGCCGTGTTATGCCGCGGCCACAGCCTTTGGTTCACTGGTTCCTTGCCTACTTGCAACCCGAGAGGTCCCGGGTTTGACCCCGGGCCACCTCATTATTTTTTTTAAAAGCCTTTTTAAGCATTTAAAATTACAGAAAAATTCCTAAAAATTATAAAAATCAGTTTTATAAACTTATTTATTCAAAAGGTTATTTTATTTATTTATTTTTTTTATTATTACAAATGTTATAAAAAGTTATTTTTATAAAAATGGGCTTTAAATAATAATGTAAATCATCAAATTATTAATGGACATTATATTATTTTTGCAGGATCGGATTTTGTGTGGTTTTTCTCTCAACTCACTGTGAATCAACACTCAGCAAGCAGTCTTATGAAGAGTTGATCACAATATATCAAGTAACAAACAGTAAGAAAATTTAACACAGCAAGTAAATTTTCAAGGTACTTTTATATATTGCTTCTCAACTCAAAGGATTACAAGACACTTGGACTCAAATCGCTTATCTAAAGAGTTACAGGGAGAAGATATATATAATACTACCTACAGCCGGATATACTTTGATACCAGCTGGATACCTCTAACCTTACATCTATACTACAAGACTGTAGGTAAGGTCTTTCAGACATTTTGCCTGAGAGTAGGTAGTCAGGACATGTCCCTGACTTACCTTTTGTCACCAACTAAAGTTGGTAACATGTACTATCATAAAAAGGTGAACAGTAGAATAAAGTATGGTCAACAACATGGCTCTTTAGGAAGATGCCATGCTGTATCAGAGGTCTGCAGCGGACTGTCAGGGACCATACTTTTATCTGCTGGACATAGCAATGTCTTCTGAAGGATAAAGTACTTCGGAAGAATAACTTCTTCCGAAGCCACTTATACTTCGGAAGACTGCTTCTTCCGAGGCTTGGAGTCTTCTTTGTCTTCGGAAGCAGACTTTGTCTTCAGCTCTTTCATCAGACTTTGTCTTCGGAAGCTCTTTCAGACTTTGTCTTCAGCTCTTTCATCAGACTTTGTCTTCGGAAGCTCTTTCAGATTTTGTCTTCGGAAGCTCTTTCAGACTTTGTATTCAGCTCTTTCATCAGACTTTGTCTTCGGAAGCTCTTTCAGACTTTGTCTTCGGAAGCTCTTTCAGACTTTGTATTCGGAAGCTTTTTCAGACTTTGTCTTCGGAAGCTCTTTCAGACTTTGTCTTCGGAAGCTCTTTCAGACTTTCGGAAGATCTCTTGCTTGGCTTCGGAAGCCCTTCAATGTAGCACCAAAAGTGACTATGAAGTGGTTTTGGTTGCACCAGCCTTATCATGATCCAACAAACTCCCCCTAGGCTGATGCTACCAAAACTTCACTTCTCTCTTCTTCTCAAAGCTCTCAGCACCAAGGAAAGTAAGTGTTTATCAGTGTCTTCATTCTTTCCTGCTGTGGTGCTGAGAATCTTATACAGATCCTTGGTGGACAGAACCTCTACTCTGTCACCTTGGATTATGTGTACCCTCTGTTGTGGCCCTCTGAAAAGAGTTAGTTGATGGGAAGTATAGTCATATTCCCATCGAACTATCGGTTCCAATTCAGGACCTTCCACCATCTGTAGAAAGGCTGTGCCTTTGGTGGTTGATCTTTCCTTGTCTTCCACTCTCTTCAGCTTCAACTCTTCTTCAATCTTGGCTCTTCTACTTCGTTCAGCCAAGTGGAGACCACTGATATGGTTTCTGATGTGTGCAGCAGTCTCAGAGTTGGAGGGATTGGAGAATGGCTTCTCTGCAAGCTCAGCAAGGTCGAATCTGCTGAGATGCAATAGAGAAGTGGCATTAAGCCTGTTGGTTTCACCATTCTCCCTTTCCACAACAAAGTTGTGAGAAGGTTCATCGAACCTCCACTGGATTATAGCATTTCTAGGTCCAGGAGATTGACCAGAAATCCTGTCCTCTTTCCTGGTATCCAGCAGAGTCACCAGTCTTCTTCTTAGCCTCTTCTCCTCAGCATTGAGGGTATCGGAGTTGAGACCAAGAAGTCTTGCGGCCTGGCCCAAAGTGTCTCTAGGCAATTCAAGAAATTTGCCTAGGGTGAGGGAGCTTGAAGAGTTATCAACATAGGTGATGTTGATAAGCTCTCCCTCACAGGAGATGCTGCTCAGGGTAGTGCAGTTGATGAGCCTCGTCTTGAACTCCTTTATTTCCTCGAAGGAGAGATGTTGAGGAGGCTGAGGGGATGGTCTAGGTTGTTGTTGGGCAGGGTTAGGTTTAGTGGTTTTGGGTTGAGTCTTGGGTTTTAAGATGGGTAGTTTGGGTGGTTGAGGTGATGTGGTAGGTTTGGGTGGAGTTGTGGGTTGAGGGGTGAAGGTTTCATCAGTGGGTTCGGCTTTAATGGGAAAAGGGGTTGGTTCTGGTGTGGGTTGTGGCTGTGGTTGAGTGGCTGGGATTGAGACCGTTCCCTGTACCCTCCTGTACATCTCCCTTCTCTTCCCCAAACGGATGTCAGCTTTGATTTCACTGACTATCCGCTGGAGTGTCCTTTCGGACATAGGTCCCACCTGCCTACCAGAGAAGCCATGAGCCCGGAGATAGTCCTTCATCCAGGCTTTGTCAGTTGACTTCTTGGTGGCAGTGACCTTCTTCTCTTCTTCCCTCTTCCTCTTCACCTTCAACTTCTCCCTAGCAGCCTTCTTCCTTTCCTTCTCCATTTGATCCTGCTCTTTATTGTGGAGCAACAGGATCATGTCATTGTCATGTGGAAACAGTTCAGGAAGACTGAAGCCTCTTGAGAGTAGGAATTTGATCCTATCCTCTCTCAGCTTCAGGGCTGCCTCCCTCTGCTCTTCTTCTTCCTTCTCCAAGGCCAACCTGGCTTCCCTTTCTTGTTGTAGCCTGGTTGACCTCTCCAAAGTCACCAACTCCTCTAGTGGTAGCAGGAGTATCTCCTCATTGACAGCTCCTAGACTGATGAGCTGGTCAATGAGTGTTGTTCTTCTCTTCAGGTTGATTTCTTCCTGATTGGCTGCAGCTGCCTTAGAACTAGTAGCTAGCAGCTTTTCAGTAGGAAACCTACCTTTCTTTTTGGCCTTCTCAATCCTCTCCTCCTCCTGAAGCTCTTTCGCAGTCAATTTCCTCTTTCCTTTGTCTTTAGCAGTGCTTGACTGTGGTGGTTCTTGGATGGAGGGTTGTGATTGAGAGAGAAGTTCAGCTGGTGCTTGGGTTGGAGGAATTTCAGAAGTGTCCTCCCTGCTCACCTCAGATGCTATTTCAGCAATGATATCTGTGATGGTCAGTTCCTCGGACATCTGAAATAAGCCTTCCGCAGCTTCTATTTCGGCCTCGGAAGACTTGTCTTGTTCTTCCGAGGCTTCCATGTAAGCTTCGGAAGCTTCAGCTAGAGCTTCGGAAGATGAGACTGCTGCAAGTTCTGTCCCATCTGTTTCAGTTGCTGGGCCATCAGTCCCCATTTTCCCTTCGAAGCTAATCTCAGGTTTCATGAAGACCTTAGGTTGACCAACTTCCTCCACAGTGGTAGAAGGTGCAGTCAGTCTTTGAAGCTCCTCAGCCCCAAAGTATGCAAGTGTGGTGTCGGGGCTGGGCTGTTCTAGGGATGATCTCAATACAAACTTTGTGAAAAGTCTGTAGAGATCTTGAAGCATCCTTGAGTCAATCTCCAGAAAGGATTGAGATGACTCAGGTAGTGTAATGATTTGGTAGGAAATGAATTGGGTCTGTGGTTCCTCAGATGTTTGTCTCTGAACTTTCTCCCCCTTTTTGGTAGCATCATCTTGAGAGCTAGATGAGCTAGAGGAAGAAGTCATTGAGACCTGAATTGGTACATGCCTAACAGACCTCTCCGTCTGTTTCTCAGCTAGTTTAGCCTTGAGAGAGTTAATCTCAAGTTGTTGAGTGGCAGTCCTTGATTCTAAGATCCTCACCTGTGATTCCAGGTTGGAGACCTTAGAAAGCAAGTACTGAAGGGTTAGTTGCATACTTCCCTCATCTTCATGAGAAGAATCACGGGGAGATGAGATAACATACCTAGTATGCTCACTCTCACCACCAGATGTGATTTCTTGGCACCCTGGTTTCCTTTGCTCAGAGTCATCCCTGTCAGAGATGTCAATGGGCAAAGTCGCCGTAGACTCAGTCCTAATGATGTTACCACTGTCCTGAGAGCTCAATGAGAGACTCTGAGTAGTGGCAGCTGACTCTACATGAGTCCCCTCCATATCAGTGGGACTCACCTCAGTAGCTGGCTTCTGATGGGGGCTAGAGACAAGGGATCCCTCTTGGCTCTGTTGATCTTTCAGTGGGTGTTGTAGATCAACTTCATGGCCATGGAGAGATGTAATCTCTTCATCAGTTCGGAGTAAAAGGTCAGTGAAAGAGAGGGTGGTTAGTCCTACTGACCCGGGACTTAGATCAATGTCTACAGGCATTGAGCCTTTGGTGGGGCTATCCCTAGAAGGCTGCATAGGGGAGTGTAAAGACTCACCCTGTGGGCTTAAGGCTTGGGGTTCGGGCTCAAGGGTTTGAGACTGAGGAGGCTCAAAACCCACATTGAGGTCAATTGTGAAGGATGGTGTGACCTCGGACTGAGTGGGAGCCCATGATTCCACTCTAGTCCTTTGGGTGTGAACAGAAGGAGCTTGTTCAATCAGAGTAGATTGAACAAGGGTTCGTTTGGGGCGTCTCTGATATGTAGCTTTGATGGGTAAAGAAGGTTTTGGTATTGTGGTGGATGTTGCTGGTGTGGGTTCATCACCTGTGGGGATAACAGGGATGTCACCAGGAGCTATGCGCTCAGTCATCTCTGGAGGTAATGGAGTGTACCGTCCAGTGAAGTTGGTGGACATCTTCTTCAGTATCTTGAAGATGGTAGGCCTCATGTGTGGAATAGGAAGAGCAGCTGCGCAGACAAGCTTGCTTGGTTCCATCTCACAGTTGATTATGTGTTGAAGAAATCGGGGATACATGAAGAATGTATCCCTGCTCAGATTGGCGATTAGGTTGTTCAACACAAATCGTGAGTAGTTGAATCTGAGGCCTCTTACCAACCCATGAACTAGGCATCCTAGTTCATATGGGATTTGATCCCAACCCCTGATTTGTTGGAGAGGCAATGTAGGACAATGTGCAGCAGGAACTTCCAATGGTAAGAGAAGTTGAACTTGTATACCGTAGACCTGCTGACATCGCCTCCATATCCCATGAGGATATAGGTGCCTTCCAAGTCTTCCTTGGGGAACTCAGTAGGAGCCCCATCATCGTGAAGCTCGAGATGCTCCCTGATGAGCTGTTCATTGATGACCAGCTCTTGGCCACAAACTCGGGTTCTCAGGACTCGAACCCCATTCAGTACTGCAGTTTCACCGTTGCTCCAAAATTCTGACATATGGTTGGAGTATACGATGGGGTTAACTGTTAGTGCAGTGAGGTAGGTGGATTCGGTGAGAAAGGTGATGATTTGGGTGAAGTCGGCATCCCTTGACGAGTCAAGTAATGCGACTTGGTTGTGCTGAGGGTTTAGCGCCATTGAAGAAAAGGTAAGCTTGATATTTTGGGTGAATTTGAGGGTTTGACGGTGAAGGGAACAGTTAGGGTTGTAAAGTGGTAAAAGAAGATGAAATTGATCAGTCAAGATTATTTAAAAAGGGGTGAATTGTGGTAGTGGTGGTAATAGGGTAACTGTTTGGGGTTACTGTGGGTGGTATGGTGGTTTACGGCGGAGAAATGATAATGGCGGCAAGGATAATTTTAAATAATCTGACCATCATCAACAAAATCTTTACTTTTTACAGAGTAGGGCCCAAAAGATATCCGTTACATATAAAAACCTTTACTTCCGAGGGTAAAACATTTCCGAAGGTAATTTTCTTCCGAAGGCAATTTCTCTTCCGAAGCATGATATTGCTTCCGAAGGTAAAATTGTCCTTTGAAGGCACTTTATCTTCCGAAGCAAGGCATTGCTTCCGAAGGTAAAGTTTTCTTTCCGAATGGAGAGTTGTATAAGTTTCGGAAGTAGATCTGATGTAAGATCAATCGCTTCTTCCGAGACCAAAAACTCTTCCGAGAAGAAAATTTCCATTGAGGAATTTGACTTCGGAAGATATTCAAGAATATCTTCCGAGAGTTAATTCCTCTTCGGAAGGAATTTACACTTGGAATAAATTAAAGATCTTTTGTAACTGAGCTTAAATTGTATTAACACAAGACTTTACATATTAAAAAGGTTTTCAAAAGAGGTAGTTATTCAATGTTTATCATCCCAATTGCTGATATGAGATACTTAAATCTTTGTTCATCAAATGCCTTTGTGAACAAATCAGCATATTGTTTATTTGAGTCAACTTTGATTAACTTTATCAGCTGTTTCTTATGAATATCTCTAATGAAATGATACCTGATATCAATGTGTTTTGTCTTGGAGTGCTTTACCGGATTCTCAGTAATGGAGATAGCACTGTTGTTGTCAATATGGATAGGAGTAGTCATGAAGTTGAATCCATAGTCTAACATCTGATTTTGAATCCATAGCAGTTGAGCACAGCAGCTAGCAGCAGCAATGTATTCAGCTTCACCAGTTGATGTAGAGACACAGAATTGTTTCTTGCATTGCCATGAGATAATCCTTCCACCAAGAAATTGACATCCTCCTGATGTTGATTTCTTGTCAATGTTGCAGCCACCATAGTCACTATCAGAGTATCCATAGAGATTGAAATCACTATTTCTTAGATACCAGAGACCTAGTTTAGGTGCTCCTTTGAGATATCTAAGGATTCTCTTTGCAGCAGCTAGGTGAGACACCTTTGGAGCAGCCTGATATCTTGCACAAATGCATGTGGCAAACATAATATTTGGTCTACTAGCAGTGAGATACATCAGAGAACCAATGATTGCTCTATACTGATGTTGATCAGTATCCTCCCCCTCAAGGTCAGGGCAAAGATTATGGTTTCTGGGTATGGGTGTCTTGGCTGATTTACAGTCCTTCATTTCAAATCTTTCTAAGATGTCTGAGACATACTTAGATTGACTTATGAAGAACCCTTCCTTCATCTGTTTCACCTGGATTCCAAGGAAAAAGTCCATTTTTCCCATGGAACTCATCTCAAACTTCTGCTTCATTATGCTTTCAAAGTCCTTGCACATTTGGTCGTTTGAAGAACCAAATATGATGTCATCAACATAGACTTGTACAAGCAAAATGTCTTCTCCACTCTTTTTGATGAAAAGAGTCTTGTCGATGGTACCTCTAGTGTATCCATTCTTCAGGAGAAACTGAGACAAGGTCTCATACCACAGCCTAGGTGCTTGGTGCAGCCCATATAGAGCTTTATCCAATTTGCACACGTAGTTGGGGTGCTGTGGGTCTTCAAATCCTGGAGCTTGACATACATAGATTTCCCTATCTATATCCCCATATAGAAAAGCACACTTGACATCAAGTTGGTAGACTGTGAAGTTCTTGGATGCAGCATAAGCAAGGAAGATCCTAACTGCCTCAAGTCTTGCAACAGGTGCAAAGACATCAGTATAATCGATTCCTTCCTCCTGGGTGTATCCTTGAACTACTAGCCTTGCCTTGTTCTTGATAATCAAGCCTCTATCATCTTTCTTGTTCCTGAATACCCATTTTATGCCTATGGGTACTTGACAAGATGGTAGTGGGCATAGATTCCAGACCTTTTGTCTTCTGAATTGAATCAGCTCCTCCTGCATCGATTCAACCCAACTACTATCCTTTAAGGCATCTTCTACCTTCTTTGGTTCCATCTGAGACAAGAAGCATGAGTACAAGCAGACATTCCCATGATGAGTTTGTCCTCTTGTTCTCACACCCTCAGAGACATTCCCTATGATGTTCTCAGTTGGATGAGTGTTGTGAATCCTAAGACGAGGAATCACTTCCAGTTGCAGAGATAAGTCTAGGTTAGACATATTCTGATCAGGAACTGGATCACTCTGTCCAACTGCTGTTTCAGAGTCATTCAATGAGGACTGATTGAATGATTGAGAAACATCATCAATGGTTGGTTGTGAAGTAGTATTAACAGTTGCCTGTTCCTTCAGAATACCACTTCCCTCAACCTGGTGTTGTAGTGGATCACCTGAGGAACTTTGAGGTTAATCAAGTGATTCACTTGTTAAAGCTTCACTATTTCTAGAGATAGTTACACTGTCAGATCTGTGAATAGTTAAAGCTTGTTGCCCTTCAGCTCTTGGAGAATTTGGAATAGGTCTGGGAAGCTCATATAGTTGACCTGCATCAGCATCAGCATCACTTTAAGCACCTGTTCCAGCTGAAACATTCTCACAAGATGGTTTAGAATAGTTTGGAAACAATTCTAAATCAAAGATATACTCAGGTCCATTCCCCCTAACACAAGGAGTGTGCTCATTAACAACTATGTTGGATGACTCCTCAAATTGTTGATTCTTGATATTGTATACTCTATAAGCTTTGGAGCTAGAAGAGTATCCAATAAAGATAGCATCATCCGACTTCTCAGCAAACTTTGCCAAGTTGTCCTTTGTGTTAAGTATGGTACACCTGCAGCCAAAGGACCTTAGAAAGCCAATGAACGGTGGCCTCTTGTTCCATAACTCATAAGGGGTTTTTCCATGGGGCTTCACTACAAGAACCCTGTTCTGCACATAGCATGCAGTGCTGACTGCCTCTGCCCAGAATGTTAGAGGCAGCTTTGAATCAGCTAACATGGTCCGAGCAGCCTCAATAAGTGTCCTATTCCTCCTCTCAGCAACATCGTTTTGTTGAGGAGTTCTGGGAGCACTATATTGTCTGGCAATCCCTTTTGAGTCACAGAATGAGTCAAGAACGAAGTTCTTAAACTCAGTCCCTTGATCACTTCTAATGATCTTAACCTTGTGATCAATTTGATTTTCTATTTTAAGAATAAAAGATTTTAAAGTTTCAGCAGTTTCATCTTTACTTCTTAAAAAGAATACCCATGTAAATCTTGTAAAATCATCAACTATCACAAGGCAGTATGATTTCCTTCCAATGCTCATTATACTTGTGGGACCAAAGAGATCCATGTGCAATAAGTGTAATGGAGTAGTGATAGAGTTAACACATTTGGATTTATGAGATGATCTGTGTTGTTTCCCTTTCAGGCATGCAACACAGTTATCTTTGCAGAAAAATTCCTTTTTAGGCAAACCATGTACCAAGTTATTTTTAGCCAATTTATTCATTGTTTTAAAATTCACATGACACATGCGTTTATGCCATAGTGTTGACTCATCACTATCAGCTTTGGAGAGAAAGCATGATACTTCACCCATAGGAGAAGCATTGTTCATATCTAGCTTGTACATATCCCCTTTCCTGGGAGATCTAAGAAGCACCAATTCCGGAGGAATTGTCATCCCTGGTTTGAGGATAATGCACTCATGTTCTGTGAAGAGCATCTGATGCTTCTGATCACAGAATTGAGAAACACTTAACAGATTGTGTTCAAGCTGTTTGACAAAGTGAACTTTGTCAATGTTTATTCTGCCATTGGATATACTTCCTCTGCCCAAAATATATCCTCCGGCCTCACCTCCAAATTGGACAGGCCCTGCATCAAAGTTCTGGAATTGTTGAAGGAGAGATCTGTTCCCTGTCATGTGCCTGGAGCATCCACTATCTACAATCCAGATATTGTTGTTCTTGTCAAATGGATGTTCCTGCACATAAGATGAGATGGTTAGTTTTGTTTGGAAGCCCAAGCCTTGCAGGTCTTGGGCTCTTCCAAAGATAGTGACATAATTGAACCAAAAGATATGTAATGGGGTTCAATAGAGGTCATTGTTGAAGAAGAGATTTGGGCTGCAGCATCTTCCTTGATCTTCCAATCCATCCTTTGGTTGATCTTTGAGGATGAGCTTGTTGAAGCTTTTACAGCATGGTCTTCTTCCGAAGCTTCTCTCTTTTCGGAAGAAGCCTTCACCACCTTTTCTTCCGAAGTAGTCTTCTTCAGAGATGGTTTCAAGGGAGCCTTCTTGTTCTTCCGAACCTTAGAAGGTTTGGCTTCCGAAGCCATTTTCACTTCGGAAGAAGCAGTTTCTTCCGAAAACAACTTGGCTTCCGAGACCGACTTTCCCTTTTTCATCATTTGGACCTTTTGAAGTGGTCCAACTGAGAAACCTTCTCTGACTCCTTCTTTTCTAACATTATTTGCATAATGTGTGCTTGCTGGATTGTAGTAACAATCTTTAGCCATGTGGTTGTGCAGACCACACATTATGCAGGCAATGTTAGTCTTCTGGGAACTTGCAGGTTGCTGTTTCTTGGGTTTCTTCTCTTCATCAGCAACTTTCCCTTTCAACTTCTGATCCTTCAGTAGGACAGGAGTGCTGGTACTACACTCCTTTCCTGAATCAGGAGTACCTACCACTTGAAATCCGGCAGAAATGAAGACACCCTTTTGCTTAGGGTCAAACTTAAGCTTGGACTCTGCAAACTTCTTGGCAGTCCTTCTAGCAGCTTTAGCTCTGCTTCTTCTTGCCTTGGTGGTCAGGATTTGATCATCACAGGTGGAGATGGGTGTATCCTCCTGTTTCTCCCCTGTGGAGGCCACTATTTTCACTTCATCCTCTAGTTCCAATGGAGAAGGGTCAGCAGTTGGAACCTCTTGCTCTTCAGTACCACATCTAGGTAGTCTAATAGACTCATAAGAGTGTGGTGGAGCTATTTCACTGGTTCCCAACCCTTCTTTGTTTTGATAAAATATTTTGGAATGAGAGGTTGATGCAAGAATAGTTTGAAAGCTTTGCTCAGCAATAGCTTGCTTCCTGGCCTGAGCCTCAGCTGTGACTAACTGGGCTTGCACTTCAGAAAGTTTGGAGATCAGATCTTTGGTTTGAGTCTTATAGTTAGTCTTTTCATGTTTTAAAAGAGACACAGTTTTCTCTAACTCATCAATTTTCCTTTGATAGTCAGATTCAGCTCTTTTAAAGTCAGATTTTAGCACATTTAAAGACTCAACCTCAGATCTGATTTCCGAAATGTAATCCTTATACAGTTTAACTATAGCAATACAGGCAGTAGTACAAAGATGTTCATATACCTGATCATCATCTGTTCCGGCCATGAGTGCTTGAGCGGGAGTCACATCCTGTACCATGAAGCTCCAGTCAACTTCCTGAGCAACAGCAGCTGTTTCAGTTGACTTTTCTTCATGCTTGAGAGCAGTGGGATGTGTGGAGGCCTGTGGGGTTCCCGAGTTGTTCTTGGGAGCCTTGCATTCCCTAGCAAAGTGACCAAGTTGGTTGCAGTTGTAACACCTTGCTTTGCTCTTATCAAACCCAAACTTGCTGTTGACTGGGTTTTGAGGGAATTGCCTTCCAGTTCTCTTGAAGAACTTCTTCGCTCTGTAAGTTAAAAAAGCCATCTGTTGGACAATATCCATATACTCCACATCATCTGGACTGAAGCACTCAAGATCATCAAAGCAGTATTGAAAATCACCAGAGTGTCCACTTCCAGAGACAAAGGCACAACTATCCTGAGAAGAGTTGTGTTGAACCTTTTGAGACTTTGGAGTCTCAGGTAGAGTAATGTAAGGTCCGCTGTGTGAGTTGTCAGGGTAACATAGCAACTGATGTTGTGGTTCTATGGTTTCCCTTTCAACCACATGAAGGGCTGAACTCTGTTGGTTATTGGAGTGACCAGAGGAGTTCTGCATATTCATCTCCATCTGGAATGCACTTAGGATACCATACAACTCTGTCAGAGTAAGAGTCTTAAGGTCCGAAGTTCTTTTGATTACAACACAGTAATGTATCCATAGTTTAGGAAGGGAAGACATGAACTTCCTAACTATGTCTCTGTTCTCAAGAGCAACTCCAATATCCTCCAGAGTATCTACCAGCTCAACATACCTAAAGTATTGTTGAGTCAAGGTCTCACCGGCCTTGAAAGTAAAGTTCTCAAACTGCTGCTTCAAGAGATCCTTCTTGTTCTCTTGGGTTTCCTTGGATCCTTCATACATCAGCTTCAGTGCTTCCCATAAATCTTTGGCAGTTTTGCACTTCTTGAAGCGTCTGTAGACGGAGTTGGGGAGAGCAGTTTGGAGAGAAGTCATAGCCCTTTGATCCAGCTCTATTCTCTTCCTGTCTTCTTCTGAGTAATCATCAACATCCTTTGGAATGATGCGATTACCAGTGGCAGAAGTGGTGCTTGGTATGAAAGGACCATTGACAATGGAGTCCCACATCCTTCAATCTTGACACTTGATGAAGCCTTCCATTCTGATGCACCATGTGTCAAAGTCTTCAGGGGTGATCAGTGGGGACTTGGTCATGGTACCGGTTTCCATATCAGCCTTGGAGAGAGCGGCCATTTAAGTGAGTGGATTATGGTGAGGAGTGAAAAACAGGTTGATTAGGATGGTAAGATCTCACAATCAAGAGCCTGGAGCTCTGATACCAATTGCAGGATCGGATTTTGTGTGGTTTTTCTCTCAACTCACTGTGAATCAACACTCAGCAAGCAGTTTTATGAAGAGTTGATCACAATATATCAAGTAACAAGCAGTAAGAAAATTTAACACATCAAGTAAATTTTCAAGGTACTTTTACATATTGCTTCTCAACTCAAAGGATTACAAGACACTTGGACTCAAATCGCTTATCTAAAGAGTTACAGGGAGAAGATATATATAATACTACCTACAACCAAATATACTTTGATACTAGCTGGACACCTCTAACCTTACATCTATACTACAAGACTCTAGGTGAGGTCTTTCAGACATTTTGCCTGAGAGTAGGTAGTCAGGACATGTCCCTGACTTACCTTTTGTCACCAACTAAAGCTGGTAACATGTACTATCATAAAAAGGTGAACAGTAGAATAAAGTATGGTCAACAACATGGCTCTTTAGGAAGATGTCATGCTGTATCAGAGGTCTGCAACGGACTGTCAGGGACCATACTTTATCTGTTGGACATAGCAATGTCTTCCGAAGGATAAAGTACTTCGGAAGAATAACTTCTTCCGAAGCCACTTATACTTCGGAAGACTGCTTCTTCCGAGGCTTGGAGTCTTCTTTGTCTTCGGAAGCAGACTTTGTCTTCAGCTCTTTCATCAGACTTTGTCTTCGGAAGCTCTTTCAGACTTTGTCTTCAGCTCTTTCATCAGACTTTGTCTTCGGAAGCTCTTTCAGACTTTGTCTTCGGAAGCTCTTTCAGACTTTGTCTTCAGCTCTTTCATCAGACTTTGTCTTTGGAAGCTCTTTCAGACTTTGTCTTCGGAAGCTCTTTCAGACTTTGTCTTCGGAAGCTCTTTCAGACTTTGTCTTCGGAAGCTCTTTTAGACTTTATCTTCGGAAGCTCTTTCAGACTTTCGGAAGATCTCTTGCTTGGCTTCGGAAGCCCTTCAATGTAGCACCAAAAGTGACTATGAAGTGGTTTTGGTTGCACCAGCCTTATCATGATCCAACAATTTTTAATTATGGTTTAATCATGAAAAATGTAGGAATTATATTTTATAATTTCATAAATTATTTACAAACATAATTATAGGTTATATTTTTATAAAATATGCTTTAATTAATAGATTAGATTAATAAATTATCATTATCATTATTCTTATTCTTATCATTGTCAATATCATTGTTATCATTATCATAAAATTTTATAATTATTATTCTTAGTATTATTATTATTATAAACTTTATTAATATTACTATATCATTATGAACATAATAATGCAATTATTATTATTATAATTATGATTATGATTATTTTATTATTAATAACAATGCCATTATTATTATTAATATCCATATTAGTAATATTACTACATGGTGTTGTTTGTATATCAAATCGTGTGCGTCAAACCGAACCGACCCGAATCCGACCAAATGTATCTATTCGCATTGAGTACATTTTGAAGACTGAATTACAATTAATAATAGGTGTTGATCGTGTTTGATCGTACATTGCCTTTATTCTTTGAAGCTCTTGTTCATTTCATTTACATCTCAATTCAAGGTGAGTTTCGTGGCCCCTTTTTATGTTTATACAAGTTTTCAATGTTTTCAAACATGGGGGAAAAGTATGCTCACCCGTTTTCAATGCTGTAAAATATACATACAATTTTCATACTTGGAATCAACGTGATACTGTTTTCATACTCTGATACATACATGATGTTTGTGGTTCTTCTTACAACCATTAATTCCGGGTTTGGAACCAACGGATAGGTATTAGTAGTACTACTGGGTTGACACCCCCACCCTTGACGAGATGGTTACTTGTGAGTACCATCCCCCCTGCCAGGAATCCGGCCTTGGGTGAATATATTTCGACAAGTTTCTTTGTGTACGTCATTAGGTTTGGTTGTATGAAACTCATGTTATGTGATCATGCTTGCTTATAACTGTATGCACGGTATTCCACAACAAACTCTATACGGCATCAATAACATGTTTATAATTCAAACCTGCGAAACTCACCAACATTATTGTTGACATTTTTGAGCATATCTTTTCAGGTGATTATAATAAAAGAGGATAGCTAGAGCCGATGTCTTAGCAGAGACCCTCAGGATTTCAGTAGACTTGCACTAGTGTTGACTATCATTTGATTCATGAGTACTATGTTGAACTTTTGTTGGTTGTATTTCAGGTTGTATTTGATTTTATTAATTCAATAGACTATGCTAGTCGTGGAACTGACTAATTATGACACAAGTCACCATTGTGTCGGGTAACGTCATGACACATGGATTTTTGCTTTTATTTTGTCTCTATAAATTAACTAGGTGTTATGACGATCCCGTCCGTTACATCCCCGTGTTTCCGCTATAAGCGGGGGTGACATAACAACAATTAAAAGATTAAAGAACAGCCCATTCATCGTATTATTCTTCATCTCATCATTTATTTGGAGCTAATAATTTAATAGCTTTTGCATTTTTTATTACTTGTTAATGAAACTTCGTAAATAAAATAAGATAAAATAATTGGACCCAATCTTTTCTACTCCGTGTATTTTTATGTCCCTGGTTATATAGACCATGTGACAATTTATCGAATAAAATATAGGCATTTAATTAGTCTTTTATGACTGAACACACTCTTTTTGTGTTATATAACTACAAAATAGATAACTTCGCTTTTTTGGAATGGGTTCATAGTATTCGAGTGCAACATGGGGTGAACTTTATTATGTTGCAGGAGACACAACTGGTGTCTGTGGAAGAGGTGGACGTTGGAAGCTATTGGGGTAGAGGAGATTTTTCGTTCGAGTGGGTGCCGTCTTCGGGCAGATCGGGTGGATTGTTATCGTTGTGGGACTCTTCATTGTTCAAAATGGTTACAGTTCATAAATTGCCGAATGTTTTGAATGTTGGTGGTGGCTTTGTTGGTAGTAGTGAGACGTTTCATATGCTAAATATCTATGCTCCCCACAATACGGTTTTGAAGAGGAATCTTTGGTTGGAGATTGGTAGTCAAATTGGGCTCGGGGAAGGGTGTTGGGTGGTCGCCGGGAATTTCAACTCGGTTCGGTTCGAAGATGAAAGGAGGAATTCTATGTTTAATGTGGCAGAAGCGACTGAATTTAATTCATTTTTGGACGACTCCAATTTACATGAGTATTCTCTTAAAGGTCACCGGTTTACGTTTGTAGCGGGAGATAAATTGAGCCGGATCGACAGGATCTTCGTCAATTGGAATCTCTTTTCAGCTTGGTCTTTGGTGGATTACATTACGTTGGATAGAAAGTGGTCGGACCATAATCCGCTGTTATTAAAGACTAATAATAGAAACTTCGGGCCGAATCCGTTTCGGTTTTTTAACTCGTGGCTTGAGCGTAAAGATTTTATGGAGGTGGTCAAAAGGTCGATGGGAAGGTGTTTGATCGAGGGGGAACCGGATATGTGTTTGAATTTGAAGTTCAAAAAATTGAGGGGTGATATTTCGGCTTGGGTTAAGGAAATTTTTGATAAGGAGAGGGCTGAATATGCGGGTCTGGAACAGGAGCTATCGTGTATAGATAATCTTTTGGAGGAAAGGCAACTTTTGGAAGATGAGGTGTGGTCGCTAGAGGAGATTAAACGTCGTCTAAAGGAATTGGAATTTCATCGTAATAGGGATTTGAAACAGAAAGCTAGAAATAACTGGGCGGCGTTTGGCGATGATAACACCAGATTTTTTCACGGTTGTATAAATAAGCGGAAGGCGTCTAAATATATTCCGGGTTTGTTAGTTCAGGGGGTTTGGGAAACGAAGCCGGAGATCGTGAAGAGGGAGGTTCTTAGTTTCTATAGGCGCAAGTTCAAAGAATCTTTATTCGTGCGGCCTAGACTGGATTGTTATGGGCTAAAAAAATTGGATTCTAATGATGCCGACTTACTGACTCAGAGTTTTTCTAGCCAGGAGATAAAGGACGCGGTATTTGGTTGTGGTGCAGACAAAGCCCCGGGGCCGGATGGTTTCAACTTTCGTTTTATTAGAGCCTTTTGGGATGACTTTCAGAAGGATTTCAATGACGTGATGCGGCATTTTCATGAGGTGGGTATTTTTAGTTCGGGGGTTGGGTCTTCGTTTATAACTATGATTCCGAAGATTGGCGATCCGGTTGAGCTTTCGGATTTTAGACCAATTAACTTGATTGGGAGTATTAGTAAGGTTGTGTCTAAGGTTTTGGCGAATCGTCTAAAGTTGGTCTTAGGTAAAGTGATTTCGGATACGCAGTCGGCTTTCTTGTCCGGGAGGTACATTCTTGATGGTCCGTTAATGGTGAATGAGGTGATTTCTTGGGCTAAGAAACGGGATAAGAAAATTTTCTTATTCAAAATTGATTTCGACAAAGCGTATGATAATGTTAATTGGGAGTTCCTCTTGTCCATGATGGAGCAAATGGAGTTTCCTTTGAAGTGGCGGCAATGGATTAAAGGGATTTTAGCTTCGGCTAGATCTTCGGTTCTTGTGAATGGGTCCCCAACGTTCGAGTTTAGTTGTGAAAAGGGTATACGGCAAGGAGATCCCATTTCTCCTTTTTATTTATTATAGTGATGGAGGCGTTATCGGGTCTTATGATTAAGGCTTCTCAGTTAGGCATGTTTGATGGGGTGGTGCTCCCGAATGGCGGTCCGGTTTTGTCTCATCTTTTATTTGCGGATGATGCCATATTAATGGGCGAGTGGTCCGATTTTAATTTTGATAATATGAGGAGGATTTTGCGGGTTTTTTACTTGTGCTCGGGACTTAAAATCAACCTTCACAAATCCGTTTTGTATGGTATAGGGGTGGATAATGAGGAGGTGAGGATCAAAGCGGAATCCTTAAGGTGCAAACCGGGTCCTTTGCCGTTTACATATCTTGGTATAAAGGTTGGTGCTAACATGAATAGAGTCGCTAATTGGGAGCCTGTCATCAATACGTGTAGAAAGAGATTGTCTAAGTGGAAAGCGACTTTGTTATCGATTGGTGGTCAGGTGACTTTAATCCAATCGGTGCTTACAAGCCTCCCTACTTATTACTTATCGTTATTCAAGGTGCCGAAGAAAGTTGTTAAGGAGTTAGAAAGGTTAATCAGAAGGTTTTTATGGGGAGGATCTGAGGACGTGAGAAAACTTCCTTGGGTGGCTTGGGATAATATTACTAGGCCGAGACAGGAAGGTGGTCTGGGAATCAGGAAACTGGAGACTTCTAACAAGGCTCTTATAGTGAAATGGATTTGGAGATACTTAAATGAGCATAACCAGTTGTGGAGAAAGGTAATAACTTCTATCCATGGTTCGAACAAAGGTTGGGGTTGGGCTCCGGTCAATAACGGTATTACTAGTGTATGGAAGAATAGCGCTACAATGTGTAATCGATTGAGGGTGGACGGCAAGGATCTTTATAATGTGATTCGAGGTGTTATAGGGGATGGGAAATATATTCGGTTTTGGTTGGATACATGGTTAGGTGACGAAGCTTTTAAAGTGAAGTTTCCTACCTTGTATGCTTTGGAGAGTGATAAAAAGGCTTGTGTGGCGGACCGGTTTTCGACTAATGGCTCTACCAGAGTAATCAAGTGGAAGTGGAGGAGAGCTTTATCTAGTTCTCAAGAGTTGAGCGAAAGGGAGGACCTGGAAGATTGGTTGAAGGGGGTTAACATGAATGGGGACGCGGATACTTGGAGCTGGCACTGTGGTAACAAAGAGAATTCTCTGTGGCAGAAGTTAAGAAATGGCTTAATGGTTCCAATGATGATAGGTTTGGTTTTACTTGGAGCAAGTGGGTTCCCCTAAAGTGCAACATTTTCATGTGGCGTCTTGTGTTGGATCGGTTACCGACTAAAATGGCTTTGGCTCGAAGACATATCCAGGTGAATAACGTGATTTGTAGCTGGTGCGATTTTGATGAAGAGACAATTGAGCATCTTTTTACCGGTTGCGGTATTTCGGATGGTGTTTGGAATGGCATCACTAGATGGTGTCGTGTTCCGGAGATTTACGTTTTCCATGTTAGTGATTTGGTGAACCTTCATGAGACGAGCGGTACGACGGGAATTAAAAAGGAAGTCTTGAAAGGGGTGATCATCATTGCTTGTTGGATGTTATGGAGGGCTAGGATGGTAAGATTTTTGATAATAAGGAGCCTAAAGTGGTAGAGATTCTTGCGGAGATCAAGATATTGTCGTTCCTTTGGTACAAAAATAGGTTTAAAAAAGAGGTTGTGGATTGGGATAGATGGTCTAGATTTGAGTTGATGTAATTGGGTTTTGGTTGTTGTTTTCCGGCTTGCGTTCCCCTTCTTGGGGTTTGTTTGTCGTTTTTTTTCGGTGTGAATGAAAGTTAAATTTAAAAAAAAAAAAGATAACTTCGCTTTTTAAAGTGGCAATACATTCAAAGAAAATTACTTAAATAATCATTTGATCAAACAAAGTTATAGACATTAATTTTTTGTAATATCTGGCCATGGTATCTTTTTTTTTTGAAAGGTTACTTTCTTAATTGTGAAATCTTTTATCAAATTAGTAGTTAGTGGGGTTCGAACCCACTGACCTCTATGTTAACATTGGAAAGCCTTTGCCACCACACCAAAGGGTGGGGCTTATCTGGCCATGGTATCTGACTAGCAATACATACCCCTAATCATATCGCCCAAGTGGCCCCGATATGTTTTGAAATAATAATTTACACAAACAAACCTATACTACAAATTATTATTTTTTCACTCTTAAAATACTTTAAATTAATAAGTTATAATAAAATAAACTTTTCAAATATATTTAAAAAAATAAGGTATTGTTTAATAAAAAGTTTCTTTTTGAATATTTCTTTCAAAAACCTTTTGTTATTTTCAAAATCATTTTTATATTTCTAAAAAAACTTTATTTAGAAAGTTTTAATCAAACTTTTATTTCAAAATCATGCTTAATTTTAAGAAAATGATTCTTTTGAGTTTTTGTTAGCTTATTCTAAAACAGAATTTATTTAAAAAACATTTTTCAAACTCTTTTTAGAATTTTTTGAAAATAAAATTTAGTTTTTTCAAATAACTCTTTTAATTCAAAAAACCAATAACTTTAGGTCACAAGAAAATCAGATTTTTTTAATCCAAAAAAAATAGGAGATTTTTTTTGTCATGGTACTGATTTATTAAACTATTTTTTTAGTTTTGAGTTATTATGGTTGTGTGTGAAAGTACTTTATGATTTTTAATTAAATTATGAGTAACAACAAGGATGCAAATGTTAAATAAATAAAAATTTAGGGGGTAGAAGTGAAAAAAGAAAAGATGAAGTGAGTAGAGTGAAACAATAGTGCGGATACAATTGTACCCATGTATTCGCTAGTTTCCGATATTGTATTTCTTTTTCCTGCTTTTTAAAGTTTTGGCGATACAAACCCATCTATGTATCGTTGGCTCAGCGATACAGGCGATACGAACATGATCAGGTATCGCTAGTCAGCGATATTGAGACACGTGGCATCCTCTGATTGATGGAATAATTTAGGAAACTTTATTTTCAATGGCTAAAATTGTAAGATTACTTGGTCAAATGGTTACATTGCTAATTTCCCCTTACACTTAATTGTGTTTCAGACTTCAGACATTGTTTATATGTATTTTAAAAGCACTACGTAACTCAATAACCTAAATATTCGGGCATTTTAATCTAAAACTACCATTTTGCCGGCGCTTTGCTCATAATAAATTTATCTCAAAACACATATAAAAATAAGCACATCTTAAGGTATCATTCGGAATATTAAAACAATTACGATGTTTTGAAAATAACTAAATACATATAAAACTCAAACCATAGGTTTTGACTGTGCGTTTCGAGACTTGATTTAAATAAAATTTGTATTGAAACGTATAGATCGAGGTAACCACATTGCAATGTATATCTAAAATTTCCAAAACATAACATTTTTGTGAAAAATTACTAATATACTATATTTAACCCGTATCAGTTTTGAACGAAACTTACGCCCAAACGTAAATAAAAATAAGCATATCGCAATAGTGCATCTAAAATTTAAAAAAAGTTATATATTTAAAGTTAGAAGAAAAAATAAAATATAATGAAAATTAATTATAATAATTAAATAATATGTCAAGTTTAAAATGTGAGTCCGAGTCAAATGTTTATATATAATCTCAAAGTTTAAGATAATTACATTTGTGCCTTGTGCATTAGCTTGGTGTACATAAAGCTAGCTTAAATTTTTTTTAAAGTATATATAATTTTTATTGCTAAAATGTCTTTAAATAATTGAGTAAATTGCAAATTATAAAAAATATATAATACAATAATAATTGTTTTATCAATAAACAAAAGTATTATAGTAAAATAATCTAATTTACTTACTTAAGCTAATCATGAGACCGTTTTAATA
Organism: Flaveria linearis; assembly: GCA_024085815.1. NCBI lineage: Eukaryota > Viridiplantae > Streptophyta > Magnoliopsida > Asterales > Asteraceae > Flaveria > Flaveria linearis. The sequence goes on along the minus strand of CM044018.1, from coordinate 57,780,929 downwards.
TTTTTTAAATGAGTTTAGATTGGATAAATTAGTAGTGAACTAAACTAATTAAAATGTTAATGGGTTATAAGTTCAATATGTCAACTGACTATGGGTGAAAATCGGTTCTTTTTAAATACAAAAATATAATAAAATCAAATAATATAGATGTATTTTTAAATAATTGATGTATTTTTAAATAATATAATATGTTGTACTTTTAAATAATTGGATGTTGTATATGTGAATTTATAATTGTATATATTTTTTAAATTTCCAAAAGTTTAGAAGCTTAAAAGCAGACTGTTGTACTAAAAGCTTTAACACACTAATAATTGTGTTCTTTTTGTTACTGTAAAAAGTGATTTAACAAATACAAAAACGTGTACAATTAAATAAATATAAATGGTTTAAAACTACTAATTGCAAACTTTGAATGAGAATAGTTATGATGTTTTGAGGGAAGAAAAAATAGGTATTCTAATTGAATTTGTTAGCTATCTTTTGTTTATAACAATTTTTAAAAATGAAAGATGTGTTAATTATTTTTAAGTGTAAGGATGTTTGAATCGCAAATGAAACATAAATATAAGTATAACCACAAACTTTATTACACACACAAATATTTATATTTAAATTACTTCCATAACTAAGTTGAGTTGATTTTTTATATGTTCAAAAAGATTATTAAAGATATAAAATAATTAATTGAGAGATTTTTGGATCAAATATTTTAGGTGTGAAAAACTATTCTATATGTAGAAATTGAACACGTCCCCTATTAAAACTTTTATTCATTAGATAGTATAGATATGTATAACATGAATGAGAAGTTGTCCTTGAATTAAATAAAAAATAATTTAAATCAAAATTAAACGGAACTAGAAAACTATTTACAATACTAAATTAGAACCGACATGAAAAAAAAACGCAAGAACAATAAGATTGCATGCTTAGAAGAAAATAGGGTGTTGCAATTAACATATTACTCCCACCCCTAAGTGGTGGTGGTAGTGTTTTCGGTTTTCAACAGGGAGGTCAGGGGTTCGAACCCCACTAACAACAACTAATTTAGTATTGGTATTGAATGAAATTCACCTTTTAAAAAAAAATAAAAAAAAACATATTATTATGATTAGACATAATAATCATTAACCTTTTACAACTTCTTAATTTATACAGTTGAAGGCAAAATAAATAAAGATTATTTATTATCAGTTTACTTTTATTAAAATATCATAGAAAGCTAAAGTCAAAAGAGAGGAAAATCAATTAGTTGATATAAAGATAAAGTTAAAAGTAAAGAACACTTATGTTAAGCCATCATTATTGTGGCACTTATTGTTTTCATAGCTAGATATGTAACAAGTTAGCCCTACCACTGTCTACCTAGGTTACATTCAAGATAGAGTGCTAGCATGATTCGTTCAGAGAATCAAACAAATCTATATTATATATTATGTTAGGACACGTGTACTACATGACTGATAAAAATAATACAATGTAAAATTTTATATATGAATTTAAATTAACTTTTTATATTTACATAGTAATATATAAATATAAACCGATTCTATAAATTACATATTGTTAGTGTAAAAAATTAAAAAAAATAATAAAATTATTATAATTAATTTGAGATTGAAAAAAAATCAAATTCTAGATTTTGAGAAATGGAATGATTTAAAATAGATTGAAAATTAGTGAAGTAAAAACCATATTTGAAGCCTAGAAAATTGATACGTTTTATAATCGTAATTTAAAAATTTAAGCATAGTATATGTTTATTATCAAAATGCTTAAATTTTAAACATTTTTCACTAAGCAATGACTTACAAATAAAAAAAACATTTATTTTCATGTTTATCGTTTTAAACGTTATAAACTATTATGTTGCATACGTTGGGTTGCATTTTGATATCTTGGAATTACAATAAAATTATTTTAATTAGAAAGTTAGTATTAAATTTTTTTAAGAATAGCTATAATAATAATAAAATTAAATTAAAATGTACCTGCTAATCCATAATATATTCCACCTTTTGCGTACTCAAAAGTCTTAAACTCTACTTTTAATTATTATTTTAAAAATATTAAAAATTTGGTTACACTAATATAACTTATAATTTTCTCAAGTTAAAACTAATTTAATAATAGTTTCTTACTAAGTTACATAAAAAAGAATGGTAGGAACATTTAATTTATTAAATGATATCAAGTAGCAGACCACCAAAAGTTATAAACATTATGATCAACTGGCATAATAATCATGTTTTAATAGTAATGAAAATTGACATGTTCATTTTAAATGGGTTGTCACATTAAAAAGAAAAAAGCCAATGGTGACTGTGGCTCGATGATGTATTGAATAAACCCTAACTACACAGACCAGATTCTTATGATAGAGTTTAGAAGGCTTAAACCTAAATGACAAGGATGAATGACAAAGGAGAAAAGTAGAATTCATGTTCTTATCTTTCTTCACAACAAAACTACCTCAAAATGGCCAACATTGACCGCAGAAACCAATCTGATTTCTACATGCACCTTCACACAAAACATAATTAAGTTGCTCTGTTAACTTTAAGAATGATCCAGGTTTCTCAGAGGTTTATCGCTTTCTTACTTTGTCAAAGTACTACACCTCCCTCACCATAGATCCTCCATTTTATGAGGATCAACTATTGGAGTTCTGGAGGACTTACCAAAAGGTCACTATGGATGGGGAGAATGTACTATCTATCATAGTGCAGGGGAGGATAGTCTTCATTACATCAGCCTCCAGAAATCTCACTCATCTCAGGCTGGATGATGTAGAAGGTGATTTGCCCTTCTCCAAGTCCGCTGTAAATGAGTCCTTCGGTCAGATAGGCTATGAAGGTGACTTCTCAGTTCTCGAAAAGAAAAGGTCTCCTCTCAGTGGACCTTTATATTGTCACACCCTCATTTTCCACGTACGGGGTTTTACCGTCAGGCGTGTGACATAACCAGGATCTCAGATAAGCATTAGTTACACCAAACGACTCGATAATTACAAATCATATAAGTTGCTTAATATTAAGGAAACAGACCATTGTATTTAAGTAATGCGGAAGCGATTACAGTGAAACATTCAACAATAGTTTTGAAACACACAAACATGTGTCCAAACCAGTTTACGTAAAGTAAATGCAAATTAAATCTTGAAAACAGTTTGTAGTGAATACAGAATGACATGCTGTAGATGCTGTGCTCCTAAACGTGCCACATCATTGTCCTGAGAGAAAACATGCAAAAATCTCAGTACAAGACTGGTGAGTTCACAGGTTTATCAGAAAACAGTAATTATTAGTAATGAAGTTCCCGGATTATGAAATCCGTCAAGTATGTAATTCCCGAATTATGTAATCCGTCAAGTATGTAATTCCCGGATTTATGTAATCCGTCCAGTATGTAATTTCTCGGATTTAGTAATCCGATAAGTATAATGAAATCCCTGGAATTATTAATCCGGTCAGTATAAATGAAATCCCCGGATTTATAAATAAAGCATATAATGGGTAGCTAGTCCATAATGATCACTATGTGTATGAAGGCGCGGCCGAACTGACATGTAATCAAATAAATAAACAGGCCCGGATGTGGATCACACACCACAACACTTGTAATTAGGCTAACCGTTCACCCGTTTGACGAACGTTATGCTAGCGCGACTAGCCCGGGTGGGGTATGTCAATCCCAGTAGTACTACTAACAATTACCTCGTTAAGTCCATATTAACGGTCCGTTGGGCAAGTATACACCATAGTATCAAGTATATGCAATATTGCAAAAATCCAATATAATGTAAAGTTTATAAAAACAGCATGTTTCTCTCCCCAAAAAGAGTATAAAGTAAAAGTGGGGCTGTAAACTCACTTGGTGTGTAAGTACGTACGTAAGATGATTAATTAAGATGATAATCGTTGTTCCAACGAACGCCTTCACGAGGTACCTATACATGTATATATGTATTTTAAGATTTTAGGTTATTAATAAGGTTTAACGATTAAACGCGAACTAGGGTTTCAATAAGAATTATGGGGTTTTTGATAAATAATTCTTCACAAAGTAATTATTTGCGTTCTTAATCCATTAGAAGAATTATATATGTAAATATTTTAGAAGTACCTTTAAGTATAATTGTTGCTATGATTTTATGTATAATGAATCTTTATAATTATTTACAAATATTTAGAATAATATGTAGATTAATATCAATAATATTAAACTAAATCATTTGTTATGGTATATTGTTATAAGAAATAATATTTGTAAATAACTTTGCGAGATTATAAATTATATAATTACTACTATTATTATGGCAAATCTCTAATTAATATAATGTCCATTACTATTATAAAGATTATTATTTCAAGTCCAATTATTATCTTAAAAGGAAACAATTTATAATAACAGTGTTAAATATAACATTTAAACTAATATTTTAAGTCTACCATGATTTTAAATGATAACGTCTGAACTGATATTATTTTTATTAATTTAAACTCATTTTTAGTAGGGTTTAACCAAGAATAATATTTGTTAGAATGTTTTTAAAATGATTATTTAAATAAAATAAAATCCAGAAATCATTCGGTGCCTAAAAATATAAACAAGGTTTATAGAAATTATTTTTATAATTTTTATAAATTTTCTGTAATTTTTAAAAGTTCAAAAAGGCTTTAAAAAAATAAAAGAGGGTGCCCGGGTTCGAACCCGGGACCTCTTGGATTGCAAAGGGACAGGAGACCAGTGAACCATGGCATACAGCCGCGATAAAACTCCATCTCTTTTCATTTTAAACACAATCAAATCAAAACCCCCAAATTCGAATAAACCCTAGATCACAATTGATCAAATTGAACCCTGATTCGAAGTTGATACTCAAATTAATGTTAGGGCTTTTATTCCTTATGTAAAAACGAATAGATTGGAGTGTTTAATTACCTGTTTTAGTTTGGTTTGATGCTAAGAACAACGAAGAACGAGCCGCGATATAACCCGCAATTGAATGATGATCAAACGATGATGAAAACCAAATTGCTTGCACAGGAAGCTTCTAATTAGGCTTATAATCAAAAGCCCTGTGTTAATTGTAGAATAAATTGCTCGGATGATGTTGTTCGAGTATGGTGCAGGTTACGGTCGAAGGTGGTGATCAATGGAGGTGTTTAAGTTTGTTTCAAACGCGATTGAAAGTTGCATTCTATTAGGAATAGTTATGGGGTCTTATATACACGATTAATTGAATTATTTTAGTGTTAATGGCGATCGTGGATTGCTTGTTTTGGCCGACAATGGAGAGGGTCGGTTTTAGTGGAATTCGCACTCTCATTTTTCAATTGAATGGTGACTCACGTTCGACTCCACCACGGGAACGTGTCGGTAACTTTAATTAGGTCGAAACCACTTTATTTTGGCGTGTAGGGGAGTCGCCGGAGCCGCTCCGGCGATGGCCGGAGGGTCGGCCGGAGTTACGGGGGGGAAGGGGGTTGGGTTTTGGTTAATTACACAAATGGTCCCTGTGGTTTTTAACTTGTGTCCTTTTATCCAGAATTATTTTTAACAAGTTTTAAAATTACATTTGAACTCCCTAAACCTTTGTAAAAACAATTTATTATTATTATTATTATTATTATTATTATTATTATTATTATTATTATTATTATATTGTTATTATCAGTATTATTGTTACATGTATATATATACATATATATATATATATTTTAAGTTTTTTTTTTTTTAAAAAAAAAATTTTCGGGTTGTCACATCATCCCCCTGTTAGAGGAATTTTCGTCCCGAAAATTGAAACACCGGGGTTAACAAGTATACGGAGAATTCGGTTAAACCGATAAATAAACTATGAGGACAGTTAATACACACAGTGAGTTAACGAGCTTAATACTAACTGACATACTAGTTAGTGACAGATGTCACACACCATCACATTTACCACACGATCTTCAACAAGAAGAATCTTAGGTTTCCTTTCTGATTTGGGAATATCTTGAATGTTTCTAGTACTTTTGTTTATCAGAAGGTGACCATGAAACCATCTGTATTATCTGAGCTATCACACGCACGTGAAACTTTATGAGGTAGAACAAATGTGAAAATAGACCCACAATGTTCTTTACTTGATATCGTGAGATGTCATAGTATCCTTCGGTTGAGAAAATTTCGTCCTGAAATTCAGTTGGAGTTAGGTTCTGAAGGTATATCCACGAACAAGTGCGGATATTTAGACTTCATCTGATCCTCCCGTTCCCATGTAAATTCTGGTCCCCGTTTAGAGTTCCATCTTACGCGCACAATGGGAATTTTGCTACGCTTTAGTGTCTTGACCTCTCGATCCATGATCTCCACTGGTTCTTCGATGAAATGTAGTTGATCATCTATCTTTAATTCCTCCAAAGGCACTATCAATGATTCATCAGACAGACATTTCCTCAGATTGGATACGTGAAACACATCATGTATCCCCCTGAGTTCTTCAGGTAAATTTAACTGATAGGCTACAGGGCCAATCCGTTTGACAATCTCGAATGGCCCCACGTATCTTGGGCTTAACTTCCCACGCTTTCCAAAGCGTATTACACCTTTCCAGGGTGAGACTTTCAACAGTACTTTGTCACCAACCTGGAACTCCAATGGCTTCCGGCGCTTGTCGGCGTAACTCTTTTGTCGATCACGTGCTGCCGCCATACGGTTACGAATTTGCACGATCTTCTCAGTCGTTTCGTGCACCAGTTCAGGTCCTGTAAGTTGGCTTTCTCCTACTTCTGCCCAACAGATAGGTGATCGGCACTTTCGTCCATACAATGCCTCAAATGGAGCTGCCTTGATCGAAGTGTGATAACTGTTATTATAGGAGAACTCAACTAATGGTAGATGAGTTTCCCAACTGCTGCCAAAATCTATCACACAGGCACGCAACATGTCTTCCAGTGTTTAGATTGTACGCTCACTTTGACCATCGGTCTGCGGGTGATATGCAGTACTCATATCCAGCCGCGTTCCTAATGATCGTTGTAATGATTGCCAGAAGTGAGAAGTGAACCGAGCGTCACGATCAGAAATGATAGATATTGGTACGCCATGCCGAGAGACTATTTCCCTTAAATAGATACGTGTTAGCTTCTCCATTCGATCAGTCTCTCGGATTGCCAGAAAGTGTGCGGATTTCGTTAAGCGATCTACTATAACCCAAATGGTATCGCATCCGCTGGGAGTCCTAGATAACTTCGTGATGAAGTCCATTGAGATCTGCTCCCATTTCCACACTGGAATTTCCGGTTGTTGGAGTAAACCGGATGGTCTCTGGTATTCCACCTTAACCTTGGAACAAGTCAGGCATCTGCTTACGTACGTGGCTATCTCCGCCTTCATTTTCGGCCACCAGTAAAATTCTTTCAGGTCCTGGTACATCTTGTCTGAACCTGGATGAATCGAGTAACGTGACTTATGAGCTTCATCCATTATCAGCTCTCGCAAGTTCCCGTACTGTGATACCCAGATCCGTTTCATAAAATAACGAATTCCATCAGCTTTAACCTCCAATTGTTTCTCCATGCCTCGCATGGATTCTGCTTTGAGATTCTCTGTCTTCAAGGCCTCAGATTGAACAGCTTTAATTTGCATTGGTAGGTCAGAGTGGATAGTCATTTGTAATGCGCGCACCCGACGAGGCCTTAGGGTTTCCTTACGACTAAGGGCATCGGCTACCACATTAGCCTTACCCGGATGGTACTTGATCACACAATCATAATCATTGAGTAATTCTAACCATCGTCGTTGCCGCATATTCAGTTCCTTCTGGTTAAATATGTGCTGGAGACTCTTATGATCTGTATAGATCGTGCACCTGGTTCCGTATAGGTAGTGCCTCCAGATTTTCAAGGCAAACACTACAGCTCCTAGTTCCAGATCATGCGTTGTATAGTTCTTCTCATGCACCTTGAGCTGTCTAGATGCATAAGCTATGACTTTGTCACGTTGCATCAATACACACCCCAAACCTTGGATGGATGCATCACAGTAAACAACAAAGTCATCAGTTCCTTCTGGTAAAGCTAGGATTGGTGCGCTGCAGAGTTTGTCTTTAAGCGCCTGAAACGCTGTTTCCTCTTTGCTACCCCACTTATAAATTGTTCCCTTATGAGTCAGGGCAGTCAAAGGTTGTGCCAATTTAGAAAATCCTTCAATAAATCTTCGGTAATAGCCTGCCAAACCAAGGAATTGTCGCACCTCAGTAGGCGTCTTTGGTGCCGGCCAATCCTTGATTGCTTTAATCTTTGAAGGATCAACATGTATGCCCTTTTCATTCACCACGTGCCCAAGGAATTGCACTTCACGCATCCAGAAGTCACATTTTGAGAACTTTGCGTAAAGCTGTTCATCTCTTAGCAATTCCAGTATGGTTCTCAAATGTTCCTCATGATCTTCCTTATTACGGGAGTAGATTAGTATGTCATCAAGACAGAACAATAACAAACTTATCCAGATAAGGTTTGCAGACACGGTTCATGAGGTCCATGAAAACTGCTGGGGCATTAGTCAGCCCAAAAGGCATTACAGTGAACTCGTAGTGCCCATAGCGTGTTCGAAACGCAGTCTTGGAGATGTCTTCTTCTCGAACCCTCAACTGATGATAACCTGATCTCAAGTCAATCTTGGAATAGTAGCTAGATCCTTGCAATTGGTCGAACAAATCATCAATGCGTGGGAGTGGATACCTATTCTTGATTGTCACCTTGTTCAGTTCGCGGTAGTCAATACACATCCTGAAGGTTCCATCTTTCTTTTTAACGAAAAGCACTGGAGCTCCCCAAGGTGAAGAGCTGGGACGTATGAATCCTTTGTCTAACAACTCTTGCAATTGCTTAGACAGCTCTTGTAGTTTGTTTGGTGCCAAACGGTACGGCGCCCGAGCGATTGGAGTTGCTCCTGGTGCTAGTTCAATTTGAAATTCTACCTGTCTGTGTGGAGGAAGGCCAGGTAGGTCTTCGGGAAATACCTCAGGAAAGTCTCTAACAACAGGAATATCTTCAACTCGCCTTTCATCCGCCTTCGGTTCAGTAACAAGTGCCAACAAGGCAAGGTGTCCTTTTCTGAGACATTTCTGAGCCTTCAAATATGATATGATGCCGACTACCGCACCCACCTTTTCACCTTCCACAATAAGAACTTCATCGTCCGAAATAGGTAACTTGATCAGCTTCTCCTTGCAGACGATCTCAGCACTATTCTGGGATAACCAATCCATCCCGACGACTACATCAAAGCTTCCTAGTGTGACAGGAATAAGGTCTATGTTGAAGGTGTGTCCGGTTAAGCCTAGCTTACAGTTTTTAAGCACTTGTGTTGCTGTTATCGTCCTACCATCGGCTATTTCTATGGCATAATTAGAACTCAAATCAGTAGGCACCATCCCTAGTGTTTTACTAAACTTGGTGGACACATAACTCTTATCAGCACCAGAGTCAAATAAAACAGAGGCATAACACCCATTAATAGAGAATCTACCAGATACTACAATAGGGTCGTTTCGAGCCTCACCTGAGCCCATGATGAAGACTCTGCCTCTGCCACCGCCACCACCATTGTTGTTGTTCTTGGGCTTATCAGCAGCACCATTATCACCATTCTTTTTCAGTCTCGGGCAATCCCTTTTAAAGTGTCCGGGTTGACCACATTCATAGCACACAGTCTGATTGTGGTTCTGCTGTTGTTGAGGTGCTTTTCCCGAGAGATTCACCCGGCAATACTTGGCAACATGCCCGAACTTCCCACACCTCTCACACGTGCTCTTTGTGCACTGCCCAGTATGATGGAGCTGACATTTGTTGCACTTTGGGAGATTTCCCTGATAGCCGCCCGAATGAGAGGGTTGGGACTGATTAAACTTCTTGTGTTGAGGTTGATAAGTGGAGGATGAAGATTGCTTTCCGCTGGTAGATGGTTCCCATTTCCTCTTGTTATTGTGGAAACCAGATGCAGCACCTCGCGGGGGCAGGTTTCCTTGCGTGACAGCCTGGTCAGTCAACTTGTGGGCTAGTTGAACTGCTTCCTGAATGGTAGCTGGTCTAGCAGTGGTGACCATGCTCTGGATTTCAGGTACCAGTCCGTCGATGTATCTTTCAACCCGTTTGTACGCCGGTTAATCATAGTGGGGCACAGAGTAGCCAACTTGTGAGAACGAGTTGTGTAAGCTTCAATTTCAGAACCTACCATCTTCAGGTTCCAAAATTCAGTCTCCAGTTTTTGTATTTCGTCTCGTGAACAGTACTCCTCTTTCAGCAGATTCTTGAATTCTACCCATGTTATGGCGTTTGCAGCTCCAATGCCCAGCATCTGAACTTGTGTGTTCCACCAGCTCAGAGCAGCACCATCCAGTGTGCCAGCAGCATATTTTACCCTATTCCCAGCAGGGCAGTTGCAGATTTCGAACACCGATTCTAGCTTTTCGAACCAACGGAGCAGTCCCACCGCTCCCTCGGTTCCATTGAACGGATAGGCTTGCAGTCCATAAAGGACTTGTAGGTGCAAGTCGGTTGACCAATAGGGTTCTGCTGTGGAGGGGGTTGGTTTGCCAACGCTGCGGTGATGCTATGATTGATTATCGCTGCCACTCTGCAGGCGTCATTGAGATGTTACCTCTCCCGCGTCCTCTTCCAGACATTCTTTACATTACCAAATATCAAAAGCTATTAGTCATATGAAAATAGACCTTTTGTCTTGGAATGGAAAGGAAAAGAAATTCAAGGGTAGATAAGCTAGAGAATCAGTCCGAATCCGTGGGATTAACGCAAATGTCATAGTTTGAATTACGTCCAAATTCAAGGTAAGTGTGAGCATTCCTACAAATAGAACTAATTAATAGTTTCCACATCAGTGGCTATGTTCTATGAGAACCGAGGCTTTCTTGCTCAACGTGTAGGAATGATGACTTATACTGACTGCAATGTTACCACCCGACCAGATTCACCGGACTTAGCATGCACGACAAATTACAATTACGTGTGCACCCGTAATGGTAATTTGCTTTGCATGATCACCCCGGCTCCTCCTATCAGGCTAACATATCTTACAGTGGTTATCAATGATAGAAGTTCCGAGTGTATTCGTTTGATTCGAGAATCAAAGCGAGTACGTTGACTAATCAAAGTATTGGGTCAATCACAACTTTGTTGAAGACATGCGTACCTATAAGCAGATACTCATCCCAAGGGTTCCCAGGTAAGGTAAACAGGTCCATCGGTTGATTTGGATATATGTGAATACCTTGCCTAGACAGAACACCCCGAGATACAGGCATCTTACTCTTCCAGCATTGCATGTGTTCAAGTTGTAAGACACAGACTTTGACGAGACTTTGAAACCATTAATAACAATCGAGGTTTTGGAGTTTGAAATCACTTGAATTAGGCACTCAAACCCTCCCGTGACTCACAGCACAGGGATATGTTAAGGCAAAAGTTTTCAGGCAACTAAATTAAGTAAACATAGCTTAGAAATCTATGTGTGTGTAACTAATGCAAATCCAGCTATAGTCTAAAATGCAATGCAAATGAGATGCAAGTCCATTTTAGTTCGCTATAACTAATGCTCTGATACCAATCTGTCACACCCTCATTTTCCACGTACGGGTTTTACCGTCAGGCGTGTGACATAACCAGGATCTCAGATAAGCATTAGTTACACCAAACGACTCGATAATTACAAATCATATAAGTTGCTTAATATTAAGGAAACAGACCAATTGTATTTAAGTAATGCGGAAGCGATTACAGTGAAACATTCACAATAGTTTTGAAACACACAAACATGTGTCCAAACCAGTTTACGTAAAGTAAATGCAAATTAAATCTTGAAAACAGTTTGTAGTGAATACAGAATGACATGCTGTAGATGCTGTGCTCCTAAACGTGCCACATCATTGTCCTGAGAGAAAACATGCAAAAATCTCAGTACAAGACTGGTGAGTTCACAGGTTTATCAGAAAACAGTAATTATTAGTAATGAAGTTCCCGGATTATGAAATCCGTCAAGTATGTAATTCCCGGATTATGTAATCCGTCAAGTATGTAATTCCCGGATTTATGTAATCCGTCCAGTATGTAATTTCCCGGATCTAGTAATCCGATAAGTATAATGAAATCCCCGGAATTATTAATCCGGTCAGTATAAATGAAATCCCCGGATTTATAAATAAAGCATATAATGGGTAGCTAGTCCATAATGATCACTATGTGTATGAAGGCGCGGCCGAACTGATATGTAATCAAATAAATAACAGGCCCGGATGTGGATCACACACCACAACACTTGTAATTAGGCTAACCGTTCACCCGTTTGACGAACGTTGTGCTAGCGCGACTAGCCCGGGTGGGGTATGTCAATCCCAGTAGTACTACTAACAATTACCTCGTTAAGTCCATATTAACGGTCCGTTGGGCAAGTATACACCATAGTATCAAGTATATGCAATATTGCAAAAATCCAATATAATGTAAAGTTTATAAAAACAGCATGTTTCTCTCCCCCAAAAAGAGTATAAAGTAAAAGTGGGGCTGTAAACTCACTTGGTGTGTATGTACGTACGTAAGATGATTAATTAAGATGATAATCGTTGTTCCAACGAACGCCTTCACGAGGTACCTATACATGTATATATGTATTTTAAGATTTTAGGTTATTAATAAGGTTTAACGATTAAACGCGAACTAGGGTTTCAATAAGAATTATGGGGTTTTTGATAAATAATTCTTCACAAAGTAATTATTTGCGTTCTTAATCCATTAGAAGAATTATATATGTAAATATTTTAGAAGTACCTTTAAGTATAATTGTTGCTATGATTTTATGTATAATGAATCTTTATAATTATTTACAAATATTTAGAATAATATGTAGATTAATATCAATAATATTAAACTAAATCATTTGTTATGGTATATTGTTATAAGAAATAATATTTGTAAATAACTTTGCGAGATTATAAATTATATAATTTCTACTATTATTATGGCAAATCTCTAATTAATATAATGTCCATTACTATTATAAAGATTTATTATTTCAAGTCCAATTATTATCTTAAAAGGAAACAATTTATAATAACAGTGTTAAATATAACATTTAAACTAATATTTTAAGTCTACCATGATTTTAAAATGATAGCGTCTGAACTGATATTATTTTTATTAATTTAAACTCATTTTTAGTAGGGTTTAACCAAGAATAATATTTGTTAGAATGTTTTTAAAATGATTATTTAAATAAAATAAAATCCAGAAAATCATTCGGTGCCTAAAAATATAAACAAGGTTTATAGAAATTATTTTTATAATTTTTATAAATTTTCTGTAATTTTTAAAAGTTCAAAAAGGCTTTAAAAAAATAAAAGAGGGTGCCCGGGTTCGAACCCGGGACCTCTTGGATTGCAAAGGGACAGGAGACCAGTGAACCATGGCATACAGCCGCGATAAAACTCCATCTCTTTTCATTTTAAACACAATCAAATCAAAACCCCCAAATTCGAATAAACCCTAGATCACAATTGATCAAATTGAACCCTGATTCGAAGTTGATACTCAAATTAATGTTAGGGCTTTTATTCCTTATGTAAAAACGAATAGATTGGAGTGTTTAATTACCTGTTTTAGTTTGGTTTGATGCTAAGAACAACGAAGAACGAGCCGCGATATAACCCGCAATTGAATGTTGATCAAACGATGATGAAAACCAAATTGCTTGCACAGGAAGCTTCTAATTAGGCTTATAATCAAAAGCCCTGTGTTAATTGTAGAATAAATTGCTCGGATGATGTTGTTCGAGTATGGTGCAGGTTACGGTCGAAGGTGGTGATCAATGGAGGTGTTTAAGTTTGTTTCAAACGCGATTGAAAGTTGCATTCTATTAGGAATAGTTATGGGGTCTTATATACACGATTAATTGAATTATTTTAGTGTTAATGGCGATCGTGGATTGCTTGTTTTGGCCGACAATGGAGAGGGTCGGTTTCAGTGGAATTCGCACTCTCATTTTTCAATTGAATGGTGACTCACGTTCGACTCCACCACGGGAACGTGTCGGTAACTTTAATTAGGTCGAAACCACTTTATTTTGGCGTGTAGGGGAGTCACCGGAGCCGCTCCGGCGATGGCCGGAGGGTCGGCCGGAGTTACGGGGGGAAGGGGGTTGGGTTTTGGTTAATTACACAAATGGTCCCTGTGGTTTTTAACTTGTGTCCTTTTATCCAGAATTATTTTTAACAAGTTTTAAAATTACATTTGAACTCCCTAAACCTTTGTAAAAACAATATTATTATTATTATTATTATTATTATTATTATTATTATTACTATTATTATTATTATTATTGTTATTATCAGTATTATTGTTACATGTATATATATACATATATATATATTTTAAGTTTTTTTTTAAAAAAAAAAATTTTCGGGTTGTCACATATATACTCCACCGCGATCACATTTTAACCATATTTTAAGTACCAACCTACTTATGTTTTTTTTTTGACCGTTTCGAGACAATAACATATCCATTTTCACGACTTATATTAGTTACCAAATCAACCAACTCTTCACGAGATGAAAAAAACCTAACAATTTTAAATAATATAATTAGTTAATATCAAATAACAAAACCAAATAATTATTTATTATCAAATAACTTAAAACCAAATTCTAGATTTTTTTGAGAAATGGAACGATCTAAAATAGATTGAAAATTAGTGAAGTCAAAACCATATTTAAAGCCTAGAAAGTTGATACGTTTTGTAATTGTTATTTAAAAATTTAAGCATAATATATGTTCATTATCAAAATGCTTAAATTTTAAACATTTTTCATTAAGAAATGACTTACAAATAAAAAAAATATTTATTTTCATGTTTATTGGTTTTAAACGTTATAATTTATTATGTTGCATACGTTGGGTTGTAACCCCGTTGCGAATCGCGAATCCCGCTGCCTCCCCCTCGAGAGCATCTCCCCGCCGGCCTAACCTGACATCGGCTACTCTCGGGAGAGAATCCCCTTCGCGAAGAACCGCACAGCTGAAGGTTGCAACCCCAAGTGAAGGTCGCACATCTGAAGTTTCGGTTGTCTCTTCTGCCTTGGATTCGCAACCCTAAGTGAAGGTTGCTAAATCTAGGGCACATCTGAAGAACCGCACATCTGGTGAGATTGTTCCTTCTCTCTCTCTTTTAGTTTCTAGTCTAGGCTGATATTGGCTGGGTTAGGAGTACCAGCAACTGTTGTGATATCTGTGTTGCTCTATACTGGTTCACTGGTTTACTGGTGCATCACTTGTGTGATCTGTTTTCTGTGGCTCTTTACTGGTTTGTGTGATCTTAATCCTTGACTCTTCTTGATAGGTTTTCTGGTTTGTGTGATTTCTGTTGCTCTTTATTTGTTTACTGGTTTACTGGTTTGTGTGAGCGGTTTTCTGTTGCTCTTCACTGGTTTGTGTGATTTCTGTTGCTCTTTATAGGTTTACTGGTCTACTGGTGCATCACTTGTGGGATCTGTTTCTGGTGCATCACTTGTGTGATATAAGTCTTGTCTATTTTCTGCTGACCGTGTAGTTCTGTGGTTTATGCCTAATTGATTAGTGGTTATAACTTGCTGATTAGTTGTATAATTGTTAGTGTTTTCATATTAATTGCAAGTTGTATATTGTTGGTTGAGTTGGTGTGTTGAGCATTTGTGGGTTGTTGTCTTCATTTCTGGTCAATCTTAGAACTGTTCATTACATAGGTTTCATTGGCCTATTTGAATCTATACTCAGGATAGTGTGTCATTGTGTGAAGTTGTGATCATTGTTGCTATTTCCTGATTAAGTTCTGGTCCATTGTGTACTGTTGATCGGTCGTGACGGATTGCTTTTGATTGCGCTTTACTTCTGCTATAATTCCTTTTTTAGGGGTTGTTCTAGTGGACTCTGTCAGGTAATATAGGGAGCAGGTGTCATTATGCTGCCCCGAGATCATGTTCGGTGACGAGAGGTGCGAATACAAGGAAAAAGGATTTTAGATTAAGAGTGGCATCGTGGAATGTAGGAACCCTAACTAGTAAGTTACTGGAGTTAATTGATGTGCTAAGGAAACGTAGGGTCCAGATAGCGTGTCTCCAGGAGACTAGATGGCGGGGTGAGAGAGCAACAGAGTGCAATAGTTATAAACTATGGTATTCAGGGTCTGACGGAACGAAGAATGGAGTAGGGTTTCTAGTTGCTAAAGAACTCCAAGATAAGGTAGTGGAGGTAAGAAGATACGATGATAGAATTATGCTGTTAAGAATAGTAATAGGGGATGAAGTAGTGGCAGTACTTAGTGCGTATGCTCCACATGTTGGACTAGGAGAAACAGAAAGAAAAAAGTTCTGGGAGAGTTTAGATCACGTTATGGGTGACATACCTAGAGACGAAAAAATATGCATAGGAGGAGATTTTAATGGGCATATCAGTAAGGATAATGACCACTTCCAGTTGGTGCATGGAGGCTTCGGGTATGGCACTAGGAATGAAGGCGGTAAGGAGCTTCTTGACTTTGCGGTAGCGCATGACTTAGGAATCATAAATTCGTTTTTTAAGAAAAGAGAATCGCATCTAATCACGTTTAGCAGCGGCGGGAGACACACGCAGATAGACTATCTGTTGACGAGGAGAGAAGATCGTAGCTCGTGGAAGGACTGTAAGACAATCCCAGGAGAGACAATGGTGACACAACACCATATGTTAGTGGCGGATATACGCGTGAAGAGACCAATTGTCCAACAAAACAAGAGAATTAGACCTACGATCAAATGGAGCCAGCTCAAGGACGAGAACATTACCATTTTTAGAGATAGGTCATACCAATAAACCATCCTGGACCACAGGAAGACGCAAACCAAAGGTGGGAGGCCATGGCAAATACGCTCATACAAGCAGCTAAAGAAACGCTTGGAGTTACAACAAAGAGGACAGGCGGCCATAAGGAATCTTGGTGGTGGAACGAAAATGTACAGGAGAAGATACGAATTAAACAACAAAGTTTCAGAGAGCTTTTACGCTGTAACAATGAGGAAGAACACCCAGAGCTAAAAGATAAATACAAGGTGGCTAAGAGAGAGGCGAAGAAATCGGTGTCAGAGGCAAAGAACACGGCGTATGAGAGGATGTATAAACGACTAGAGACGAAAGAAGGAGAGCATGACATGTTTAAGTTAGCCAAGGCAAGAGACAGCAGAAGACAAGACCTGAGAATTGTGAAGTTTATAAAGGCTGCGGATGGAAAAGTTTTGGTGAACGACAAGGACATCAAGGAGAGATGGAAAACTTACTTCGATAACCTTTACAACATAAAGAATCCAAATCAACAAGCCGACACAGATAATACAACCCAAACAACACAACAAAACAACTGCTATTGTAGAAGCATCACAGTAGACGAAGTTACTAGAGCTATGCAGAAAATGGGAAGGGCTAAAGCGGTGGGGCCAGACAACATACCGATTGAAGTATGGAAATGCCTGGGAGATGAGGGGCTCAAATGGCTAACAGATTTATTCAACACTATCTTTACGACAGGGAAGATGCCGGACCAGTGGAGAACCAGTGTTATAGTCCCCATATATAAGAAAAAAGGAGATGTACAAAGTTGCGAAAACTACAGGGGAATAAAGCTATTGAGTCACACGATGAAATTATGGGAAAGAGTTATTGACACGAGAATTAGACGAGAAACTCAAATAGCGTCAAACCAATTTGGATTTATGCCAGGACGCTCTACGACAGAAGCAATACACAACATAAGGAGGATAATGGAGAAATACAGAGAAAAGAAAAGGGACCTCCATATGGTATTCATCGACCTAGAAAAGGCCTATGACAGCATACCGCGTCAACTAATTTGGGAAAGCCTACGAATTAGAAGGGTACCAGAGAGGTATATCAAAATAATCAAGGATATGTATGATGGGGCAAAAACGTCTGTGCGAGCCCCGATAGGAGACACACACTCATTCACAGCGGAAGTGGGACTCCACCAAGGATCGGCACTGAGCCCTTTTCTCTTCACAGTAGTGTTGGATGAGATGACCAAGTCTATACAGCAGCCAGTCCCGTGGTGCATGCTCTTCGCGGACGATATTGTCTTAATATCAGAATCTAAAAGGGTGCTTAACGACAACCTAGAACAGTGGAGAGCAGCACTAGAGCGTAAAGGTTTAAGGATAAGTCGCTCAAAGACAGAATACATGCATTGTAACTTTAGTGGCGAGGCGGAAGAGGACACCCAAATCAGTATTCAGGGTATGGCGGTCTCACAAACGTCTAGGTTCAAATACCTGGGCTCGTACTTGCAGGACGACGGAGAGATACACAGCAATGTCGCGCACCGGGTACAAGCAGGATGGTGCAAGTGGAGAGCAGCATCAGGGATCCTATGTGATAAGAGGTTTCCAGCAAAACTAAAGGGAAAGCTATATCGAGTGGCAGTACGTCCAGCTATGTTATATGGAACAGACTGCTGGGCCATAAAGAAATCGCACGAGAAACAATTAGAGGTAGCGGAAATGAGAATGCTGAGGTGGATGTGCGGTCACACAAGACTTGATCGGATAAGAAACGAAGTGTTTCGACAGAAGCTACAAGTGTCCTGTATCGCAGATAAAATACGAGAGGGAAGACTAAGATGGTTTGGGCATGTCAAGAGGAGACCAATGGCGGCACCAGTCAGAGCAGTAGAGAACATCATCTTACAGGGTAGGAGGAGTAGAGGAAGACCTAGATTGACTTGGGATGAGGTAATTAGGCGAGATATGATACACTTGCACCTCTCTGAGTACATGATCGAGGATAGGACTGAGTGGAGGCGTAGAATTAAAATTAAGGACTTCTAGGTAGACATATAGGCAGGAAGGGTATTTGAAGTCTGGTTGCGGGGCCTGATGTATAAGTAGCCCATATCTGCCCTTTAACGGTGATTCTACATGCACCTAGGATATATGTATGCTATATGTTGTGTACTCATGTGATACTCATGTGTTGTATGATTTTTATGATGGCTTGTTATCGAGATGGCCTTTTGTATACTGTATGCTATGTGTGATGTGATTTATTGTATGTTGTCTTTCGATCAGTATGGTTTTGCTATATGTTGTATGATTTATTGTGTACCCATGTGTTGTATGATTTTTTATGATGGCTTGTTATCGAGATGGCCTTTTGTATACTGTATGCTATGTGTGATGTGATTTATTGTATGTTGTCTTTCGATCAGTATGGTTTTGCTATTGAGTCGGGGGTCTCTTTGGAAGCGGTCTCTCTACCAAACAGGATAGAGGAAAGACTCGCCTTCACCTACCCTCCCCAGACCCTGCTCTTGAGTGGGATACACTGGGTTTGTTTGTTTGTTTGTTTGTTATACGTTGGGTTGTATTTTGATATCTTGGAATTACAATAAAAAATTTTTAATTAGAAAGTTAAGTATTAAATTTTTTTAAGAATAGATATAATAATAATTTAATTAAATTAAAATGTACCTACTCATCTATAAATATATTTCACCTTACTCATCCATACATATGTTTCTGGCATTATTATAATTAATTTGAGATTAAAAACAAATCAAATTCAAGATTTTTGAGAAATGAAACGATCTAAAATAGATTGAAAATTAATGAAGTCAAAACCATATTTGAAGACTAGAAAGTTAATACGTTTTGTAATTATTATTTAAAAATTTAAGCATAGTATATGTTCATTATCAAAATGCTTAAATTTTAAACATTTTTCATTAAGCAACGACTTACAAATAAAAAAGTATTTATTTTCATGTTTATCGTTTTTAAACGTTATACAATATTATGTTGCATACGTTGGGTTGTATTTTGATATTTTGGAATTATAATAAAAATATTTTAATTAGAAAGTTAAGTATTAAAATTTTTTAAGAACAGATATAATAATAATTAAATTAAATTAAAATATACCTGCTCATCCATAAATATATTTCACCTTACTTATGAACATTAACTTTTATTAAAATCTAATTATTCTTACTATAATTGTACGAACATATTTCTTTATGTCAAGGTCATTAAAAAAGTAACAGTTTTTAGTTTTATTTTTTATGAAGTAATTTCATAAACACAATATGAGTAAACAAAAAAATTCTTTTTATCACAAAGTTCCTAACTCACCTTTTTGAATTATTCAATCAAAAATACAAAATCATATTTATATCAATTCTTTTAAATAATATCTAAATCCAAAGATTACTATAGTATCAACTTTTTAACATCTTTTTTTCATAGATCATTGAATTTTGTTTCTAAAATAATTTACCATTTTATGACATAAATTGTTTATAATGAATGATAATCTATCATATAATTTTGATAATAAATTGTCTTTAACTTAAATACTAATATTATTTTTTAGTTTTAATTTAAATGAATGACAATTTATTTTATTTTTGCTGCACTAGGTGTTATTCTCAAAACCACTACTTCTTTAATATATATAAAATTTTTAAGTCAGTTTAAACATCAAGAAGTTCACGTATAATCTGTAATTTAATACAATTTATTTGATATTAAATTTTAAAATGGAAACACTTTAAAACTTAAATTATATCAATTTTTATTATGAAAACTATTTAAAATGTTAATTATGGTAATTGTTGAATATTTTTTATAATGATTAATAAATGTATTTTTTAGTTTAAAAATCATAACTTCTAAAATTAAATGCAATCACAATTTAATAAATTTTAGACGGTAAAACTCAATTGAAGAGACTATCGTTGATTGTCACGTATCCCTAGAATACCTCGGCATGTGCCCTTAAAAAGATTTGGTTTATTAGAAGTATAATAGATAAATCATATGAGATGACTAGTTTAATGTGACACCTCATAATATCAAGCAAAGAACATGGTGGATTACTGTCACATTAGTGTGACAGTTCAGATGATACAGATGGATTTAATGAACAAAGTGTAAGAAACATTCAAGATATTCCCAAATCAGAAAGGAAACCTAAGATTCTTCTTGTTGAAGATCATGTGGTGAAGTGATGGTGTGTAACATCTGTCACCAATAGACCGTCAAATCGGCATTAAGATCGTTAACTCATCGTATGTATTAACGATCCTCACGTATGTTTATAGTCTATTTATTGTGAATTATTATCGTGTACTCGTTCCATGTGTGTGAACTGTCCTCATGTATTTATTAATTTCGTAAAATATATCTATCGATTTCACCGAATTTTTCGTATATACATTCGTGTTAACAATAACAATAATAATGATAATAATGATAATAATAATAATAATCATAATAATAATAATAATAATAATAATAATAATGATAATAATAATAATAATAATAATAATAATAATAATCATCATAATAATAATAATAACAAAGAATAAATAAATAAGTGCAGGGGGTATTCGTAATTTTTAAAACTTCAAAAGAATTTTTATAACATGAAATAATAATAATGAAACCACAAGGGCTGAATCTGTAACTTCGAAAGTTTCAAAACCAACCCCCCGCCCAATCCCGCTTTTCCGACCACCGGACCGGCCGAACTCCGGCGACCCTCCGGCGAAGTCAAAACATCAAAATTACCCGCTTTTAAATCACAAAACCGGTTCTAATCACTTCGTAGATGGGATTCGAACTCAAAGCACCCTTAAAACGCGTTATAACGGTAAATTAACGGATATAAACTTTTTCACTTTATTTTCGAACATTCAAACGGCTATTTCATCCACTCAAACTTTTTCACTCGACCTGCAACTCTATCAACAGCCACCTTCCGAGCATTATAACGCGCAATTAACATAGGGCTATTAATCATTAACATCATTCGAAGCTTTCTGTACAAGTAATTTGATTTCCATCAACGTTTGATCAACATTCGATTTCGAGTTATATCGCGGCTGTTCTTCGAGTGTTCTTAGCATCAAATCAAACCAAAACAGGTAATTGAACACACTAATTTACTCGTTTTTACATAGGGAATAAAAGCCCTAACCTTAATTTGATTATTAACTGCGAATTGGGATTCAATTTGATCGATTTCGATCTAGGGTTTATACGGGTTTGTGGGAAACCGGGGAAGGCTGTTTAAAAATAAATGGAGCCGAGTATTGTCGCGACGACGGCCTTTGGTTCACCGGTTCCCAAGCTCTATCCCATCCGACAGGTCCCGGGTTCGTCCCCGGGCCACTGCATTTAATTTTTTTGAAGCCTTTTTAGCTTCTAAAAATTATACAAAATTTCTAAAAACCCTAAAAATAAATTTTATAAACTTGTCTTATTTAAAATGTTACAAAATGATTTTCTGTAAATTTATTTTGTTTTAAAAACCTTAAAATCTTTATAAAATATTATTTATAAATATTGTAAATAATTATTTTTATAAAATAGACATTATATCGTATTTAATTATGAATTAATTATAGAAAACCATAGAAATTATACAATATATAATTTCATAAATCATTTGTAAATATAATTATAGGTTATATTTTTATAGTTTAACTAATAAATTATTATTGATTTATACAAAGAATGCATACATATACTTCTTGCAAATAAATCAAAAATACAAACAATTTCACTACGTGTCCAAAATTTCACAACTCAATTTAAATCCTAAAATCATTAGGTATAAAATCAAACTCAGTACGTCAACCCAAATCCAATCAAATATATCTATTCGCATCGAATACGTATTAAAGACTTAAATACAATTATTACATAGGTATTGATCGTGTTTGATCGTGCATTGCTATTCTGTGAAGTCTTTGTGCATTACATCAATTCAAGGTGAGTTTCGTGGCCCCTTTTTATGTTTATACAAGTTTTTAATGTTTTCAATCAATGGGGCAAAAGTATGCTCACCCGCTTTTAATGCTGTACATTCTATATTCTATACTTGGAATCAATGTGATACTGTTTTGCATGCATACATGGTGTTATTCTATGATTCTTACAACCATTAATTCCCGGGTTTGGGAACTAACGGTTAGGTATTGGTAGTACTACTGGGTTTACACCCCCACCCTTCGACGATTGGTTAACTTGCGAGTTACCAACACAGCTGCCAGCAATCCGGCCAAGGGTGAATATATTCTGGCAAATTTATATGCATAACGTTATTAGGTTTGGTTGTTTTTAAACACATGTTATGTGGTTTGTGCTTGCAGTATGATTTCATATCAAATTCTATACAGCATCAAATGTTTTAAATTTAAACCTGCGGAACTCACCAACATTATTGTTGACATTTTTGAGCATATCTTTTCAGGTGATCATAATCAGAGAGGATAGCTAGAGCAGATGCCTTAGCAGAGACCCTCAGAAATTCAATAGATTTGCATTAGTATTGTTTGTCATTTGTATTCATTTATGAACAATGTGTATGTTATATTCTTGAATCAATATGACTATGATAGTCATGGAACTGACTAACCACGACACAAGTCACCATTGTGTCGGGCGACGTCATGACACGAGGATTTTGTATATATTATGTCTCTGTAATGATACCAAGTGTTATGACGATCCCGTCCGTCGCATCCTCGTGTTTCCGCTATAAGCGAGGGTGTGACATTTAAGATACCTTAAAATTATAAATAATCACTTTACGTAATACATATGATACAATCATTTTAAGCGTAAAATAGTAATTATATCATCATGTGCGTATTACCTCTTACAATTAGTTATATAATTACACTACACTTACTAACACTTACATAAAAATCATAAAATATGTGCACTATTTAAACTTTGCATTATTTTAGGAACCTTAAAAACCTTTGCCATTTTGATTTATCCTTTAAATTTCAAATTAAAAAACAAAACCTGGTATTATCCATAATATAATTAGTTGTAGCTTTTTTAGAAGAAACTTAATCAACTTGTACACTGTTAAATTTAACTCAAATTACATTATTTGACTCAATCTATTGTTAAGAAATAAATGTTAATAAAATAAAATAACCTCTTGCGAATATTCCCCGCACTTCAATAATTAATGAAGAATAACCCTTCTTATATAACAGTCATTTTGATATTAGTCGATTAAGACTACGACAACATGAAAAAGAAAATTAATATATACATATATATATGTATATATATATATATATGTATATATATGTGTATATATATATGTATGTATGTATATATATGTATATATATATGTATATATATGTGTATATATATGTATGTATCTATGTATGTATATATATGTATATATATATGTATATATATGTATATATATGTATATATATGTATTTATATATGTATATATATAGGTATATGTATATGTATATATATATGTATATGTATATATATGTATATGTATATATATATGTATATATATATGTATATATATATGTATATATATGTATATATATATGTATATATATATATGTTTAAATATATATGTATATATATATATATGTGTGTATATACATATATATGTGTATATATATATGTGTGTATATATATATGTATATATATATATATGTGTGTATATATATATATATATATAGGGGAAGGTTCCTAAGGAAACCTTTATTTATAAGAAAATAAGAAAACTATTTTTAAACCATTGATCAAGATTGATCAATTGTTGATATTCATCAATGGCAAATTTATAAATATTTAGTAAATAATTAATTTAATTAAATGATTAAAGGGTATATTAGGTAGATTGCAATTTTATAATTTTGAAAACAACTAAAATCTCTTAAATGTCTTTTATCTATCTCTATTTAAAATCAAACACAATATTAGTTACATTCGAAATCAAATAAATTCATTCAAATATAAACCTAAAATATATAAAAAGAATGATAGTTTTTTTTTCTGCAGATCTATTTTAATTACGTACATGCTTTCGTATACGTAAAAATGTTCACATATATGTTCAGATATATGTTCATGTTAATTTGAACATGTTTACGTGTATGTAAACATGTTGACATACATGCTTTCGTATATTTAAACTGTCTACATATATGATATGATTTCATATATGTAAAGAAGCTTACGTATATGCAAACAATTTATATGTATGTTTACGTTAAGTAAACTTGTTTACATATATGTAAGTGACACTATAAGGAGGAAGAAGAAGCCAAAAAAGAATGTGAATTACGAAATTACATATACGTAATCAAATTACTTAACTCTCTTGTACGATTAAAAAACAGAAGCTGGTTAGAGTAGAATACGAGTTACGTCACATATACGTAAGCAGTTCACATGCTTATGTATATGTATGCATAGGTTTACATATATATACCATGATGTTAACTTATATGTAAATATAATTTGAACAAAAGAACTGAGAATAAAAAGATATGAAAGAAGAAATGAAAATTTTAGAATTAAATATCTTTGCTTACGTATATGTAAGTATGAGTTACATATGTATAATTATAGGTTATATACACGAGTTACATATACGTAAGCAGTAACTTTATATATGTAACTCGTAGAAACATATACGTAATCCAACAATCAGAAGAAGACACATTCTACGATCATCACCAATATCTTCACTTCAGAAGACAACTTATGCTTCTATTAGGTATATACGTAAAACATACATCTAAATCATCATCATCGACTTTTTAAGATTTAATTTCTTCTTGGTCATCATCTTTAATTCTTTTCTTAGCCCCACATCAGACTTAAATATCATCATATTCATCCCTTTTCTTGAATTAGAACCCACCAGCACTACCTTCATCGTATCGTTAGCTCCGATCCAAATAACAGTGGTTGCCCACGCATACTAGTTCATGTGACCTGCAATCGATCCTCAATCTGTTGTCTTCAACTGAACCTGTCGATGTCACATGGCGAGTAATATGCGTGGACTGGATTTTGCATGAAACCAAACTTCAGGAATAGATGATGATTTGGGTTGATAGAAGAAGATGATGCTTTTAGAGATTTAAAAATAAATTTAAAGAAATAATACTAGAGAGAGAAAGAGATGACTTTTCTAATATGAGTAAATTTAGGACCAATTTAACAAAATCCATGCGGTGTTAAAATTACAAATATGACCTTTAAACAATAAAAATTTTAAAAATACTAGAAATTACATGATTGGTGGAGATTAGTTTTTTTAGTTTTCTTATAAAATAGTAGTTATCTTAGGATCCCTCCCATATATATATATATATGTATATATATATATATATATATATATATATATATATATATATATATATTCAATAAATCAATTCTATAATACATGATACAAAGAACATACATTGTGACAACCCGAACTTTTTTTTTATTTAATATAGTGATCATGAAAATTTACAATTTGTTTTTATGTTTTTATTATTTAATAATAATAAGAACAATAATAATAATAATAATGATATTATTAAAAATAATAATAACAATCATAACAATAATAATAATAATAATGTTATTAATAAAAATAATTTATAAAAATTATTAAATTTAATTTATAAGTCCAGGGGGGATTCTGTAATTTTTGAAACTTAATTTAAAAACTTTAAACATAAATAAACAATTAAGTAAACCTCAGGGACCATTCTGTAAATTTTTAAAATCCCAAACCACCCACCCCATCCCGTCGATCCCCCCTCCGGCTAAAATCCGGCCACATCTCCGGCCAAGCCACAACCTCAAATAAACGCGATTTCATCTCAATTAAACAATACCGACACATCCTCGTGGATGACTCGAACCTACACCACCTTTCAATTTAGAAATCGGAGTGCGTTTGACAACCAATCCACTAAACCTAACCCACTTCGGCCGACCAACTCCATAATCGAGCACTAACCTAAACAATAATCAAAATAATGAAACACTAACAGTCGTGTGACTATTTAAAACCTTCCCTCGATCTCAATTCGATCAGAAAACACACAAAATCACCCGTTCGATTACCCTCTCTGTCACGGACCTGCAACTCATTCGAAACCATACTTAAACACCTTATATACCCAAATTAACAGAGGGCTTTCAACCCTTAACATAATTCGAAGCTTCCTGTGTAATTAATTTGATTTTCATCAGCAATTCATCAACATTCGAATCCAAACTGAACCGCGACTTGTTCTTGACTGTTCTTGCCATCAAATCGAATCGAAACAGGTAATTGAATCTACTCACACACTCGTTTTTACATAGGCATTAAAAGCCCTAACCTAATTCGTGTTAATATAAACGAATTGAACTCCAATTGAAACGATTTCGATTCTAGGGTTCATCGGATTTGGGGGTTTCTGGAAAACAAATATTAAGAGAAAATGGAACCAGCTTTAGACACGGGTGAGCCCTTGGCTCAGTGGCTTGGTGCGTGGGTGTGTGAACCGGGGGTCGCGGGTTCGAACCCGGCCCCCAACATTTTTTTAAAATAAGCTTTTTAAGCCTTTTTAAAATACAGAAAAATTTCTAAAAATTATAAAAATAATTTTTATAAGCTTTAATTATTTTAGAAAATAAATAATTATTTTCTGGAAATTTATTTCTTTAAAACCTTATTTATTTATTTATTTAAATAAATAAAAACATATGTAATAAATTGTAATTTTATAAAAATAGATCATTGAATAATTAATAGACACCATATTATTTTAATTATGATAAATCATAATTTATTTATCTGAATCAATATTACATGTGTTATAAATTATTAACCATATAAAAATAGATTTTTAATGATAATTTAAACCATCACATTATTAATGAACAATATATTATATATGGATTAATCCTAATAATATAAATACAAATTAGATTTTATAAATTTAAATATTTATAAAATCTTACAAAATTAAATATAAACGTACATGTTTAAATAACGTTTACAATTTATTTAGAATATAATGATATGTTAAAAATCATTATATAAATCTTTAATTATTAATAAAAATAATTAAATGATTTAATGTATATAATAAATTCCAGAAAACCAAACCCTAGATAAATTGAGCACCAGATTATGAATTTGTATTTAACGTACTTATGTGAATTATAAATTCCTTAGGAGGAATTTACTAGCTTATCAACATCACACGAGAACCGAGGTGAGTTCAAGCCCCACTATTTTACCAAATCTCTTTTGGGTAAGTTCATTTTATTAAAACTCTTTTGGGGGAGATAGCATACTGGTAATGTTACAAACGTTTTCATTATATATTTAAGATGTGTATGATATTAAAGATAGTGATGTTGATCATTATAAAAGTCCTCACACTTTCGAATTGTTAATATTGGATAGCGGGGAAAGTTGGGTAGTACTACTGGGAGTGACGACCCCACCTGTATGACTCGAGGTCAGTCGGGTGCAATTTGTCCTATGAACATTAGTCACGATATGGAGACGTCGTGGCTGGAGGCAAACATAACATAGTCAGCTTCAATGTCGAAATCACTATTTAATATCGTTTGTGAATGGGCTAGCTAGCCATTACAATTCACATGCTTAAATATACGCTGTTGTTAAACTGGGATGTTTAACTGTGAACTCTTGAACTGATCAACCGTTGGGTTGATACACGCTATTGTTAAACTGGGATGTTTAACTGCAAACTCTTAAACTGATCAACCGTTGGGTTGATACACGCTATTGTTAAACTGGGATGTTTAAACGCAAGCTCTCAAACTAATCAACCATTGGGTTGATTACACTTTTGTTAAACTGTTATGATTAAACTCAAGCTCACGAACTTACCAACCATTGGGTTGATACACACTTTTGTTAAACTGTTTTGTTTAAACATAAACTCTTGAACTCACCAACCGTGTGTTGACTTTTAGTATGCTATTCTCAGGTCATTAAATCTAGACCACTGTTAGGAGCACTACACGGGTCAAGCATGCATCCTAACGCTTAAACAATGATACATTTGTTTATCTCTATATTTTGGGTTTGTTTTATTTGTTTAAATGCTTCCGCATGAATTATAAAAGTTTAAACTTTGGTTTGTTATGTTAATCGTTGCATATAGAGTCGTTCCAAGTAACTATTGACTGTGATCCTGGTTTGTTCACACCCCTCCGTGATAGATTCCAGACCCGGAATTTGAGGGTGTGACAGATTGGTATCAGAGCCACTCCTGTGCCGTTCGGGGTGTGGGACATACCTCACCAACGATGGTGACTTCTCGGGCTCATCGAGGACGATGAGTCCAAACAAGGGGTGCTTGTGACACCCTACACATATCCCACATCAGCCGTGGACAGGAGAGATTCCTGGTTCATAAGGAATGTCTGGCCTCTAATATCAACAACGTGTTTTGGGCGTATTGACTGTGGATGAGAGGAGAACTCCACAGTTAAGCGTGCTCAGGTGGGAGCAATCTAGGGATGGGTGACCTCCCTGGGAAGTTTTCACCCGGGCAACCAAAAGCAAATCCGTGAGCTCCTCGTGGGCGAAGCGGACAATATTGTTACTTGGACATACACACACATGATCGATCCGAAGAATTGAATGACTATGGTCACTAGCTAGTTATGCAAGTCCATTTTAATATATGCAATGCAAAAATTTAAGAAATATACTGAGTTATTTGGAGCCAAAACATTCTTAATATATGTTGAACCCGTGTTCAGCAAAGATGGGGAGGAAGTTGGTGTTAATTACATGGGCATGGAAATCACTGATCAGGCGAAAAAGAGAGAAAAGATGGCCAAACTAAGAGAAGAAATAGCTGTACAGAAGAGACAGAACTTAATAAAACTGATCATGTTACAGAGGTAACGATGAGAGCAAAACAAATGCTAGCAACCGTGTCACACGAGATAAGATCTCCATTATCAGGGGTCGTTAGCATAGTAGAAATTCTATCAACAACAAAACTTGATAAAAATCAGAAACAACTTTTGAGTGTCATGTTGTCTTCTGATAATCTAGTCCTTCAACTTATTAGTGACATCCTCGGCTTTTCCTAAATTGAGTCAGGAGTTCTGAGGTTGGAGGACATAAAATTTAGGCCAAGAAGAGGTGATGTCCCAGTGGAGGTTAATGGTGATGTTTTACGGATTAGACAAATTCTCACCCACATGATCAGCAATGCTATCGAGTTTACTCACCAAGGAAAGGTTCAGAGTAATCTTTATGTAAAAGCAAACCCATTATCTCACAACGTCGAAAAATTAACCTGCATCCATTTCAAAATATTCGTACACCGTGGTATGACGTTAAAACAATCAATCGTTATTCTGAATGATTGATTCATTTTCTGTTTTAGTAATATTTTTAACCATTTTCGTGAACTCATTCCAAGATCTTCGCATAGCTTATTATTCCTTTAGACCGACGGTTGGTCAAAAGAGAAATACCTATTCACAAGATATGCGCTAAGATCGTTTCGTATGGTGACGTTTGGGATTCTTAAATTCCGACGGATAACATTTCTTATCATTGTTGGTCTTATCTTACCACGAAATTATATTCTGGAAATTATGGATCGGAAAGTTAAACAACTAAAACATAGTAAGATTCCGATCGTAAGAGTTCGGTGGAACTCCCGGCGTAGTCCTGAGTTCACTTGGGAACGAGAGGACGAAATGATGCGCAAGTATCCTAACCTATTCAAGGATGTTGCTAGTACATCTTAATTTTCGGGACGAAAATTCCTCTAACAGGGGGATGATGTGACAACCCGAACTTTTTTTTTTATTTAATATAGTGATCATGAAAATTTACAATTTGTTTTTATGTTTTTATTATTTAATAATAATAAGAACAATAATAATAATAATAATGATATTATTAAAAATAATAATAACAATCATGACAATAATAATAATAATAATGTTATTAATAAAAATAATTTATAAAAATTATTAAATTTAATTTATAAATCCAGGGGGGATTCTGTAATTTTTGAAACTTAATTTAAAAACTTTAAACATAAATAAACAATTAAGTAAACCTCAGGGACCATTCTGTAAATTTTTAAAATTCCAAACCACCCACCCCATCCCGTCGATCCCCCCTCCGGCTAAAAATCCGGCCACATCTCCGGCCAAGCCACAACCTCAAATAAACGCGATTTCATCTCAATTAAACAATACCGACACATCCTCGTGGATGACTCGAACCTACACCACCTTTCAATTTAGAAATCGGAGTGCGTTTGACAACCAATCCACTAAACCTAACCCACTTCGGCCGACCAACTCCATAATCGAGCACTAACCTAAACAATAATCAAAATAATGAAACACTAACAGTCGTGTGACTATTTAAAACCTTCCCTCGATCTCAATTCGATCAGAAAACACACAAAATCACCCGTTCGATTACCCTCTCTGTCACGGACCTGCAACTCATTCGAAACCATACTTAAACACCTTATATACCCAAATTAACAGAGGGCTTTCAACCCTTAACATAATTCGAAGCTTCCTGTGTAATTAATTTGATTTTCATCAGCAATTCATCAACATTCGAATCCAAACTGAACCGCGACTTGTTCTTGACTGTTCTTGCCATCAAATCGAATCGAAACAGGTAATTGAATCTACTCACACACTCGTTTTTACATAGGCATTAAAAGCCCTAACCTAATTCGTGTTAATATAAACGAATTGAACTCCAATTGAAACGATTTCGATTCTAGGGTTCATCGGATTTGGGGGTTTCTGGAAAACAAATATTAAGAGAAAATGGAACCAGCTTTAGACACGGGTGAGCCCTTGGCTCAGTGGCTTGGTGCGTGGGTGTGTGAACCGGGGGTCGCGGGTTCGAACCCGGCCCCCAACATTTTTTTAAAATAAGCTTTTTAAGCCTTTTTAAAATACAGAAAAATTTCTAAAAATTATAAAAATAATTTTTATAAGCTTTAATTATTTTAGAAAATAAATAATTATTTTCTAGAAATTTATTTCTTTAAAACCTTATTTATTTATTTATTTAAATAAATAAAAACATATGTAATAAATTGTAATTTTATAAAAATAGATCATTGAATAATTAATAGACACCATATTATTTTAATTATGATAAATCATAATTTATTTATCTGAATCAATATTACATGTGTTATAAATTATTAACCATATAAAAATAGATTTTTAATGATAATTTAAACCATCACATTATTAATGAACAATATATTATATATGGATTAATCCTAATAATATAAATACAAATTAGATTTTATAAATTTAAATATTTATAAAATCTTACAAAATTAAATATAAACGTACATGTTTAAATAACGTTTATAATTTATTTAGAATATAATGATATGTTAAAAATCATTATATAAATCTTTAATTATTAATAAAAATAATTAAATGATTTAATGTATATAATAAATTCCAGAAAACCAAACCCTAGATAAATTGAGCACCAGATTATGAATTTGTATTTAACGTACTTATGTGAATTATAAATTCCTTAGGAGGAATTTACTAGCTTATCAACATCACATGAGAACCGAGGTGAGTTCAAGCCCCACTATTTTACCAAATCTCTTTTGGGTAAGTTCATTTTATTAAAACTCTTTTGGGGGAGATAGCATACTGGTAATGTTACAAACGTTTTCATTATATATTTAAGATGTGTATGATATTAAAGATAGTGCTGTTGATCATTATAAAAGTCCTCACACTTTCGAATTGTTAATATTGGATAGCGGGGAAAGTTGGGTAGTACTACTGGGAGTGACGACCCCACCTGTATGACTCGAGGTCAGTCGGGTGCAATTTGTCCTATGAACATTAGTCACGATATGGAGACGTCGTGGCTGGAGGCAAACATAACATAGTCAGCTTCAATGTCGAAATCACTATTTAATATCGTTTGTGAATGGGCTAGCTAGCCATTACAATTCACATGCTTAAATATACGCTGTTGTTAAACTGGGATGTTTAACTGTGAACTCTTGAACTGATCAACCGTTGGGTTGATACACGCTATTGTTAAACTGGGATGTTTAACTGCAAAATCTTAAACTGATCAACCGTTGGGTTGATACACGCTATTGTTAAACTGGGATGTTTAAACGCAAGCTCTCGAACTAATCAACCATTGGGTTGATTACACTTTTGTTAAACTGTTATGATTAAACTCAAGCTCACGAACTTACCAACCATTGGGTTGATACACACTTTTGTTAAACTGTTTTGTTTAAACATAAACTCTTGAACTCACCAACCGTGTGTTGACTTTTAGTATGCTATTCTCAGGTCATTAAATCTGGACCACTGTTAGGAGCACTACACGGGTCAAGCATGCATCCTAACGCTTAAACAATGATACATTTGTTTATCTCTATATTTTGGGTTTGTTTTATTTGTTTAAATGCTTCCGCATGAATTATAAAGTTTAAACTTTGGTTTGTTATGTTAATCGTTGCATATAGAGTCGTTCCAAGTAACTATTGACTGTGATCCTGGTTTGTTCACACCCCTCCGTGATAGATTCCAGACCCGGAATTTGAGGGTGTGACATACATAATATAAAAAAATACGAGACTTAGTTCCAAACATTTAGGTAAAGATTAAAAAATATAAAGAGAAACTGTTACGCGATAAAGATTTGATAATACCGCACGATAATACAATTCAAAATCAAACATCAATTTTTAGGTAAAAATTAAAAAAAAATACGCGATGAAGATTTGATAATACTATTGAGTAGATTTGTTAAAAAAATCAAGAGAAACTTTTGTAGCTCCAAATAGAAAGATATCACATAATAAGTAGAGGAGCATTGTTTATACAAAGAAAATTAGGTTAAAAAATGATATATATAATCTAGATTTGGTAAATAATTTTAAATTTCAAAATTTCAAATAATTATCACCAAAATAGGATGAAAGCAAATAAATTCAATAGATTATAAAAGTTTTCAAAAGATTTTGTACTTTTTTAAAAGTGACCGGTTCAAATACAAAGTCAATATTATGTAAAAAGTGTGAGAAGCAATCAGGGAGTGACATGTGGCATATTTTTAAAAATAGAAGGAGGGGTAATTTATTAAGATGAAGGTTTGCCATATATCGACTGTTTCTGTACGATTGAGGTTTTCAACAGAATTTTCAATTTATCGTTGAAGATTCAAACAATCGAATCGTTGAAATTTTCAATTGATCAATCGTTGAAGATTCAAACAATCGAATTTTCAATTTCAATCGTTAAAGATTGTTTTACATCAATTAGTTCAGCGATATCGACGAGAGATGATCAGTTTGGTACGTATGAGGACGATTATATACTGTAATTGAAATAGTATGTTAATTTTTGCACCGTAATTTTGTCGTTTTGATCATTGTTGTGTCTATACTATATGATTTCTGTGAATTTTGTTATTGATTGACATCATCATTGTGTCATAGGTATCATCATTGTGTCATAGGTATCATCATTGTGTCATAGGTATCATCATTGTGTCTTTTGTATCGTCATTGTGTCTATACTGTAAGATTACTCTGGATATTATCAAACTGATTGTGTCAGGTTTAGAGGTTCATTATGTCAGGTCTAGAGGTTTAGAGGTTCATTGTGTCAAGCAAGCATGATTGTGTCAGGTTTAGAGGTTCATTGTGTCAAAATCTATCTTTGTGTCATCTCTTTGTGAAGGTGCATTGTGTCATGTTTTGGGGATTCATTGTGTCATAAAAGCTGCTTATAATGTGTCTTTTATGAAGGTTCATTGTGTCATGAAAGCTGCTTATAATGTGTCTTTTGTAAAGGTTCATTGTGTCATGATTGGGGATTCATTGTGTCTTTTGTATTGTCATTGTGTCAGAATAAAACAATTATTGTTAATCAATTGGTTACGAACAAAGACGAATTGTGTTTTTGCAGAGTTACCTGGAGGGAGCGAACGAAATGAAGCAAAATTCAGTGTACCTGTTAAGCAAAAGACAAAAGGTAGGCCGAAAAGAATGAAGTCAGCTCGTGAGTTAGCCATCGAACAAGCAGGAAAAAAGTTGAGAAATTATGGGTTTTGCAAACAACCTGGTCACGTTATACGTAGTTGTAGTTTATATCTTTAAAGCATTAAGGATAAACAAGTTTCAAACAGCTCAACAGTTGATTCTATGCCTATTCAAGAATAGGATTCATTGTGTTATAAGATTTATTATGTCACATACTCATTGTGTAATTATATTCATTGTGTCATTATATTCATTGTGTCATAATACTCATTGTGTCATGTTTGAAGAGTTTTGTTTACGTTTGATTTTGACGATAAACAAGTTACCAAAATACTATTGTGTAATGTAAAGCAACATATAGCAACAAATATTAACATGCCAACAAATAGCAAAATATAATAACATGCCAACATACCAAATTACTATTGTTTCAAATTACCATTGTATCAAACTACCATTGTGTCAAACTACGATTGTGTTAAATTATCATTGTTTCAAACAACCATTGTGTCAAACAATTATTGTATCAAACAACCATTGTGTCAAACAACTATTGTGTCAAAGAACCATTGTGTCAAACAACCATTGTGTCAAACAACCATTGTGTCAAACAACCATTGTGTCAAACAACCATTGTGTCAAACAACCATTGTGTCAAACAACCATTGTGTCAAACAACCATTGTGTCAAATTACTTTTTTGCCCCTCCGCCTGTTAGTAGTTTTTCACTTATTTACATTTTTGCCACCGCGTTTTTTTGAATCATTGATCAATTTTAATGAGTTGATCCAATGGTCAGAATTACTTCTCACCCTTTTTAGGAAATATAGCCTTTGTAACATATCCTCTCCCTTTTTAAAATTAAGTTATTTTAAAAATTGTTTAATATATTCAAATTTAAAATATTAAATGTCAAGTGATTATCATTTTCTAAATTTAATTTTTAAATGTTAAAAAATCAACCCATTATTGTGAACTTGAAAGCCGCTTTCAGTGGCTATTTTTTTAAATGACCCGAGAAGTAGATTGCTGGATTGTTGACTCGGGGGGTAGTGTGTAGGGTTAAAAAGCATTAGGCGGGAAACATAACTTAATAGTGAATGTGAGTTTGACACGTTTTCTATAATTTAAATAGTTACTAGGATTAGATTCGTGTATTACTTTATTGCATCAATGGTTTCTTGAACTCTTTGATAAATCAAATGCTTATTTATTAATTGCTAGACCTGTGTAATGCTTTATAACGTATATCCACCACGATATGCTACTAACCTATATACTTAGAAAATAACGTAATAGACTTTTGTGAAATACTATAAGAATAACAAAATATCATAAACACGTGTTGGATGTAAAATGTTACTCACACCAGATTGCGCCTCCGCATCGCTCGGACACCCTTCTCGTCAAACAAGAAGCATATGGTTTCTACGTGCCATTATCATAGACTATTCTTATGTATGCTTACACGATCATGTTTAAGTTTCTACGTGCCATTATCAAAGACTATTCTTATGTATGCTTACACGATCATGTTTTAATGTTAGAAAACATGGGTGGAAATTGGGTTTTTAATTTCGCATGACTAAGAGAAATATAAAGTGAAACATAAATAGTTATACATAATTGTTATTGATATAGTTATTATTTACTATGTTTGTGTTATACTATATGAGAGTTTCGTAAGGAACTAAACCGTATCTAAATAAAGCTAAGATGAATGCTGCATATATCGTGTTTGAAGTTGTGTGTTTAAAATAGTAAGAGCTATAACAAGTGGAAACATAAGAGTAGAAATCTATCCCACATAGGAGGAAAGGAAACTTTAAAGTGGTAATAACGATGGACCTCCTTAGTAATTGTTTCCTTAATATGACAATTCACGATCTTAAGCGTGCGAAGCACCTAAACAAGTGTGTGTGGTGTTGGCAATGAGCACAGTGTGATGTTGGCAATGAGCACAGTGTGATGTTTTGATGGTGTCTTGAACATCGGCTGCGCAGAGCCTTATTCTTCCAGAAGATGATAAGAGTCGTCACTGATGTTATAGTTGCAACTGATGACATCATCCCATTAGTTGATGTTGAGCAATTGCGACTACTTGTTACAACTAATAATGTCAAAGTTGTGGCTAATGAACAATCTTAACTTTTACAAATGCTTTAATATGTTGAAATGTTACCCTGCTCGGTTTCAACTAAATTGTTGTTGTCATTCATCAATTGTGAATGATGAAGTGAAATAAAACTAATGAATTGATCATCTAAACAAAATAACTTGCATTTATGACATTTAATGCGTTTTAATTTGCTTGCTTGAGTTGTTTCATTTGTTCGCTTTATAACTAAGAGGTCGTTTTGATTCACAAATGTGTTGTAAAGGAATTGAAAATAAAATTAAAATTTGAATGACATCTTGTTAAATTTGATAAGTTGTTTGGTTGGTAATTTTTTTGGTGGAATTTGATTGTTAAATTTCAATGAATGTGAAAAAAATGCAATTCCAATTTCATTTCAGAAAATTGCAAACAAAACATGATTCTGAACAAAAAAACTTTCAATTTTAGAAAATTCGGTGTACAAAATGGTGTAAGGTTTTGCTTAGTTGGAAAACACACCAAAAATCATATATATAGCAGTTATGTCTCAAACACAAAGAAAGTATTTTCCACTAGTTTCTTTTTCTATTATTCTTGTTTTAAAGGTACGTGTCGGGTGCTAGTATCTTTCACAATAATACATAATGGCATAATGCTTAAGCTTTTGAACTCTTGAAAAGGGGCTATTGCTACCTAAATGTCAAGTGCTAGTATCTTCCACAATAATACATAATGCTTAAGCTTTTGAACTCTTGAAAAGAGGCTATTGCTACCTAAAATGTCAAGTGCTAGTATCTTCCACAATAATACATAATGCTTAAGCTTTTGAAATCTTGAAAAGAGGCTATTGCTACCTAAAATGTCAAGTGCTAGTATCTTCCAAGACATTCTATAATTCTTCAACTTTTGTACCCTCGAAGACAAAGAAGTTATCTCGTGAGATACGATATAGTATTAAGGGATCAGTGTTAAACATAAATATTCAGATACAATTAGCTATTCTTATTTTGTCTTGTATTTTATTTTATTTTTTTAGTTGTAACTAGTATAGTAAGGCATTATTTTCTTTTTATTTCTGTATTGTAATTTAAAAATAAAAGATGTTTAATTTTATGTTATGAACGAATTTCATATATCCAAAACATGAGAGCATCTCCATTGTACTATACGGTGTTGGTATATACACTTCTATAAAAGATTTAAAATATTAAAGAAGAGAAAGATAGTGAAGGAAAAGGGTAACAAATAGGCCCTCACTGACTACCATTTCATGATTTCATACGACCTTTTTAAACATTTCTTTTTCATATCTTCTCACACTTATCCGCTTTGATTCTATCACCCCGTGATTAAATGTCAATTAATTTGGTAATATTAACTTATATATTAAAAAACAAGTTTAAGAAATAGTGATTTTTGAGGGATTTGCTTTTCGCAACTGAAATTTTTGTTTTTGTAATACTCACCTTGTGAGTGTAAACAAGTTTAAGAAATAAGTTTTTGTTTTTGTAATACTCACCTTGTGAGTGTAAATATCTATAAGCTGATGTCTTTTGTTTAAAGAGAGAAAGAGGGTTTTCTGTAAAGGGGGAGGCAACTCTTCTTGCCGCAGTCGTGAAGCTGCGTCGGCTGCCGCCCGCGAAGTGGTAGGTTTTGGTGGCCGGTCTTGTTTCTCGATTAGGGCAAAACAATATCGGTTTGGGGCATTTGATGGGGTTTGTGGTCTCCAACTGAAAGGGGTTTGGGGGTTACCGGCGGGTGGAGGTGGTAGGCTCTTCGGCGTTCTCGACTACTAGCGCCACCGCCATCATTAGTGCACGTGATTGGCTCTCGTCAGTGAAGGTTATGAAAGGGAGATGCGGATTTGAAAGCGGAAGAGACACCGGGTTTCGTCGCCGCGTTAGGGCGGCGGTCGCCGCTCACATCCGACTTTATTCTGGTATTTTATGGCGGAGGTGTTAAGACGGAGGTGGTCGCTCTTCTCTACATATGTTTAGACGAGTAGCTACGTCAGTTTCCCCTCTTTCCTCCCTCATTCCAATCTCCAATGGCCTTTGATGGGGGTTGCGCCGATATCGATTCACTGGAACTTTGTGGTTCTTCTACAATTTTTCTTTTATCTTTGTCTTTGGAAAACCCCACAGGTGATGACGGCCGGTGACGATATCTACCTTTCATGGGTCTATCGATGTCCTCTCCTAAGCGTGGTTACTAC
Organism: Flaveria linearis; assembly: GCA_024085815.1. Lineage (NCBI taxonomy): Eukaryota > Viridiplantae > Streptophyta > Magnoliopsida > Asterales > Asteraceae > Flaveria > Flaveria linearis. The sequence continues at coordinate 57,741,675 of CM044018.1, read as the reverse complement.
ATGGATTGTTTGTTTAAAGATGAGTCTTTGTTGGCTGGGTGTCTGCTTTTTGAGGTTTGCTCGATGATGATGCACGTTGGTGCATTTGAGAGCTTATGGATACAAACCCTTCGGTTTTTTGTTAGAGCTACTATTTCTGATTTGTCAACATTATGGATTTTTTGATGGATTTTGTCATCTGGTTTGTGTTTTTTCCCCTGTGATGGTGAGATTGGCTCATCGGAGAGTTGCTTACTGACTATTGTTGGCTATGATGAAAGGTTAAAACATGTCTGTGCCACGAGGTAAAGTATGGATGCTTGGAATGTACTGTATCGATAGGCGATGATGCTAAACAAACAAAAACCATGATTGTATAGGCGTTGAAATCCTCTGGATTGCAGCGACAACATGGTTGTGCTTCTGAGCCAGCAAATAGCTTCATTGAATGTTGTTCATGGTTGTTAAAGATGTATTTAATCATCCGCTAACAAGTTCTTTTGTCTATGTAAATACAATAAGAAAACAAAGCATTTGATTAGCGTATGATAAAAGATAGAGTGAATTACTATTTACATACCTAACGTTTTTCATTTAACCGTTTGAATCCCTATAGTTTAAAAATTATCATCTGCCCCCTAACGTTTTATGTTATCTTTATTTGAGCGTCTGTCGTTTTATTTTTATTTTAATTTGAGTCAAGATAACTAACATTGTTAGTTTTTCTGTTAAAATTATTATAAATACTAAACTACCCTTAAAATTAAATAAATTTTTATGCGACCCATTCGTTAACATCTTCTTCACTACCAACACTCTCATAGTATCTCTCTTATACATACACCCATCACCACCTCCACAACCATCATCACCACCATGACAGCCACCCGTCACCACCTGCATAGCCCTCATCACTACCACTATAGTCCCCCCCATTCTCTTTTCTGTTGATTAGATCCGCCCATCGCCACCACTGTGACCACCATCATCACCACCACCACCTCAGCCCCCATCACCACCATCGCAGCCCCCCATCACAGCCCCCCTCACCACCAGCACAACCCCCTATCACCACCACCACAGCCCCCCATCAATACCACCGCAACCCCATCTTGTGATTTCACATCTATTGTGGTTGTGGACTACTGATCACACACACACACACCCAATCACACACACATGGAGAGAGAGAAAAAAGGCAGAGAGAGAGAGAAAGTGAAGTGATAGGGGTGGCGGTGGTTGTGGTCATGGAGGTGGCGGTGGTGGTTGCGGCGATGCCGATGGTGCTGTGGTGGTAGACCAAAAAAATATAGAAAGGAAGAAGAGAGAGAGAGAGATAGAGAGAGGAGATAAGGGGTAGGGGTGAGGATGTGCGGTATGTAATTTAATAAATAAGGATAGTTTTATCATTTTATAGAAGTTAACAGAAAAATCTAATGATGTTAGTATTTTGGACTCAAAGAGAGATAAAAAGGAAATGTTGGGGGCAGATGAAAATTTTGAAACTACTAAAATGCAAACAGTTAAAATAAAAAAACCACCAGAGATGCAAATAGTAATTTACTCTAAAAAATAAAATGTCACTCAACTTATAACATATCTATTAAAAGTGCAGTTTGAATGAATAGTATTTCTTCGGTTGCTGCATAACACGTGTTCGTAGTGTGTTGTTTTTAGGTTACGTGTTTATTTTTTCTACTTTTTTTGTCTTTCTTCCTTCTTAGCAGTTCTTCTGTGTTTTTATTTCCGCTTGCTACTGTCGTCTTCTTCTTTCTGCAGGTGTGTCCCTCAGAACCGGTTTCTCCGTATTTGTCTTTGTTGTTGTGTGCTGGTGTATGTTTCGCCACTTCTGTTTGGGTCTTTCTTCTGTCTATTGTGCGTATTGGGGCCTGCGTGTGTGTGTATTCGGTGATTTGTGCTTTCTTCTTTGGTTTGTTCTTGATGGGTGTTTTTCTTAGCTCTGTTTACTACATTGATGTTGGTGATTGTTCAGATCTGCTTCACGATTTCTGTTTATTGTTATTACAGGCATTGATTTATGTGTTTTTTGGTTTGTTTCCGGTGTTTGTGACAACAGGGCGTCTTTAGGGCCCCGTGAGCCGATGGTGTTTAGTGTTTTAGTGGGTTTTGATTAACGTTGCACTTTTTTTTATCTATTTAGGTAGTATGTATGTGTAGTTGTTATACCTCTCTTGCTCCAATGCATTACTATTAGTGTTATGCTTTTTAGTAGCTCGCCAGATATGTGCATGTTCACCTGTATGTTTGCATTTTGCTTTTATTTGTTCGAGTTTAACCAGGTGTAGTCATATGGAATAGATATTGTTGTGATTAATTATATATCTTCATTTGGTATTTTGTTTACATTGCTTTATACTGCTTTGCGGTTTAGCATTGGTGTTTAGTCCATTAATGCGCGTTGCTTGATTTATAACATATTAGTTTTGCCGATTAGATGTTATGGTTACATTCATATTAAAAACTTATTGTTATGATTACCTATATGTTTTGATGTGTCTTGTTAAAATCATATATAATGGATGTGCTTAAGGTATCCTATAATTGTTCATTTAGTTGGGATAAGTGCTTTTGACTTATTCTTTGCTCCTTTTAGTTATAGCTATGTTAGTATTCGATTTAATGTTATGGTTTTTAGTTGTTGACCTTATTTGTTAATATTTAGATGTGTGCCTGCTCTTTATGTGGAAAAACAACTATTCTTATTAGTGATATATGTTGGTTTCGTATTTTGTTTGCATTGCTTCTTGATTTATAGTATAATTGTTCTAGCTTCATTTTACTTAGGCTGATAGTTGTTGTGTGACGCAGGTGCTTTTGGTTTCTTTTGATTAACTTAGTGATTGTAATGTTTTCATAACCGTGATGGATATGTTGTTGAATACTATTGTCATCGAATTTTTTATGTTCGGTTAGTTCCTACAATGGGTTTAGGATCTGTAGATTGTTGTTTTCACTTACCTACGATATTAAGCCTTTTGTTTGTTATAATTACAAGTAAGTTTTGTCGGGTATAGTGAGGGATTATTATGTGTTTGGTTATACATGTTTCTTGTACCTATTAGTGCCTTGCTTGTAGTACTGTGGTTTGAGTTGCCTTTATTTATTTTTAGGAAACTCCGTTGTTCATGTTACTGTTTTGTTTGCTATTTGTCACATCCCGGCGGAAGCGTGAAATGCGGTTCGGGTGTGACTTGCTTTATCAGAGTACATTAATCATAGCGAAATAAATACATTAAATATTTATACATAAAATCACAACATAAGACATGCTTTTATTTATAATATTTGGAATTACATCTTGTACATAATTTTCAAAATTAGATGTAATTTTTCTACATTTAGTCTACTGCATGTCTTCAGATACGGTGGAAGTGTGCGTCAACGTATACGCTGCCATCAACGATGTTGACAGTTATCGTGACACAAACCCTTCCTACCACTTCTCCCCAACCGTTATGCACTTCAAAGCTAAGGTCAAAAGAGTTACTCATTATTTCCTGAAAAAACAGACTTAAACCAGTCAACAAAACCTGCTCACAACATAATCATACTATCAAGAAATAATTCACAAATCAGATAATATTACATCTCAACCCTCATTCGGTTAGATGCAGGAAAATAACAGCAACACTCATCCTGTTGGTGCAAATAGTCTCCTAAGTAGCGCTACTAATATTATCAGACTGTTTCTCATTCGAACTAATGGTTGTATCACAAATGACAGTAAGTATCAAAATATTTTTAAAATAATACATCAACTCAAGTAGTATGCTTTTCCCCCTAAAACTTTACGAATACCAAATGGTCAAAAATGGGGCTATGAACTCACCGTGTCTCCAAACTTGAACCTATAAAATAATTCACAAAATTAGACATTAATTTCTTTAAAATTTTTAAAACCTCAGATCTAAGTATCTTTTGGAAGTTTAGTTATATCACACATTTCCAATAATTAATTTATTATACATATGTACTTATTAATTTGTCCAAAGTCTATAAATCATCAAAATTACCTAAAATTATCCAAAAATCACAAAAAATTCATAGGATATTATTTAGACAGTTAGAAACATCCCATAATTTTTATAACCTCTAACTTCAAACAGATTGTTTACTGTAATTTTTACAATATTTCCATAATTGATTAAAAATAGGTTATGTATTTGATAAATTCGAAAATTTTCACAGAAAGTTTCTTATTTAAAATAGAACGTCATATAAATATATCATGGTCCAACTCGTATCACATTAGATTCTGTAAATTTTAGAATAATCTTAATATTTAAAAAAAATAGTTATATAATCCCAAAAATTATGAAATTTGCACATTCTCTAGATTAAGAATTAATATTATATCCATGATTTTCTCAGAATTTATTGAGTAAATTAAATATTTATTTCGATTTTATCAAAGCAGAACACATAAAAATTCATATTTCCATTTTAACATGGAAATAAATTCTGAAATAATTCCAGTAGTATTTATACATCAAAATGATCATTCTGTGATTTTGTCAGAATTTTATAAAGTTCTTTTATATTTATTACATATTTTCTTGTAATAAACTACAAAATTTACAAAGATTCAAACAATGTTTGTTTCCACAATCCTTTGTTTCATCACCAATTAATCATACAAGTTTCATGTTGATTGATACACATATTTTCACAGAAGATCAAATGAATATAGGTATTCGGTTAGTGATGCACATATATAGATTCAAGGATTTAGTTAGGCAAACCTTGTGATTTGTTTAACTTTGACAAAGAACCGGGAGTTGGTGCAGCTAGAGTCCACGTATGGTGGTGGTTACGGGTGTTAGGAATCGAGTGAGTTGTGGTTGAGTTGGTGATGTTCCAAGAAAATCCTGAGAGTTTGTAAGGAGCAAAGCGGTTGCGGTTGTGGTTTGTTGGTGTGTTCACCGGGAGTATCCGAAAGAGAGAGTAAGAGAGGCCAGAGTGATGATGGTGTGCGACTGAAAAGGGAACCGAATGGAGCCTTTTATAGGGGCTCGGCCGAGAGGGTGATCATATGACCTAGGCTTAGCTTGAGTGAGTCATGGTGCTAGCCATGCAAGGTGGCGGATGGAGGTGTGTGTGGGTGTCTCAAGGCAACCGAGGAGGCCTAAAGAGATACCACCTCTTGGTTTGTAATTATGGTGGTGTAGCAAGGTGGCAATTGGTGGTGTGTTGCGGTTGAAGTGTGGCCGAGAGAATGCCACCTAGTCCCGAGGGTAATGATGGTGAGGGTGTGGTGACGGTTTTATGGTGGCTTGGGCGGTGCAAGGTGGTGGAATGTGGTGGTTCGGGAGGTGGTTCGGTGATGGTATAAGGTAAACCGTGGGCATGGGGTGGTTTCCCGGTTGGGTTTGGTTTTAAACATAAAATTTAGGTTGTGTTAAAACATGTGAGGTTTTGGTGTTAAGTTCTTTTGATGTTTAAATGTTACTTGTGTTGTGATGTTTAGGTTGGGTTGTGTTTGCTTTGGTATTTAATTTACGTATGCACATTTAAGTTTATAGTAACATAGATAATCAATAGGTTTAACTTATGGTATACATATACATATATGCAGAATACCTGACCATACACAGATAATTATAAGTCAAACTTACATGTAGAGTATATATATCATAAGTAACATATATGTATGTACACAAACATGCATGCTTCATTTTCACTTGCATGCACACGTAAATTTTCCAGATTTTATACGTGCATGGAGACATGCATACGTAAAAGTTCTTATTTATATGCATGCAAAACATGCACACGTAATAAAATCGTTTTATTATTTTCAGGGTTGTCACATTCTCCCCCCGTTAAAAGAATTTCGTCCCGAAATTCCTTGGAGTGTGATTTAGAAAACTTAAATAATTATTACCTCTGAATAGGTGGGGATATTTCTTCTTGATTTCATCTTCTCTTTCCCAGGTGTATTCTGGTCCTCTTACTGCATTCCACTTAATTTTCACTATGGGGATTCTATTTCTTCTTAACTTCTTTATTTCTTTCCCCATGATGGCTATTGGTTCCTCCACAAATTGAAGTTTCTTATCTACTTTGATTTCTTGAATTGGTACTTCTAGGGTTTCATTGGTTAGGCATTTCTTGATGTTATGCACATGAAAAGTATTGTGTACTTCACTTAATTCCTGTGGTAATTCCAACTTATATGCTACAGGACCAATTCTATCAATGATCTTGAATGGACCAATGTACCTAGGGTTCAGCTTATTGGATTTTCCAAACCGAAAGATTCCTTTAGAGGGTGATATTTTCAGATAGACTCTGTCTCCAATTTGAAATTCCAGTGGCTTTCTTCATCTGTCTGCATAACTCTTTTGTCGATCACGAGCTTGTAAGGCCCCGTTCCCGGGAAGCCTCACAGTTGGTTAACCATAGCACAAAATCAGCTTATTAACAAAACATTACAGCGCAAGATAATTAAACATTCATTTAAAACTTAAAACCCCATCGTACTCATACATTTGTCCTTTAATTGTAAACAAAACATATCACTTGTTCATTAATTACAATGAGGACTTCGTTAACAGGAATGCCATCCGTAGATTTCCAAGTAGCTCCACGGTACCATCCTCTACCTCAGCGCTTACCTGCCCACTATTATGCATAAAAAGTCAGCTACGCTGAGTGAGTTCTAGTTTTATATAAATAAGAAAATATAATCTTTTATCTTTCACATAATGTACACGCATACATCATACTACAAACATTACTTTTCATCGCATTAGGCACGTTCATTATCTTTCATTCTTTCATTTCATTTCACTTCATCATAGGCGAGTTTGCACAGAGCAAGATCTCCATGTTGATTGACAACGAATGTCAATCCCCGTCGGTACACGTTATCCATGGTCACTACCCCCGACGGTCGATCGATCCCCGTCGGTACACATCTTCATGGTAGCTTCCCCCGACAGTTGATCCACACTAGCAGGCACATAGCCCGCTCATGAATACGGATCCATCATCATACATAAGACTCACATATGTGAAGTCTATCATAGTGCTTGCAAGACTTTTCATCGTCAAATGGGCCCGGGGGTAACATTCATTAAGTTCCACTTCTCATTAGTATTATTTTTCACTTAATATATTTATAATACTTAGCTTATTAAGTACACAACATACCAAATACTAGTCATCATCACACGTAACCGACCCTCCGCGGGACAGCGGGGGTTCGGGGGCGGCAGCCCCTGACAGCGGGGTCCTAGGGGCAGCAGCCCCTAGTGGGGTCCAAGGGGCAACGCCCCTGGCTGGGGCCGGGCTGCCAGGTCAGCGCGCCCGAAAATTATTTTGAACTATTTAAGTGTCACATTTTACTTTAGGAAAAATGTATTTTCTTGTTAAAGCATCTTGAAATCCTTATCTTGAAAACCTCATGTTTACTATGCATAGTAGCCCCAAAAATATGGAAAAACGTTTAAATAAAGGGGATCTAGAACTCACCTGAACTTAGCAAATAGCTTCAATCCTAAGTTACTTAAGCTATAGTCCAAACACTCTAGCTGCACGATAGTTAATACACAAAAACGTCATTTTCTTCCTAATTTCGCCCACAGTTTCGCTGGCAGTTTCGCTGCCAGTTTCGCTCTGGCAGTTTCGCTGCCAGTTTCGCTGGGCAGCACTTCTGCCAGTTTCGCTGGACAGATTCGCTGCCTAGAGCGCCCAACTTTCGTTGGAATTTCCTAGTTTCGCAATGTCTATGGGTCCACAGTTTCGCCCGAACGAAACTGTAGTTTCGCCCAAGAGAAACTGTAATTTCGCTGGAAATGTTCTTAGTTTCGCTGGATGATTATGCAAATTCGCTGGATGCATATACAGTTTCGCAGATCGCATAAAAATCACGAACCAGTCCGTTTTTAACCCAAAATCACAACTTTTTACGTCCAACCTCTTAGTTTATCATCCATGAGGCTAAATCTAAGCTTTATACATGTTTTCATACGTAAAAATGTGACCTTTATGCGATTCTTTGCAACTTTTCAAAACCCAAAACCCTAGAATCCGGGTTTGATCTACAGAAGGCATTATAGGTCGGTTCTTACCTTGTTTGTTGCTCCTTTCTTTAAGATTTGATGCACAAACACCCAGATCTTCAATCCCTTGATCTTAGAAGCTCCAAATCTTAAGTTTCTTGCACTTTCTCTCTCTACTTTCTCTCTCTACGGATTTTTGGACTTAGGGTTGGAATGAAGAAGATGGTGGCTGATTTTTGGAGTTAAGGGCTGATTATGGGCCTCCATTACTCAAGCTCTTGTCCATAAACCCAAATTAGCCCATAATCCTTTCTTTTTCTATTAAATACCCATTAGTTAAGCCCACTTATCCTTAATGACTCGTTTTGACTTTTCGGGGTGTTACAAGTCTCCCCCACTTATTTAGGTTTCGTCCTCGAAACCTGTCAGTCCTTAAACAATTGAGGATAAAATCTCCTCATTTCTTCCTCGGCCTCCCACGTAGATTCTGATCCCTTTCTGTGCCTCCACTGTACTCGTACAAGCGGAACCACTTTATTACGTAAACGCTTCTCTTTCCGATCCAGGATGGCCACCGGCTGCTCTACGTAATTCAATCGCTCGTCGACCTCAATGTCCTCTAATGGTACAAATGCATCATCGTCTGCTAGACATTTCCTAAGGTGAGACACGTGGAACGTAGGGTGAATCCCACTCAACTCATCAGGTAATTCTAGTCTGTAGGCCACTTCCCCTACCCTTGCGATGATGCGGAAAGGCCCTATGAATCTCGGGCTTAACTTTCCCCTTTTTCGAAACCTAATGATCCCTTTCCACGGCGACACCTTGAGCATAACCTTGTCACCAACCTCAAATTCTATAGGTCTACGCCTCTTATCGGCGTAAGACTTCTGACGATCCTTTGCAGCTTTCATGAATGCCTTGATCTTATCCAACTTCTCAGTTGTGACCTCAATCACTTCAAGGCTCCCCAATTCCTTTTGCCCGATGTCACCCCAACACACGGGCGTTCTGCACTTCCTACCATACAACATCTCGTAAGGTGGCATACCAATGCTGGCGTGGTAACTATTCTTATACGAGAATTCCGCCAACGGTAAGTGCTCATCCCAACTTCCACCGAAATCGATCACACATGCTCGCAGCATGTCTTCTAATGTCTGAATTGTTCTTTCCGATTGACCATCCGTCTGGGGATGGTAAGCCGTACTAATATGCAGTCTAGTCCCCATTGAGTCGTGGAACCTCTTCCAGAATTTAGACGTAAACCTCGTGTCCCTATCCGAAACGATAGACACTGGCACGCCGTGACGAGCCACGATCTCCTTGATGAACAGATCTGCCAACTTCTCAGAGGAAAACGTCTCACGAATTGGTAGGAAATGGGCGCTCTTTGTCAAGCGGTCAACAATCACCCAGATCGTGTCGCTTCCTTTCGTCGTGCGAGGTAGCTTCGTGATGAAGTCCATCGTGATGTGTTCCCATTTCCATTCAGGAATATCCAACGGCTGGATTTTCCCATATGGCTTTTGGTGTTCTGCCTTCACCTGTAAACAAGTCAGGCACTTGCTTACATACTTAACCACGTCACGCTTCATTCCTGGCCACCAGTAATCTTTCTTTAGATCTTGGTACATTTTTGTGGCACCGGGATGAATAGAATATCTAGTTTTGGACTTGAGGGTGGCTGATCCCTCGCCTTCTGGTTGACTGTGGAGGTCTGACTCCTCGTGAACAGTCTCGGGGGCCTTAGCCTTGCTCCGGGTGACACGTGGTGTAGTGGTACGACCACCTCGAGGACGTCCACGTGTAGCCTTCCCAGCTTTCCTACCCGCCATATCTAATTCCTATAAGATTCAAACACCGAAATGGTTATTCAAGGTAATTGCTCAGATCATTACGAGTATGGTAAGTCCTTAATTACAGTGGCCAAGTGTGATTAACTACTTACCTTACCCTCCTGTCCCAAGCAATCACTATCCTAACACATGTCAGCATTCGAATCTACACGTATATAAAACAAATAGCACACGCACATATTGCCAGTTTTCTTAAAATATTTTACCTGATGGCACGTAGCTACTTGGGTTGGCATCCCGCATTTGGTCCCATTCTCAGTTTAAGTTTAGGTTTGAAAAATGTTTTACCCATTTCTCTTAAACTTTGGCTCTGATACCAACTTGTAAGGCCCCGTTCCCGGGAAGCCTCACAGTTGGTTAACCATAGCACAAAATCAGCTTATTAACAAAACATTACAGCGGAAGATAATTAAACATTCATTTAAAACTTAAAACCCCATCGTACTCATACATTTGTCCTTTAATTGTAAACAAAACATATCACTTGTTCATTAATTACAATGAGGACTTCGTTAACAGGAATGCCATCCGTAGATTTCCAAGTAGCTCCACGGTACCATCCTCTACCTCAGCGCTTACCTGCCCACTTTCTTCCTAATTTCGCTGGGCATTTTCGCTATCTGTAACAGCCCAACGTAACCGCACCATGATATTGTCCGCTTTGACCGGGACGAACCACCATCGCCTCACGGTTTTGTTTTCACCTGAACCGGGACTTACCACCATCGCTCAGGCAAAACGCGTCACAGTGGGAAAGGTCTCAAGCCCCTTATATAGAAGCATTCGTTCTCCTTCCCAACCAATGTGGGATGTTACAATCCACCCCCCTTAGGGAGCCCAGCGTCCTCGCTGGCACACTGGCCCGGCCCCGGCTCTGATACCATCTGTAACAGCCCAACGTAACCGCACCATGATATTGTCCGCTTTGACCGGGACGAACCACCATCGCCTCACGGTTTTGTTTTCACCTGAACCGGGACTTACCACCATCGCTCAGGCAAAACGCGTCACAGTGGGAAAGGTCTCAAGCCCCTTATATAGAAGCATTCGTTCTCCTTCCCAACCAATGTGGGATGTTACAATTACGAGCTGCTTTCAACCTACTTTTAATCTCAGTGATCTTGTCTGTGGTTTCTTGAATTAGTTCAGGACCTGTGAGTTGTCTATCACCTATTTCATTCTAGCACAGAGGTGATCTACATTTTCTTCCATAAAGAGCTTCAAATGGTGCTAACCCAATGCTAGAGTGATAACTGTTATTATATAAAAATTCTATTAATAGTAGATGACTATCCCAATTTCCACCAAAATCTATAACACAAGCTCTCAACATATCTTCTAGAGTTTGTATCGTTCTTTCACTCTGTCCATCGGTCTGTGGGTGATAAGCTGTACTTAAATTTACTTGGGTTCCTAAAGCTTTTTGTAAAGTTTGCCAGAACCTAGAAGTAAATCTACTATCTCTATCTGATATAATGGATACATGTATTCCATGTCTAGACACAATTTCTTTTATATAAATTTTTGCTAATCTCTCAATCTTATAATCTTCTCGTATAGGTAAGAAATGGGCTGACTTAGTTAGTCTATCCACTATAACCCAAATTGTGTCGTATCCATTTCTGGTCCTGGGTAACTTACTTATGAAGTCCATTGTAATTTGATCCCATTTCCATTCCGGAATTTCTGATTGCTGCAGGTATCCTGAAGGTTTTTCATATTCAGCTTTTATTCTTGAGCAGACATCACATTGTTCCACAAATTCTCCGACTGATCTTTTCATACCTGGCCACCAGTATTGATTTTTCATGTCTTTGTACATTTTATTATTTCCTGGATGCACGGAGTATCTTGACTTATGATCTTCTTGCAGTATAGATGTTTTAATCATGTTGTTATCGGGTATCCAGATTCTCCCTTTAAATTTTAGAATTCCATCAGCTTCCTCTTTTATATCTTTTAATAGCCCTTTTAGTCTTAACATATCTTTTTGTTGAGCCCCCCGGATTTGACTTAACAAATCTGAACGTAGTTCCATTTTCATAGCACGTACTCGTAAAGGTTTGGTTCTTTCTTTCCTACTTAAAGTATCAGCAACTACATTTGTCTTACCGGGATGATACTTAATTTCACAGTCATAATCACTTAGTAATTCTACCCATCTTCTTTGCCTCATATTTAACATCTTTTGATCAAAGATATGTTGCAGACTTTTGTGATCCGTATATATTATACACTTAGTCCCATATAAATAATGTCTCCAAATTTTCAGTGCAAATACTAAAGCTCCTAACTCTAAGTCATGGGTGGTATAATTCTTTTCACTGCCTCTAAGCTGTCTGGATGCATATGCAATTACTTTGTCTTTTTGCATTAAGACACATCCAAAACCTTGACGATATGCATCACAGTATACTATAAAATTATCTGTTCCTTCTGGTAAGGCTAATATGGGTGCACTACATAACTTACTTTTGAGGAGTTCAAAAGATTCATTCTGTTTTTCTTCCCATATATACTTTTTATCTTTTTAGGTCAATTCTGTCAACGGTTGAGCTATTCTTGAGAAGTTTTCAATAAATCTTCTGTAATATCCTGCTAAACCTAAGAATTGTCTTATTTCAGTTGAGGTTTTTGGAATTTCCCATTTCTTAACTGTCTCGATCTTTGTTGGATCAACCTGAATCCCATACTGGTTAACTATATGTCCTAGAAATTGTACTTCTCTTTTCCAAAATTCACATTTTGAGAATTTTGCATATAACTTTTCCTTTTGAAGCAATTTCAAAGTTAACCTTAGGTGTTGTTCGTGGTCTTCCTTATTCTTAGAATAGATCAGAATGTCATCTATGAAGACTATAACAGACTTATCCAAATATGGTTTACATACTCTATTCATTAAATCCATAAATACTGTTGGAGCATTGGTTAATCCGAATGGCATTACAAGGAATTCGTAATGTCCGTACCTAGTTCTGAATACAGTTTTAGAAATATCATCTTCCTGTACTCTTAATTGATGATATCCATATCTTAAATCTATTTACGAGAAGTAACTAGATCCTTGTAATTGGTCAAACAAATCATCAATTCTAGGGAGAGGATACCTATTCTTTATAGTAATCTTATTGAGTTCTCTATAATCGATACACATCCTAAAAGTTCCGTCTTTCTTTTTGACAAACAGAACTGGTGCTCCCCAAGGTGATACACTAGGACGTATAAATCCCTTATCTAATAATTCCTGTAATTGAGTCATAAGTTCTTTCATTTCAGTTGGTGCTAAACGATAAGGTGCTTTGGCAATAGGGGCTGTTCCTGGTATTAATTCTATTTTAAATTCGACCTGACGAGGGGGTGGTAATCCAGGTAATTCATCAGGAAAAATATCAGAATATTCGTTTATAACAGAAACACTTTCCAACTTTCCCTTATCAAGCTTTGCATCAACTACACGAGCCAAGAAAGCTAAGCATTTCTTATTTAAGCATTTTTGTGCTTTTTCACAAGAAATCAGTTTCACAATATTATTTGGCCTATCACCATATATGTAGAGAATTTTGTCATCCTTGATCAAAGGAATCTTTATCATTTTCTTATCACAAATGATTTCAGCATGATTTTTACTCAACCAATCCATTCCTACTACAATATCAAATCCTCCTAACTTAATAGGTATCAGATTTATATCAAAACAGTATTCATCTAAATTCAGAATGCAATTAGGAATGATTTCATCAGCTTCTATTATTTTACCATCATCTAATTCTATCACATAGCTGTCACTTAATTTCTCAGATGTTAAACTAAGTGATGGTCTAAAAGTGTTTGAAACAAAACTACGAGTTGCTCCTGTATCAAATAATACTTTTGTGTACTGGTTATTGATAAGGAACGTACCCGTTACTATTTCTGGTTCGTGACGAGCTTCATCAGCTTGTATCACAAAAGCCCTTCCACGGGGGTTTTGTTTTGGTTAGTTGCAGCCTTGCCCTTTCGTTGTGGACATTCGTTACGAAAATGGTTTTCACTTCCACACTGAAAGCAGACTGTTTTAGGGTTGGTAGGATTTTTGTAGTCTCGAGAAATGAGCCCCTTATTTGTGCAGTTGTAGCAAACCACTGTCATACAGTTTCCTGTATGATATCTTTGGCATATATTACACTGTGGTGGTTTATCCATTTTCTTCCCCTGAGCTGTTCCCAAGAAGTTTCTTGGTGGAGGTCGGGTTACTCTTTTCTGGGAACTTTCTTCAAATCTTCTTCCAGAGTGATTTTCAGTCCATTTCCTTTTCTCTCCTACCTGTGGGTGACTTAGTGATCCATTTCTGATCATTTCATCTGTCAGACTTCCTGACAAGATTACTGCTTCTTGGAAGGTTTTGGTTCTTACAGATTTTACTAACCCTCTTATTTGTGGCACTAATCCCCAAATATACCTTCCTATTCTTTTTGATTCCGGGTTATCAGATGTGGTACTAACCTACATAATTCATTATACCTATCAGTATAATCTCGGTGTGCAGCTCCTTTCATTTCTAATGCTAAGAATTCAGCCTCTAGTTTCTCTATCTCATTATAAGGACAGTATTTCTCTATTTCTAGATTTCTAAATTCTTCCCAACTCATTCCATTCATAACATTCCTACCCCTAGTATGTACCTTCATTTTCCACCATGATTGTGCTTCTCCTTTTAGTGTATGTGAGGCAAATAGTGTCTTGAAATTTTCAGCGCAGTTACTGATTTCCAAAACTCCTTCTATTTCATCTAGCCATCTTAAGGCTTGGACAACTCCTCCTTTTCCATCGAATTCCCGGGGTCTGCAGGACATGAAGGTTTTGTAAGAACAACCTTTTGAGACTCCATTCAAGATTTCTTCTTCCTGTCGCCCATTTGTGTTAATATTTTCAATTCCTTCCGGCGGGTGTGAGGTGGTTCCAAAATTTAAATTTTGTTGGAGTCGGGTTATCAAGGTAGGTAAGGTAGCTTCTATTTGTTGGGCTACTATTTGAGAGATTCTGTCATTCTTATTGGTGTCAGTGTTCACGGGTGTTTCTTTCCCAAGTCGGGTTCTGGGTCGTCCCACTTGAGCTGTTCTTCGGACAGGCTGAGTGTTTTTTTTGGTGGCATGATTCACTATAGTGAATTTTAACATTAGTATCACAAATAAATATTCTAACACAAAATCATTTAACATATATAAAATAAATACTCTAACACAAAAGTTCATATATTAGTTAAGCTCTTATTCCGTTTATTCTAGAAAGTTAGACTATAATCTTTTAGTTCCTGCGAATCCATTTCCATATCCTCTTAAAGATACTTTTCTTGGACGTCTTGTGTTTTTTGATGTCCTTCTGGATTTTCCAGATTCCTAGCTGTATTTCTTTAAGTTTTCTAAGAGTTTGCTGAGTTGTCTTCACCTGATCCAACTCTTGTCTTTTAGTAACCTTATCTTTACCTTCAAAGGAATCAGAAGGTTGTATTTCTAGATCCTCAGTTTGCTTAGCTCTAAACTTGTGTCCACATTGTATCTTTTTCCTAGGAGTCTTAATTGTATATCCTCCCACGTGTACTGGTGCACGTCGAACATAAAATTTTGATTCTTTTTCCAGTTGGGGAATTTTCGTAGCTTGTTGGGGTTCTGGTTCAGGAGTTATTTCCTTAAAGTTGTTATGGTCTGGACATTCTGAAGGATCGGTCTCTTAGTGGTAACTATCTGAATTCATATCTACATGAATTTCTTAATAATATTTCACAAAATGGTTAGTCAAATAAATATTAAAATTTTGTTAGAATCTTAATCACAAAATCACAGAATTTCACATAACTCACATATTTCACATAAAAACATAAAGTTATAAAAGTTCTAAATATATTTTGAGCTTATGGTTATAGTCTAGATATTTTGAAAATATCTAATTCCCTATAACCAATGGCTCTGATACCAACCTGTCACATCCCGACGGAAGCGTGAAATGCGGTTCGGGTGTGACTTGCTTTATCAGAGTACATTAATCATAGCGAAATAAATATATTAAATATTTATACATAAAATCACAACATAAGACATGCTTTTATTTATAATATTTGGAATTACATCTTGTACATAATTTTCAAAATTAGATGTAATTTTTCTACATTTAGTCTACTGCATGTCTTCAAATATGGTGGAAGTGTGCGTCAACGTATACGCTGCCATCAATGATGTTGACAGTTATCGTGACACAAACCCTTCCTACCACTTCTCCCCAACCATTATGCACTTCAAAGCTAAGGTCAAAAGAGTTACTCATTATTTCCTGAAAAAGCATACTTAAACCAGTCAACAAAAATGTTGGTGAGAACATAGGTTTATATCCAAACAAAATATTTTGTTGATGTACCAATTACAACCAAACCTGCTCACAACATAATCATACTGTCAAGAAATAATTCACAAATCAGATAATATTACATCTCAACCCTAATTCGGTTAGATGCAGGAAAATAGCAGCAACACTCATCCTGTTGGTGCAAATAGTCTCCTAAGTAGCGCTACTAATATTATCAGACTGTTCCTCATTCGAACTAATGGTTGTATCACAAATGACAGTAAGTATCAAAATATTTTTAAAATAATACATCAACTCAAGTAGTATGCTTTTCCCCCTAAAACTTTACGAATACCAAATGGTCAAAAATGGGGCTATGAACTCACCGTGTCTCCAAACTTGAACCTATAAAATAATTCACAAAATTAGACATTAATTTCTTTAAAATTTTTAAAACCTCAGATCTAAGTATCTTTTGGAAGTTTAGTTATATCACACATTTCCAATAATTAATTTATTATACATATGTACTTATTAATTTGTCCAAAGTCTCTATAAATCATCAAAATTACCTAAAATTATACAAAAATCACAAAAAATTCATAGGATATTATTTAGACAGTTGAAACATCCCATAATTTTTATAACCTCTAACTTCAAACAGATTGTTTACTGTAATTTTTACAATATTTCCATAATTGATTAAAAATAGGTTATGTATTTGATAAATTCGAAAATTTTCACAGAAAGTTTCTTATTTAAAATAGAACGTCATATAAATATATCATGGTCCAACTCGTATCACATTAGATTCTGTAAATTTTAGAATAATCTTAATATTTAACAAAAATAGTTATATAATCCCAAAAATTATGAAATTTGCACATTCTCTAGATTCAGAATTAATATTATATCCATGATTTTCTCAGAATTTATTGAGTAAATTAAATATTTATTTCGATTTTATCAAAGCAGAACACATAAAAATTCATATTTCCATTTTAACATGGAAATAAATTCTGAAATAATTCCAGTAGTATTTATACATCAAAATGATCATTCTGTGATTTTTTCAGAATTTTATAAAGTCCTTTTATATTTATTACATATTTTCTTGTAATAAACTACAAAATTTACAAAGATTCAAACAATGTTTGTTTCCACAATCCTTTGTTTCATCACCAATTAATCATACAAGTTTCATGTTGATTGATACACATATTTTCACAGAAGATCAAATGAATATAGGTATTCGGTTAGTGATGCACATATATAGATTCAAGGATTTAGTTAGGCAAACCTTGTGATTTGTTTAACTTTGACAAAGAACCGGGAGTTGGTGCAGCTAGAGTCCACGTATGGTGGTGGTTACGGGTGTTAGGAATCGAGTGAGTTGTGGTTGAGTTGGTGATGTTCCAAGAAAATCCTGAGAGTTTGTAAGGAGCAAAGCGGTTGCGGTTGTGGTTTGTTGGTGTGTTCACCGGGAGTATCCGAAAGAGAGAGTAAGAGAGGCTGGAGTGGTGATGGTCTACGACTGAAAAGGGAACCGAATGGAGCCTTTTATAGGGGCTCGACCGAGAGGGTGATCATGTGACCTAGGCTTAGCTTGAGTGAGTCATGGTGCTAGCCATGCAAGGTGGCGGATAGCGGTATGTGTGGGTGTTTCAAGGCAACCGAGGAGGCCTAAGGAGCTACCACATCTTGGTTTGTAATTATGGTGGTGTAGCAAGGTGGCAATTGGTGGTGTGTTGCGGTTGAAGTGTGGCCGAGAGAATGCCACCTAGTCCCGAGGGTAATGATGGTGAGGGTGTGGTGGCGGTTTCATGGTGGTTTGGGCGGTGCAAGGTGGTGGAATGTGGTGGTTCGGGAGGTGGTTCGGTGATGGTATAAGGTAAACCGTGGGCATGGGGTGGTTTCCCGGTTGGGTTTGGTTTTAAACATAAAATTTAGGTTGTGTTAAAACATGTGAGGTTTTGGTGTTAAGTTCTTTTGATGTTTAAATGTTACTTGTGTTGTGATGTTTAGGTTGGGTTGTGTTTGCTTTGGTATTTAATTTACGTATGCACATTTAAGTTTATAGTAACATAGATAATCAATATGTTTAACTCATGGTATACATATACATATATGCAGAATACCTGACCATACACAGATAATTATAAGTCCAACTTACATGTAGAGTATATATATCATAAGTAACATATATGTATGTACACAAACATGCATGCTTCATTTTCACTTGCATGCACACGTAAATTTTCCAGATTTTATACGTGCATGTAGACATGCATACGTAAAAGTTCTTATTTATATGCATGCAAAACATGCACACGTAATAAAAACATTTTATTATTTTCAGGGTTGTCACACTATTGTTCTTTGTTAACGTTTTATTTTTATGTAATGGTCCATTTTATTATTATTGTTTTTTATGTAAGGTGTTGACGTACTAGTTGTCTTATGTTATCTTCTTTAGTTTTTTTTCAGGTTTTTTCCACTGCTGTTGTTTTTGGTGGGGTTGTCATAGGTATGTTTTAATTAGCTTCTGTATTTATTTGATGGCAAGTTATCATGGTTAGCCAACAGTCGTTTTGTTTCTGAATGTTCAACTTGCATGTGTATTTGTTTTTAAGTTGGCTTATAGCCTTATTCTTTTTTTAATGTATGATATGGTTATTTAGTGTTTGCCTATGTGATATCCACTACTAGAAAAACTACAATAGATGACGCCCATTTAGGGTCAGATGATGCGCAAATACGCATCAAGGAAGCGGTAGTCATAAATGAACGATGACACGCATCCGCCTGTCATCTTCTTATGACGTGCGAAAGATGAATCACATTTTATGATGGTCAATAGATGACGCGCAATGTACGTCAAGAAAGGGATAGTCATAAATGACTAGATGACGCACATGCGCATGTCATCTATGTAATATTTATGACGTGCTAAAGATGAAACGCAATGCACATCATAAATTTAGCTGCTTTTTTAAATATTTTTTATATTTTTAATAAATTTACATGCTGTTTTATAAAACAACTTGTCGAATAACACTAAAAGCAATCCATTTAAGTACCAACAAAATTTACAAAAGGTTTTAAATAATATCAACTACAAAGCATAAACAAGTACAAATTCATTGCAATACAAATACAAATACAAGTCCAAGAATTTCATTGCAGGCCTACATATAAATGAAATTCGATACGTAGCGCGACTAGTCTTTATGAACTTCATCCAAATCCCCATCGATGAATAATCCTCCAACCTATAAAACTTTTAATCATCAAATGTTCTAATGCCAGGTTTCTTATAAGCATAAAAGTAATATGGCTCTAAGATTGAAGTATTCTTTCTTATAAGCATCAAATATTCTAATGTCAGGTTTCCATGAAACTTTTAGATCATCTATAAATGGTGCCAAGTAGACATCAATATTGTTACCAGGTTGTTTTGGGCCTAATATCAATAATGTCAACATCATAAATTTCCTTGACATGCATAAATAAGATGGTAGATTATATGTTATAAGGATAACGGGCCAACAGCTATACTTTAAACTTAATGACTTATGAGGATTGATACCATCAGCGGACAAAGCTAATCTAAGATTCTGATTTTCATTTCCAAAATCTTTCCACGTGCTGTTAACAAGCTTCCAGGAGGGTGAATCACGAGGATGAGTAAGCTTACAATTATTAACCCGACCTTGTGCATGCCAAGTTAAGTCACGTGCAATTTTTGGAGACTAAAACATTTCAAAAACATTCTTCATCCAAATCACCATTGGTGTATTCATTATTACTTTGCGCAAAATCAAAAAAGTCCTCCACACCTTTATCATATGCATTTGATAATCTATCAGTCGAAATCCACGATTTATCCATGACCTTTTTTCCTAGTTTGTCACCATCATAGAAACTAGAATCAATTTTAATGAGAAAAGTTAGATCTCAAAATATGCATCACAATTCTAATTCAACAAAATAAGTAGATGTCATTTAGTTTTCTACATAACCTAAATAAGACACACAACGTTCTTAAATCTAACTCAATTTATGCACCTCTAAGTGAGGGTTAAAGTATCCACATTACAATAAGATGTCATTACTCATTAGTTTCTACACAACCTAAACAAGACACAAAGTTCTACAATAACCTAAACAAGATTTCGTTTGTTTCTACACAACCTAAACAAGACACACAAAGTTCTACACAATCTAAACAAGATGTCACTAGTTTCTACACAACCTAAACAAGACATAAAAAGTTGTACACAACCTAAACAAGATGAATAAACCTTCAAAAACCAAAAAAAACAAACACAAAACAAAATCCTCAAAAATTACTACACTAAAACACACATATATAAAACAACAATGTAGTATCACCAAGAAATTCTACTTATAACCTTAATTTACAATACATCCACAATCAACCAAAATTTAGCAAACAAAACAAATAAAACAACAATGTAGTAGCACCTGCAATGGGCTGCGACGGTGGGTGGCGTGAGGGGACTATGCGGCGGTCGACTGGGCGGCGGTGGGTGGCCTGCGGCGGTACGTGGTTGGTGGTCGACTGCATGGTTGGGCCTACACTTTGGGCTATAGTTTATGGCGGAGGTGAAGGACGAGTGATTGGGACTGCGCGGTTGTTATGAGTCAACAATGTGGCGGTCGAGTTGGGTGGTGGTGGGTGGCGGTTGATTGGGGGTCAGATTGGGTGATTTGGGGATTCGGGGTCGGAGGGGTCAAAATAAGAGAAAAGAGGGGAGTAGGGGTCGATATATTAGGCGGGTAGGTTATAAAAATTTTAAAAAATGACAAACAAAGATGACATGCAAAAATGAGTGTCATCCTTACTAAAAATATTTTGATACGCGTAAATGCGCGTCATCTTTTTTCGCACGTCATCTATTTTCGCACGTCATCTATTTTTGCACGTCATCAGGGAATGCAACTAACTGCTACGTGGATTGGTCATGTTGAAATGATTTCTTGGTAATTAGTTTTGGTTTAATAGGGGTATATTTTGGCTGATAATGTTATAGAAATGACTTTACTTCAACCTTTTTGTAAGTACAAACAAATGTTAATGTGAAGTTGTTGGGCTAAAACATATGGTTGATTACTATTTATCTATGTATAATACTACCAATAATGGCATATATGGTTTTTTAATGTCTAATTTTAAAAGTGTTGTCTTAGGCATTTAGTTGGATTGTATTACTTATCTTATTATTTTATGGTTTGAATTTTGGTGTGTGTGAGCAGGGTTTGAAGTGCAAGTAGTTGTTCATCTTCGCATTTTTACTGTATGCACTACAAGAAAGTGGGTCTATAACAACGACAAAATAACACCTTATAGGGACGACAAGTCGTCGCTATAGGTTTTGTCCCAAAAAATTAGTAGTAATAAGTAAAAATGTCGTCAGGGTAGACGTCGTCGGCACAAAGTGTGCTATAGGAACGACATGTCGACCCTATAAATGTCGCGATTTCTGAAATTAACGAATAAAAAAATTATTCAAAAAATATAAATATTATCTATAGTGACGACGTGTCGTCGCTATAGATAATATTTATATTTTTTTAAAAACAGGTAACAGTCTATAGGGATGACATGTCGTCGCTATAGACTGTAAAATCTTTTTAAAAAAATTATATATTGTTTATAGTGACGAACTGTCGTCGCTATAGATAATATATTTTTTTTGCAGGAACCTAATTTTTTATAAAAATTTAACAAAACAGATAATTAATACAAATTTAAGAAACGTATAATCAGTACAAATCACATTCATGTTTAACATACAAATAATTCATACAACTTTAAATTAGTTTACAGTTCCATAAAATCTAATAAAAATACAAACTCTAATGGCCACCACGTGGTCGTTGCTGCTGCCAGTAACTCATCATTTCCATCTGCTTTTGAAGCAGTCGTTGCATATCTTGTATTTGTTGTTATTGTTGTGGTTGTTGTTGTTGTTGGATTTGTTGTTGTTGTTGTATAGTTTCTTCATTTTGTTATTGTTCTTGTCTAAGTTCTTATCTAAATTCTGCAACTTCATCTTGAAAATGTTATGTTGGAGGTTGTGAGCTAGAAAAATTAGGGGTGGGATGTCTCACCACGCGACCAACACCCCGTATATGTCCTCGCCTTTGACCTAAGGCACGCTCAATTCATTGAATCTCATAAACAACAGATGAGTCTCCATCGGTCTCGCTAGAGGATCTCGCATACTCCTCTTGAATTCGTTCCTACATTAAACATATTAAAAATATTAGTTCAAATGGGTCATTTTGACCCAAACACACTTAAACATGCTAGAATCATGTAAAAGTTAGTTCAAATGTGTCATTTTGACCCAAACACACTTAAACATATTAGAATCAATCAAAAGTTAGTTCAAATGGGTCATTTTGACTCAAACACACTTAAACATACTAGAATCACACAAAAGTTAGTTCAAATAGGTCATTTTGATCCAAACACACTTAAACATGCTAGAATCAATCAAAAGTTAGTTCAAATGGTTCATTTTGACTCAAACACATTAAACATACTAGAATCACATAAAAGTTAGTTCAAATTGTCATTTTGACCCAAACACACTTAAACATACTAGAATTACTTAATGTAAAACTCTGTCAATTCCTAAGAATATCAACCAAGATCTCAATCTCATGAACGCGGAATATAAGTGAAACTGGAAGAAGACAAACAATGAATCAAAATGCTTTCAATTGATAATCAGGATGATTACAATCTTGTATGAAAATGCACAGAACTATTACAGAGCAAATTGAACTGAAAACTGAGAAAACTTAGCTACAAAAGCGAAAATTACAAATTTATACTAAAACAAACAGTTCTCGCGCGAGACAGGCTTTTCGCGCGGTTCTTGCTTTCGCGCGAGCTCTTCTTGTCGCGTGAGATCAGATTTTGCTTGACTTCTTCATTTTGCTTTCGTTTTTTTGCCGAGCCTTTTATGGTCTTCTACAATCTACCCCTAGGCTCGGTGAAACACCCTCAGTCAAAATCAACGTTAGCTTTCTTGTAAGTGCCTGAATATGCATACCATTTATTTCTAAGGATCCGATCTTTCATCCAAACATATTGGCAAGACAAAAGGTAAACAGACTCGTCAGCTGTGATAGGACAATGTAGCAGCTTGTTCAAGTCGTCTTTGCCAAACTTCATTAAGTCAGCTGGATCGATGATTCTATATGATCGATCAATACAATTAATCACAGCCTGACCTGAATCCTTTTCACAACTCCAAGATATAAATTGCTTCAAAGAATTTGGAGGAACTGGAGCATGAACTGGGACTTTCTTTATGTATTTGGGTGTTGATAGACTCTGATTTTCATTGGAGCTTTCGTATTTTCATCAATTCTGGAAGTGTCATCAATCACCTTTGACTTTGCAGTTCTAAAGTCCTTGAAGTTAGTTCTCATCTCTCTTCTTATCTTTGATCTCATTAATTCAGCTTCTCCATAGTTGCTTTTATTGAAGAATGTAGCTTTTCCTATTGAATAAAGATCAGCAGCTCGTAAAGTATGAAAATCTTGAGGGCTTTTCAGATAATCTATCTCTCCATTCCTTCTCTTAATTACGTACATCTTCTTTTCTCCATCATAAGCCCAGCTAATAACATGAGAAAGTTCACCATACTTGTCTTTCGGCTTTGATACAAATAAAAAATGTGTCTCTTTGGGTGGTGGTGGTGCTTTGAACTGCAATTCTCCTCTGGTATATAAAGCAATCTACCTAGTAGAGTCCTTTTGTATTGTACCAGAAGGAGTTGGATCACTTACAGACTCAGTAGGAATTTCTCCTTCTTCCAGGTTAATGTCTTTGAATAAGTCCTGTAAGTTATTCCCAAAAATATCTGTATACTCATGTTGCTCTTCTACATCATCAAATAACTCAAACTCTTCTTCTGTAGTTTCAGTTGTAGTAGATAGCTTGAATGAGTACAACTCTTTATCATATAAATCTTCAATGTTAGGATCCAATGGTTCATATCCTTCTGGATTACTAGCACTTGGTCCAGAGACATTGTCAGTGCTAGTATCACCAGTTGGATTAGAAGATAATCCTCCAACATCACCTCCATCATCATCATCATTATTATCATCATCATTTCCACCATCATGTCCACCATTATCTCCATCATTATCATCATCATTGTCATCATCATCCTCTTCATCATCATCAGAATCATCATAATCAAGTAAATCCTCATCATCTTCTTCATTAACAACAGGAAGAAGCATCATATGTTCTGGTTCAACGAAAGCAGTAGATGTAAAAACTTCAGTGATAGGTACTTCTGATGAAATTGAAACATCTTCAGCAGTACTAACACTTGGCTGTTCTTCAGTAGTTTGAGCTTCGTTGACCTTTTCACTTTCTTGAATATTTTCTGCAGGAGATGGACTTGGAGAACGCCTGCTCGTCTCACCAACCACAGTTGTAGACCGAATAACTGGTGGTTGATGGAAATATGTCTGAGAAATTGTCACATCCTGGCGGAAGCGTGAACGAGACGGATGGAATATGACTAGCTTTTATCAGAGTGCAGTGGTTTATATTAAATAAACACAGATATAATAGAAACAAAACATAATACAGACATGCTTTTATTTCTTAATATTCGAGATTACATCTTTTTACATAATATACCAAAATTAGATGTAATTAGTTACAACTAGGTTATAACATGTCTAAGATCTACACAGACCCGTCCTACGACTTCGCCCCAACCATCATGAACTTCAAAGCTGAAATCAAAGGTGTTACTCATTTTCTGAAAAAGTATACTTAAACCAGTCAACAAAAATATTGGTGAGAACATAGGTTTAATCCAAACAAATATTTTGTTGATGTGTCAATCACAACCAAAATTACAACCAAACCTGCTCACAACATAATCATACTGTCATGAAATAATAAAAATCAGATAATATTACATCCTAACCCCCATTCGGCTAGATGCAGGAAAATAGTAGCAACCCTCATCCGGTTGGTACAAATATCCTCCTAAGTAGCGCTACTAATATTATTGACCGGTTCCTCATTCGAACTAATGGTTGTGTCGCAAATGACAGTAAGCAAACAAAATATTTTCAAAATAACACATCAACTCAAAAGTATACTTTTCCCCCAAAACGTTACGGAATACCAAATGGTTGATAATGGGGCTATAAACTCACCGTGTCTTCTCACTTGAACCTAACAAGATAGTTCACAGTGTCAGACAATACTTCAAATATTTTTCTAGTTTTCATTGATTGTAAAAGAGCAATAGAAACACCTTCGGGCCTTTAAAATTTCTTAATTCATAATAGTTTGCAATTTATTCAAAAATCACACAAAATAGCTGTTAATGTCCAAAAATCACCAAATTTGGTAGAACATAAGTTTGGACAGCTTGTAGCTTCCCATAATTTTCACAACTTCAAATCCTTAACAACTTATTTTACATAAATCCCACAATATTCTCAAAATTCATCATAATACCTTCTGCTGTCCAATAATTCTCAAAATTTCATAGAATTTTTGTCCAAAAAGTCAGTATCATCACATAATTTTATAGCATCCAAATCTTAACATATTATTTTCTGTAAATTTTATAATATTCTCATAAATAGTTAAAAATATCTCCTGTTATTCATAAATTCCAAATATTTCACAGACGGTTTCCTATATAAAACCATTCATCATATAATTTTCTCAAAGTCCAAATAATAACAGAGCAGTTTCTGTAATTTGCACAATAATTGAAATATTTAGAAAGAAATACTTATACTGCTCCAAAAATTATGAAAACTAAATATCCTGTAGCTTCATATTTAATATTATATCTGTGATTTTATCAGAATTTATTATTCAATTTAAGTATTTATTCTGATTTATTTACTACAGAACATATAAAAATTCATATCTTAATCATAATAAGGAATAAAATTCTGAAATAATTCCAGAGGCTTTGATACCTCAAAATAATTATTCTGTGAATTTATCAGAATTTTACCAAAATTATTTCTATTTTTTACATTTTCTTCTATTTTCCATTATAAAATAATTTATGTAAATATTTTACTCTATCAAAACTTTGTCAAAACGTCCAGTTTAATATTTTAGTATATAAGTGGGAATTTTTCAATGTTTATTCTCACAATTGCTTTTATTTAATATTTACTTGATTTTTCTTAATAATTATGACATATATTTTGTAAAATTCAAATATATCTTTCTAATTTATAAGTTCCTGAGTTTTGGAACTTATTATTCAAGATTTGTGGTTTAAAGTTTCCCAAAATTGGTTTTGGGTGGCTAAGCCCTTTATATACATATATATCAATATGTGGGTATATGTATATATATGTTTTGTTAACATATGTACAACTAAATCTTTCATCACCTTTTGAGGATGGACTTGGCGGTACTTCAGCTTCTTGATCTTGAAACAAGATGATGAGGGTCGTGGATAGTGGTAATAGGTGTTGGTGATGCGTGGTTGTAGTTGTCGGGTGTTGTTGTTGTTGGCGTTGCTTTGTAACCGAGAGATGAAGGGACAGAAAGGTGGTGATATTAGTGAAGCAACTCGAGGGTGAGAGGGACAGAAGGTGGCTGGAGGTGGTGGTGCTCGAATGAAGGTGATGGTGTTAAGAAACCCGAGGAAGAGGAGGAGACAATAGCTTAGGTTGTGGTTGCAAAGTTGTAGATGTATGGATGTATATAGGACTGAATTTGAGGGACACCTAAGGGTGTCATCATGCCTTCTAGTTCTAACTTAGAGGTGTGGTTTAATAGGTGGCTTAGGTGGCGGTTTAAGAGGAGACCGAGAGAAAGGTGGCATTTTGCAAGGCAAGGTGGTGGTTTGAGGGAAGCCATGGTATGAACACTAGGTTACTTAGTCAACAAGGATGCTTAGATGTCATGAAATGATGGTAATAGGGTGTGAAAGCAAGAAAAACCCAATGCATGGGTGTGAAAGCAAGAAATATGGGTACATGGTGGCGATTTTTGGTGAGATGCATGCATGTGACCGTGAGTTTTCAAGGGTATTGCCACATTTGTTTTGTAATGATTATGTATAGCTAGGTGTCATGTAATAAAGGTTTAAGAGTCATCATATTATCTTATCTTAATCGAGTGTTACATGATCCAATGAACCGAGAGTTTAAGGTGTGTTTGTGGTGCTTTTAGGTTCAATGTTAATCTTAGTGTTTTGAAGGTTTTGATTTGGTTGAGTTTGTTTTGGTATGTATTGTTTGGTTGGGTTATTATGTTGTTGTGACACCTAACTTATACATATTGCTCATACCCATATATATATATATATATATATATATATATATATATATATATATATAGATAATCATAA
This sequence comes from Flaveria linearis, assembly GCA_024085815.1. Taxonomy (NCBI): domain Eukaryota; kingdom Viridiplantae; phylum Streptophyta; class Magnoliopsida; order Asterales; family Asteraceae; genus Flaveria; species Flaveria linearis. Next base: position 57,714,084 of record CM044018.1, on the reverse strand, counting down.
GTTTAAAGCATGTGTAAATATATATATATAAACATGTACTCATAAATTTTACATATATATACATATATGCACACGTAAAATTTTGTGTATATATACACGTATGTGTGAATTTCGGACATATAAACATACGTACATACGTAAATTATAAATATATAGACATGCAAGCAACATGCATACGTAAGGTTTTCATATATATGTATGTATGCAACCATGCATACGTACGCCCATAATATATATGATTTTATGAGTCCAAAGTTATATATGTATATAAGGTATATATATACATATCATACATAAAATTATTCGTACCCAAACTTGCTTGTTTCATTTTCCATATATATAATTGCATATGTGTATTATATATTTAATATACATGCAAAAAGTATAAATAATAATAATTATAAATTTTAGGGTTGTCACATGCTCCCCCTGTTAAAAGAATTCCGTCCCGAAATTCGATGGGGTATGCTTTAGAAACTTAAATAAGTATTACCTCTGAACAGGTGAGGGTACTTTTTCTTGATCTCATCTTCCCTTTCCCAGGTGTATTCTGGTCCTCTTTTAGCATTCCACTTGACTTTCACTATGGGAATTTTATTTCTTCTTAACTTCTTTATTTCTTTTCCCACAATGGCTATTGGTTCTTCCACAAAATGCAATTGTTTATCTACCTGTATTTCTTGAACTGGTACTTTTAGGGTTTCATTGGTTAAGCATTTCTTGAGGTTGGACACATGAAATGTGTTGTGTCTTCACTTAATTCTTGTGGTAATTCCAACTTATATGCTACAGGACAAATTTTATTAATAACTTTAAATGGACCAATGTACCTAGGGTTCAACTTACTTGACTTCCTAATCCGAAAGATTCCTTTTAGAGGGAGATATTTTTAGATAGGTTTTGTCTCCAAAATTTTCAATGTAGGGAGCAGGGATTTAGTATTCACATGAGGGATTATGATCCAGAACATAATAGTATTAATAGACAAGAAATAACAGTGGCCAGGTGTCATTGCTTATTTATTACAATTATAATGTTCTAGCCATTATCCTCCATGATTCACCAAACCTATTACCCAATACCTATGCAATTAATCAAATTATCTGAATATTAGTTAACCCGAATGGTATTACAGGAAACTCGTAATGTCCGTACCTAGTTCTGAATGCAGTCTTAGAAATGTTATCTTCCTGTATTCTTAATTGATGATATCCAGATCTTAAATCTATTTTTGAAAAATAACTAGATCCCTGTAGTTGATCAAACAGATCATTAATTCTAGGAAGTGGAGACCTATTCTTTATGGTAACCTTATTAAGTTCCCTATAATCAATACACACTCTAAAGGTTCCATCCTTCCTTTTAACAAATAGGACTGGTGCTCCCCAAGGGGATACACTAGGACGTATGAATCCTTTATCTAACAATTTCCGTAACTGAGTCATGAGTTCTTTCATCTCAGTTGGTGCTAAACGATAAAGTGCCTTGGCAATAAGGGCTGTTCCTGGTATCAATTCTATTTTAAATTCTACCTGCCGAAGAAGTGGTAGTCCAGGTAGTTCATCAGGAAACACATCAGCATATTCATTTATAACAGGCACATTCTCCAAATTTTCCTTATCAAATATTGTATCAACAATATGAGCCAAGAATGCTAAACAATTCTTGTTGAGGTATTTTCGTGCTTTTTCACAAGTAATCAGTTTCACAGTATTACATGGCCTATCACCATAAATGCAGAGAATTTTGTCTTCCTTAATCAAAGGAATCTTGATCATTTTTTTATCACAAATGATTTAGGCATGATTTGTACTCAACCAATCCATTCCTACCACGATATCAAATTCTCCTAACTGAATAAGTATCAGATTTATATCAAAACAGTATTCATCTAAATTCAAGATACAATTAGGAATGATTTCATCAGCTTCAATTATTTTACCATCAGCTAATTCTATCACATAAATGTCATGTAATTTTGCAGATGTTAGACTAATTGATGGTCTAAAAGTATGTGAGACAAAACTGTGGGTTGCTCCTGTATCAAATAATACTTTAGCGTATTGGTTATTGATAAGGAACGTACCCGTAACTACTTCTGGTTCATGCAGAGCTTCGTCAGCTTGTATCACAAAAGCTCTTCCACGAGGGTTATTCTGATTAGCTGGAGCCTTGCCCTTTCGTTGTGGACATTCGTTACGGAAATGATTTTCGCTACCACATTGAAAACAGACAGTTTTAGAGTTAGTAGGGTTTTTGCAATCTCGAGAAATATGCCCCTTCCTTTTGCAATTATAGCACACCACTGTCATGCAGTTTCCTGTATGATATCTTTGACAGATGTTACACTGTGGTGGTTTTTCTATTTTCTTTCCCTGAGTTGTTCCCAAGAAGTTTCTTGGTGAAGGTCTAGTTACTCTTTTCTGGGAACTTTCACCAAATCTTCTTCCAGAATGGTTTTCAATCCATTTCCTTTTCTTTCCTACCTGTTGATGACCTAATGATCCATTCCTGATCATTTCATCTGTCAAACTCCCTGACAAGATTACTGCTTCCTGGAAAGTTTTGGTTCTAGCAGATTTCACTAATCCTCTTATTTGTGGCACTAATCCCCAAATATATCTTCCTATTCTTTTGATTCCGGGGTTATCAGATGCGGTACTAACCTGGATAGTTCATTATACCTATCAGTGTATTCCCGGTGTGCAGATCCTTTCATCTCTAGTGCTAAAAATTCAGCCTCTAGTTTTTCTATTTCATTATAAGGGTAGTACTTCTCTACTACTAGATTTCTAAATTCTTCCCAACTTAGTTTATTCATAACATTTCTACCTCTAGTGTGTACCTCCATTTTCCACCAGGATTGTGCTTCTCCTTTAAGGGAGTGAGAAGCAAACAGTGTCTTGAAGTTTTTAGCACAGTTGCTGATTTCCAGGACTCCTTCCATGTCGTCTAGCCATCTTAAAGCTTGTACTGCTCCACCTTTTCCATCAAACTCCCGAGGTCTACAGGACATAAAAGTTTTGTAGGAGCATCCTTTTGAAATTCCATTTAGAATCTCTTCTTCCTGTTGTTCTTCTGGGATAACATTTTCAGTCCTTACTGGTGGGTGTGAGGTAGTCCCAATATTCAGGTTTTGCTGGAGTTGAGTAATTTGGGTAGGTAGGGTAGCTTCCAGTTGTTGGGCTACTATCTGAGATATCCTATCATTCTCAGTGGTATCTGGGTTTACGGGTGTTTCTTCCCCAATTCTGGTTCTAGGTCGTCCCACTCGAGCTGTTTTCCGGACAGGCTGAGTGTTTCTTTTTAGCGGCATGATCCACTATAGTGAATTTCAAAGTTAGTATTTGCAAATAAATACCTTAACAAAAATTTATTTAACACAAATCAAATAAACATGTTGTCATAAAAGTACATATAACAGTTAAGCTCTTATTTCATTTATTCTAAAAAGTTAGACTATAAACTTTCAGTTTCTGCTAAGCTATTTCCAGGTCCTGGTAAAGATACTTTTCTTGGATGTCTTGAGCTTTTTAATATCTTTCTGAATTTTCTAGATTCCCAGCTGTATTTTCTTAAGTTTCTTAAGAGTTTGTCGGGCTGTCTTCACCTGATCCAACTTTGGTTTAATAATTCTATCTTCATTTTTGGGAAAGTCAGGAGGTTGTCTTTCTAGATCCTCAGATTGCTTAGCTTTAAGTTTATCTCCACGTAGTATCTTTTTCCTAGGATTCTTAATTGTATATCCTCCCATATGTACTGGTGCACGTCTAACATAAAACTTTGACGTACTTTCCAGTTGGGGAAACATTTATATCCTGCTGTGGTTCTGATTCAGACACTATTTCTTTAGGACTGCTATGGTATGGTTCTTCGGAAGGGTCGGTTTCATAATGAATACTATTTGGACTCATACTGCAAAATTCCTTAACAAGGTTTCACAAAAAGAGTTAGTCAAATAAGTTTTGTTAAAATCTTAAACATAAAATCATGAATTTTCACATAATCCACATAAATTCACATAAAATCATAAAGTATATTTTGAGCTTATGGTTATAGTCTAGTTATTTACTTAAAATAACTAATTCTCTATAACCAATGGCTCTGATACCAACCTGTCACATCCTGGCGGAAGCGTGAACGAGACGGATGGTATGTGACTAGCTTTTATCAGAGTGCAGTGGTTTATATTAAATAAACATAGATATAATAGAAACAAAACATAATACAGACATGCTTTTATTTCTTAATATTCAAGATTACATCTTTTTACATAATATACCAAAATTAGATGTAATTAGTTACAACTAGGTTACAACATGTCTAAGATCTACACAGACCCGTCCTACGACTTCGCCCCAACCATCATGAACTTCAAAGCTGAAATCAAAGGTGTTACTCATTTCCTGAAAAAGTATACTTAAACCAGTCAACAAAAATGTTGGTGAGAACATAGGTTTAATCCAAACAAATATTTTGTTGATGTGTCAATCACAACCAAAATTACAACCAAACCTGCTCATAACATAATCATACTGTTACGAAATAATAAAAATCAGATAATATTACATCTTAACCCCCATTCGATTAGATGCAGGAAAATAATAGCAACCCTCATCCGGTTGGTACAAATATCCTCCTAAGTAGCGCTACTAATATTATTGACCGGTTCCTCATTCGAACTAATGGTTGTGTCACAAATGACAGTAAGCAAACAAAATATTTTCAAAATAACACATCAACTCAAAAGTATACTTTTCCACCAAAACGTTACGGAATACCAAATGGTTGAAAATGGGGCTATGAACTCACCGTGTCTTCTCACTTGAACCTAACAAGATAGTTTACAGTGTCAGACAATACTTCAAATATTTTTCTAGTTTTCATTGATTGTAAAAGAGCAATAGAAACACCTTCGGGCCTCTAAAATTTCTTAATTCATAATAGTTTGCGATTTATTCCAAAATCACACAAAATAGCTGTTAATTTCCAAAATCACCAAATTTGGTAGAACATAAGTTTGGACAGCTTGTAGCTTCCCATAATTTTCACAACTTCAAATCCTTAACAACTTATTTTACATAAATCCCACAATATTCTCAAAATTCATCATAATACCTTTTGCTATCCAATAATTTCTCAAAATTTCATAGAATTTTTGTCCAAAAAGTCAGTATCATCACATAATTTTATAGCATCCAAATCTTAACATATTATTTTCTATAAATTTCATAATATTCTCATAAATAGTTAAAAATAGCTCATATTATTCATAAATTCCCAATATTTCATAGACGGTTTCCTATATAAAACTATTCATCATATAATTTTCTCAAAGTCCAAATAATAACAGAGCAATTTCTGTAATTTGCACAATAATTTAAATATTTAGAAAAAAATACTTATACTGCTACAACAATTATGAAAACTAAATATCCTGTAGCTTAATATTTAATATTATATCTGTGATTTTATCAGAATTTCTTATTCAATTTAATTATTTATTCTGATTTATTTACTACAGAACATATAAAAACTCATATCTTAATCATAATAAGGAATAAAATTCTGACATAATTCCAGAGACTTTTATACCTCAAAATAATTATTCTGTGAATTTATCAGAATTTTCCCGAAATTATTTCTATTTTTGATATTTTCTTCTATTTTCCATTATAAAATAATTTATATAATATTTTACTTTATCAAAACTTTGTGAAAACTTTCAGTTTAATATTTTAGTATATAAGTGGGAATTTTTCAATGTTTATTCCCACAATTGATTTTATTTAATATTTACTTGATTTTTCTTAATAATTATGACATATATTTTGTAAAATTCAAATATATCTTTCTAATTTATAAGTTCCTGAGTTTTAGAACTTATTATTCAAGATTTGTGGTTTAAAGTTTCCCAAAATTGGTTTTGGATGGCTAAGCCCTTTATATACATATATATCAATATGTGGGTATATGTATATATATGTTTTGTTAACATATGTACAACTAAACCTTTCATCACCTTTTGAGGATGGACTTGGCGGTACTTCAGCTTCTTGATCTTGAAACAAGATGATGAGGGTCGTGGATGGTGGTAATAGGTGTTGGTGATGCGTGGTTGTAGTTGTCGGGTGTTGTTGTTGTTGGCGTTGCTTTGTAACCAAGAGATGAAGGGACAGAAAGGTGGTGATATTAGTGAAGCAACTAGAGGGTGAGAGGGACAGAAGGTGGCTGGAGGTGGTGGTGCTCGAATGAAGGTGATGGTGTTAAGAAACCCGAGGAAGAGGAGGAGACAATAACTTAGGTTGTGGTTGCAAAGTTGTAGATGTATGGATGTATATAGGACTGAATTTGAGGGACACCTAAGGGTGTCATCATGCCTTCTAGTTCTAACTTAGAGGTGTGGTTTAATAGGTGGCTTAGGTGGCGGTTTAAGAGGAGACCGAGAGAAAGGTGGCATTTTGCAAGGCAAGGTGGTGGTTTGAGGGAAGCCATGGTGTGAACACTAGGTTACTTAGTCAACAAGGATGCTTAGATGTCATGAAATGATGGTAATAGGGTGTGAAAGCAAGAAAAACCCAATGCATGGGTGTGAAAGCAAGAAATATGGGTACATGGTGGCGATTTTTGGTGAGATGCATGCATGTGACCGTGAGTTTTCAAGGGTATTGCCACATTTGTTTTGTAATGATTATGTATAGCTAGGTGTCATGTAATGAAGGTTTAAGAGTCATCATATTATCTTATCTTAATCGAGTGTTACATGATCCAATGAACCGAGAGTTTAAGGTGTGTTTGTGGTGCTTTTAGGTTCAATGTTAATCTTAGTGTTTTGAAGGTTTTGATTTGATTGAGTTTGTTTTAGTATGTATTGTTTGGTTGGGTTATTATGTTGTTGTGACACCTAACTTATACATATTGCTCATACCCATATATATATATATATATATAATCATAAGTTTAAAGCATGTGTAAATATATATATATATATATATATAACATGTACTCATAAATTTTACATATATATACATATATGCACACGTAAAATTTTGTGTATATATACACGTATGTGTGAATTTCGGACATATAAACATACGTACATACGTAAATTATAAATATATAGACATGCAAGCAACATGCATACGTAAGGTTTTCATATATATATGTATGTATGCAACCATGCATACGTACGCCCATAATATATATCATTTTATGAGTCCAAAGTTATATATGTATATAAGGTATATATATACATATCATACATAAAATTATTCGTACCCAAACTTGCTTGTTTCATTTTCCATATATATAATTGCATATGTGTATTATATATTTAATATACATGTAAAAAGTATAAATAATAATAATTATAAATTTTAGGGTTGTCACAGAAATAAACTCTCGTAGCTCATTCAGCTGTCTTTCCAACCCCGAAGAATAATCAAACATACTCTTCATTTGTTGCTCCAAAGAGGCTATCCTTGTATCCTTTATTACAGAGTCAAGATGAATCATGGTAATCATCTTAGTCTTTTCTTCATTATCATTTCTCAACTCAGCAATCATCTTGACATTCTCGAAGCTTTCTTTCTCCAAATTCTTCACTCTTTCTTCTATAGTTATAGAGTGAGGAGCACTGTTGGATTCTTCTCTTCCTTGGAAATCTAGTGGAGTATTCAGAAAAGTATCTACATCAAACTCCAAATTTTCTTGTCTTGGTGGAGTGGAGAGACCAGATCCAGGAATATTGGCTGATTCAGAAACATGAACCGTTTCTGTCTCAGTAGCAGAAGTAGTCACATCAACCGGTTGCTCTTGTTCAGTTACAGAAACAATCACGTGTGTTCGTGGTTTCCTCGGAATACCACCTCTTCCTCTTTTCCTGGCTGGAAAATCTTTCCTCCGTGCCATTCGTTTGAGCTTCATAGAGGTACTCGGGGATTCCTCAGGGATGTAATCAGTATCCCTATCTTCAACATTTATTCTTGAGGAAGTTGGTGTAGAAGGTGTCTGATCAGTTTGAATCACATAGGGAACATTCCCTATCTGATCACTAGCAGTCTCAGAACTTGAAGTAGAATGAACAACGCCTTCTTCGTTCTCAGTCTGAGTTGGATCATCTTCAAATAATCTTTCTATTTCAGCATCGACATCGTCTCTAGCTTCAGATGTAGAAGTACCAGTTTGCACATCATCAATTGGTACATCTCCTCCCAAATCACCAACATCTTCTTCTATCTCATAAAATCTGCCAATCTTAGCAAAACTTTCTCCTGAGCACTTGTTTCCTCGTGCTCCAGTAAGATGAGTAAAGATCTCCTTCTTGATGGTTTGAACAACATATTTGGGAGACCTCAGATTGGCAAGCTCAGGATAGGCGTTATTAATCACCAGCTGAATAAACCGAGGATACATGATAAACTTCCTTCCCGGATTAGCTATGGCATTTTTCTGCATCTCCTGGAAGATTACTCCAGAAATACTAAATGGAAGATCATCCACCAGAGAGACTAATAAAGATCCAAAAACAACACTCAGACTGTCCATCCCAGCCTTCAAGTTGCTCAGACAGTGAATAACCACATGAAATAAATACTTCCAATATGGTGGCAACCACTTCTTCTCCAGACTAGGATATCTGTACTCATATCCCATCCGAGTTAGACAGTCAATAACAACATCATCTTCCAATCTGGTTGGAGCACCCTCTTGGTCATCAAAAAGTAGTACTCTGTTCAGAATAGCTTGGGAGACAGTCACTCTCTTATCTTTGACTGTAGCAGTAATGATTGGATTTCCAGCTTGATCCTTTTCTAGAGCAGTAGTACTCTAGAAAGAATCAATCAACTCAGAGTAAATAGCTGGATCAGCTGAAATGGCATATACTATTACTGAGTTCTTCAGCCCTTCTATCATAGATGCGAAAAGTTCCTTTCCCTCAGGAACATCATCCAAGTAGGCTACGCAGTATGATTTTTGTTAAAAATCATTTGAGCCATCTGCAATGTCACAAACAAACAACATTAGAATGATTGAAATAACTTAATTATGCACGAGAAAGATTTTACACAACAAAAAATTTCATCATTTATCATTTCAGTTGCACAAGAAAACCAGAATTTAACACTTAGAAAATTTCACCAAGTGTTTCATTCGTGCGGAAAACATTTAGCACTTAGAAAAATTTTCAGCAAATAAGTTTTCTATCATGCGAAAATTCAGTTCGTGCGAAAAATCCATTTATGCGAAATGAGCTTTTCGTGCGACAATCACAGTTAATGCCACAAACATATTTCAAGCGAAAATCAAGTTTTATGCGAAAACGAGATACATGCGACAAAACCTTATCACGCGAAAACTGGATTCACGAGAAAACCTTTCTCACGCGAAATCCCCTTTTCGCACCTGTTCATTTTACTCGTGCGATTTGTGCAGGTCCATTTTCAAATTGATGATCAAAATCACAATCTTAAACAAAACCAAGTGTATCCTAACAGTCACCTATGTTCACTAAGTTCATATAATCTTTCAATTTCAACTTTTAAGTACATTTATGAGATTTTAGTTTAAGTTGTTAAGGTCCTTTTACATTTTATCTCTTTTGTAACCATAACAAACACGTTATACCTTTAAATCACACTATGGATGTAATGTGAACAGGAATGAGTTTCAGAATGGAAGATATGAACGAAAAGATCACTGGTTTTGAACTGTTGAGTATAAGCGAAAAGGTTTTTCGGATAGTGAAGCGAAAGGGTTTTTCGGATGTGAGCTGAATCGGAAATTGATTTGTCGCATCTGACCAACGATATTTAAAGGTCAATTAAATCAAGCGAGTAACCACTTCGCGTGTCAACATTTTTCGCGCGACAGCTCCATTCGCGTGAGTGTTGTTTACACTTTGAAACTATTTCAAATTTTTCAAATTTATCAACCTTTTATTTTCAATTATTTATGTCAACAAAATGTTATATTTACCAAGTGACCAATTAATTTAATGAATCTTCAATTTTTAAAATTTATTTGTTATTTATTTGTTTAAAACTAAACAACACAAGACAAAACAAAGTAATCAAAATAATTAAAATAATGAAAACATATAAAGAATGAAGATCTGAATTGTTTATTGAGCAAAATTGTGTTGTAAGAATTTTTATAATGAGATCATATAGTCCTTTGTCAAGTCAAGACTCTGTCCAGCTTTTATTTAAAATAACTGGTTAAGTTGATTGCCAATATATGTTGTCCTTTTTAAACTTATACTTCAGGTTTTACTCAGAAACATAAGGAGTGATATATATCATGTTTTGTTTGATTTAATATAATTCAGTGGATCCCACAATCAGAACGTCTGTAAAATACTTATTATCCTTCAAGACACTATCGAGATTTCAAGTCACCCCAAATTGACTTAAACCATGCATTGTTGATCAGTGATACCATTTATTTATTTCTAAAATATAACTATTTGAGCATAACTAGCCTGAGAAATATCTCTTAACACGGAATATTAACAAGTTTAAGGACTTACTAACAGCCATCCGGACTTACGTCTGCCCTCTCAAGATGTTTAGGACTTACATGCCATCCGGACTTACATGCCCCATCTTTTGATTTTGCCTTCCATGATCAGAAAATATTCTCAAAATAGAAAATATATACCATATAGTATGTATGTCTTTAGACATATCTTTTGATTTGTGCTCCTTGGCATCTTATATCCTATATGGCCTTTTGGCATCTTTTTGCTCAATTATTTGCTCAATTATTTTCTTTTTGTCTTTTTATTTCTTTTTGTCTTTTTGTATTTTTTTTATATATACATAGTTATATATGATAATCACTGAATCAAACAAATACAGGCTTGTGTATGACAAGAATGTAACTCTCAGTCTGTGTTAGAACATTTTTGGTATTGTCACAAAATCCTGATATGTTCCCCACTAAATCATATAACTTTAATTCAAGTTTAATCACTCAATTATGATCTTTTCATTTTTTCTAAAAGTAAAGCCTATTGACACATCAATCATAATCCAAGTCTTTGTAAAGTACTTAGACTTGTTTAGAACTTTATAATATCATTTCTCATTTAATCATGAAAATTTCTTTGTAACAATTCTTTAATCTTGACTCCCCCTAAAACCAAAAATATTTTTCAGAATTTATTTTTCTAATTTCTCCTCCTAAAGTTGTGATTGATCTTTTAAAGTAAAAGAAAACAATTACAATTTTATTTCCTAAAAAATGAAAAATGTTTTTGTGAAGATTCAAGAAATCAATTTATCCAAAGTTAATCATTCCCAATGATTGCACAAGAAAATCAAATCGAGAATGATCAAATGCCTTGGTAAATAAGTCAGCAATGTTTTCAGTTGACGGCACTTGTTTTAAATGAATAAGTTTACGATCAAAACAATCACGGATAAAATGGATTCGCATGTCAATGTGTTTAGTTTTGGAATGTTGAATAGGATTTTTAACGATGTTCAGGACTGCCGTGTTATCACACCAAATTGGTGTGTCATAGATGTTGTGACCATAATCGAGAAGTTGTTGCTAAATCCAGACAAGCTGGGAACAACAGCTCGATGCAGCCACATATTTAGCTTCGGCAGTGGATGTGGAAACAGTGTTCTGCTTTTTACACTGCCAGGAAATGAGTCGGTTGCCCAAGAATTGACATCCTCCTATAGTCGACTTCCTGTCTAAATTACAACCACCATAATCACTGTCAGTATAAGCAAATAAATTGAAATCGGAATTTTGAGGATACCAAAGACCAAGTTTGGGTTGACCCTTGAGATACTTGAAAATCCGCTTGATAGATTTCATGTGTGATTCTTTTGGATCACTTTGATAACGGGCACACTGACAAACAGAGAACATGATATCCGGCCTGCTTGCAGTGAGATACATTAGAGAACCAATCATTGATCTATACATATGTTGATCAACTGATTCGCCTAATGGATCAGGAGTGAGAGTAGGACGAGAAGACATAGGAATTAGAGCGACTTTGGAATCTTGAAACTTATATTTCTCAAGAATAGTCTGAACATATTTTTCTTGATGAATGAGAATACCAGTTTCAGATTGCGTAACTTGGATACCCAAGAAAAATGAAATTTCTCCAAGAGAACTCATCTCGAATTTCTTCTTCATCACTTCTTTAAACTCCGTGCACATAGTATCATTTGTAGACCCAAAAATGATATCATCGACATAGATTTGAACCAGAATAATGTTATCGCCTGATTTACGAATGAATAAGGTTTGATCGATTGCTCATCGTGAATAATCATTTGCAAGCAAATGTTCAGTCAGAGTTGCATACCAAGCACGAGGTGCTTGATGTAAACCATACAATGCCTTATCCAACTTGTAAACATAATCAGGATGATCTGGATCTTCAAAACCAGGAGGTTGACAAACATAGATTTCCTCCTTCATTTCCCCGTATAAGAAAGTAGTTTTGACATCCATTTGATACACCTTGATATTCATGTATGAAGCAAAGGCTAAGAAAATGCGTACTGCTTCAAGTCTTGCAACTGGAGCATACACTTCTTCATAATCCAATCCTTCAATTTGATAGAATCCCTGCACCACAAGACGTGCTTTGTTCCGAACTATAACACCCTTTTCATCCGTCTTGTTCCGGAATATCCACTTTGTTCCAATCGGAAGCTTATCCTTTGGAAGTTCTACAAGATGCCAAACATTCAACTTCTTAAATTGCATCAACTCATCTTGCATTGCTTCTATCCAACTGTTTTCCTTGAGTGCCATTTCAACATTCTTAGGCACTATTTGTGATAGAAAGCAAGCATATAGACTTGTGTTGATTGCCTCTGAACGACTTCTGGTAATTACACCTTCATGCAATGGACCGATGATTACTTCAGTTGGATGAGTTTTATGGATTCTTAGTTGAGGAATATCATCTGTAACAATCCCGTCTTCTAAGTTAGTGATGTGTTCAACATTTGCATTCACCCTCTTCAGAGTTTCTAGACTGATACACAATATTTTCTTCAAACGTGTCATTTGAAGTGTGATTTTCAGAAGCAGTAGACACATTTGGAGATTCTTCAAATGGAACTTGAATGACTTCTATTGGTGTATCCAAAGTTTCTGAAGAAGATGAAGACAAAGGTGAACTTAGTGACTCTTCCGGCTCCTGATTGGGGATTTGTTCTGAAATATCATCTGATAATCCAGAACTTTCAGACACTTGGACAGAAGCAGAAGGAATATACTTGGATGATGACAAAATTGTAGAATCATTAGATATAAGAGATGGAATTTCCTCAATGATTTTGTTCTCCAAAGAGAGTGCTTGAGAATCAGTATCTGCAAATGAAGGTTTAGAAATTTTAAAATTTATGAACAAAGATTCATAATCATAAACCCATGAAGGAGCTGAACCTGCATCAGTTATGTTAAGCTCGTGCCAATCAATATTAAATGACTCATTTATTTGTCTTGTTCTTTTATTATAAACTCGATATGCAACTTTATTAGCTGCATATCCCACAAAGTAACATTCATCAGCCTTTTCAGAAAATTTTGAGGTTGATTCAGTTGTATGTAACAAAGTACAATAACAACCAAAGGCTTTAAAATATTTTACTTTGGGTTTGTGTTTATAAAATATTTCACAAGGAGTCATATTTAATCTTTTATTTATTAGAACAAGATTCTGAACATAACATGCAGTGTTTACTGCTTCAGCCCAAAAGAACAGAGGTAATTTGGCAGCAGATATCATTGTTCTAGCAGCTTCAATTAGTGTTCTATTCCTTTGTTCTGCAACTCCATTCTGTTTTGGAGTGCCTGCAGCATTGAATTGTCGAGCAATGCCCTTGGATTCACAAAACTCATTCAACGTTTGATTGCAAAATTCTGTTCCATTGTCACTTCGGATGCACTTAACCTTTTTATCTATCTGATTCTCCACTAAATTAATGAACTTGATCAAAAGCTGTGGAGTCTCATCCTTAGATGCTAAGAAAAACACCCAAGTAAATCTAGAAAAGTCATCAGTAACAACCAAACAGTAAGATCTTCGACCCAAACTTAAAACACTCACTGGACCGAATAGATCCATGTGTAAGAGTTATAAGAGTGATTCGATTGAGTTATGTGCAATTGGTTTGTGAGGAAGTTTATATTGTTTACCCTTTGAACATGACAGACAATGTTCATTTAATTGAAATTCTTTTTCGGGTAAACCAATGACATGATTTCCATGTACCAGTTTGTTCATATTTTTAATATTGACATGTCCTAACCGACGATGCCATAACATGGAATCATTCTCCGAGGCTTTGGATAGTAAACAAGAAGCGGTTACCAAAGAATTAGAACAATGCATATCAAGAAGATATGTGTCATTGTCTCTCGGAGTCCTCATCAAAACCCATTCATCAGGAATTACAAAACCAGGTTTTAAAATTAAACATTCTTTGTTAGTAAAGTGTGTAGAATATTGTTTGTCACATATTTGAGACACACTAAGTAGGTTATGTTTTAATTCCTCAACAAAGTTCACATTCTCAAAGCTAAGGACACCATTTGTAACTGTACCACGCTTAGTAATACGTCCTCCTTTGTCGCCTGCAAAAATCACTCTTCCACCATTATATGACTAAACATCCTGAAGTAATGATAAATTCCCAGTCATATGTCTTGAACAACTGCTGTCTACATGCCATAGGCTTTCAATAAGCTTTTGCGGTTGTCCCTGCATAAGTAAAAGAATTACTTAGTCTTTGGTACCCAAGTCAAACACGACTTGAGCACATTCTGTGTTGCAGTTAGACAAAAAGATTTGAGATTGTTATATTTGTTTAGCACATCAGTCTTTTCATTAGCACTTTTCAATTTGATGTTTTATTTTGAATCGTTTTTCAAATTCTTTTGCTTTTCGACATCATTAGCATTCTCAACCTTTGATTTCATTGGTTTGAAAATTTTCCACGAGTGAAAAACAATTTTCTATTGTGAGCAATAGAATTATGAAATTGTTGTTTGCTTAGTGATTTTTGTCGAAAAGGACAATTATTCGCCAGATGATTTATGTTTCCACACTGATAACATTTCCTTCGTTGTGTGTGAAAAACAAACTGTGAATGACAAGTATGAAAATTGTCATAGAAACCAAAGTCAGATTGACTTTTTGGTTTAACTTTCTGCACAGTCTCTCGAATCACTGCTTCATTTGATAACTGCTTGTTCATCTTAGATAGATTCGAGGAAATGGGTGATTTATTCATCTTTGCTTGTTCATTTGATTTAACTGCTGAGATTTTTGAAGTGGATGATGCTGGAATTGGACCAGTCTTAGAATTTGCAGGAGGACCAGGCTTTGATATTAGAATGGATGCTGGAGAAGGACCAGTCTTTTGAATTTTCAGATTTGATGAATAAGAAGTATTCTTGTGTACATCTGGGCTACACATTTCTTGTTTCACAGGGTTAGCATTCTGATGAAGTTTATTTTTAAAGAATCAAAAATTCGTTTCTTTAAAAATATATTCTTCATCTTCAATTATTCCTTTAGAAACGAATCTATTTTTGAAATCCTTTTCAAGATTCACCTTATGATTTGCCCTTTGAACATTATTCAAATTACATTTAATATTTGACTTTGTCTCATTTAAATCAACAATCTTTTCATTCCTTGATAAAGTTTGATTACAATCAGATTTGAAATCATTTATATTTTTATTTTTCAAACTCTCTCTTTCATTCTCACTCTCACAATCACTCTCCCACTCTTCAACCAAACCATCCACCTTCATATTATCTGCACAAAAATTTTCAGTTGATTGTTTAGGTTTAGTTATTGTGATAGGATCAACAGTCAGATTTACTTTGACTGAAGGTTTTAAGTCTGAGGATGGTGAAAAACCTGTTCCATAACTCATATCACAATCAGAAATGACATCAGATGAAAGCAAACATGAATAATCATGATTAATTGGAGGAGCGATGTTTGAAAATCCAACACCACATTTTCCTCCTTTTATCTCCTGTGTCATTTGTGACTTGATAATACCTTCAACCATGGTTGATGAAAGTTCAAACTTTTCAACAGTCAATTTAGCCGAGGCTAGTTCACTGTTGAGTCTATTGATTTCTAAGGCGAGTTCATTAATTCTATTTGTCAAATCATTATTTGTACATTCTTTATCATGAATATTTAATTGTAAGTTGTACACCGTTTTATTTAAACCATCAAGTTTTTCTTTAAAAATCTTTTCATTTGACTTATGTTTTCGAGCTTGATATTGAAGTTTTTCAACTTCCATTATCAAGTTCTCATTATGAACTCTATACCTTTGAACTTTCTCAACACAAGAATTTGTGCATAAATCATCATATACCTTTGGTTTTGAGCTTTCTCCTTTAGGCTCTTCAACCTTCTTTACCATGAAAGCCTTCATAGTCTCAACTGGTTCTTCCACTGGAGCAACATCAACAGTCTTTAGATCTTCAACCTGATATTTGACTGGAGGCTCAACAGTGTACTCTTCAACATCTATCTTTTTCTCAACAACTTTCTCTTCCTTTTCTTCCTTCTCAGCTTCCTCTTCTTTAACTTCTTCCTTCTCTTCTTCCTTCTCACCAAACAAACCATCTAACAGATCATCAGACACAAACTCAGCAAACAAATTCTCTTCCTCCTCAGGCTCAGTAACAATCTTTGCCATCAAAGCTGTAGACAAATTCATATCAAGAGCTTCCATTTTGTCAGACCAATCATATTCAGCATTAGTTTGTGAAACCAATTATTTGCTGCCTCAAGAAGTACTTGCTTTATCTTTCTTTGTTTCAATCTCCACAGTGACCATTCTTTTTGGAGCTTCAGCTTGACCAGACTTGGGTACAGTACATTCTCTAGCAAAGTGACCTGGTTTGTCACAGTTGTAACATCTCAGATTAGATTTGTCAAAACCAATTTTGCTAGAGTTGTTTACTCCAAACATTTTTCTCCTAGTACGTCTAGCAAAGTTCTTCGCCCTGTACACAACCATCGCCATTTGGTACTTGATGTCATTTTCTTCCACATCATCAGGATTTACTTGTTGAAGATCATCAATCAAGACATTTGGAGCAGTGAGTCTACCAGCCATGAAAGCTTCATAGCTTGACATGAATGTAGTGAATAGGGCAAGATGTTCCTCAGCAATCTGGACTGTTTGTTTTAAAGGATTTGTGTTAGCAACATAAGCATGTTGAACACTCTGTGGAGCTGGATTTTGAGGGATTTGTTGATGGATGATAGGGGAATAATGTTGAGCAGCTGGAATTTGAATTTGAGGGTTCATTACTGGTTGAATATCTGGAGATGCTGAACTTCTAGTTTATTGTTATTGACACATCTAAGTATAACTGACATAGTAATTAGGATTACTAGCCATTTTTGTATAAAGAGCAGTTGCTTCAGCACCCAAAGAACTTAAATGATTTGCAGCTCTCTGCTTATCATCCATTTCATAAGACTTGATAGTGGATATTAAATCAGTCAGAGGAAGGGTATACAAGTCTTTAGTTCTTTTGATCAGTGTACAGTTGTGATTCCAACTGTAGGGAAGTGAATTCAGCAGCTTCTTGTTAATCATGATTGGTTCCAGTGTTATACCAGCACTCTTCATTTTTGTAACCAGTTTCACAAACCTGGCTATCTTGACTTCCAATAACTCACCCACAACATGATTGAACATGTTAAACTCTTGATTCAGCATATCCTTCTTACTTTCCCTCATGTCTTTATTACCCATGATCTGAGTTTCTAATGCATCCCATAACTCCTTTGCTCCTCTAAACTCTTTGAACTTGTGAGAAATTTCAGTAGGCACGTGAAAAGTCCTGAACCTTTTTCACACAATTGGTTACCAATTTGCAAATTTTACCAAATTTTCACCACAAATTAACTGATTAGTTCCATTTTGATGTATTTTAGTTTAAGTTAATCAGTGTTCTTTCAATTTTAGGTCCAAATTCAATTAAATTCAGTCCAAAAGATCACTTTTCTTCAAAATTTCAGCAGCATAACTTCTCCAAAGCGAATTCTCAATCAAACAAGTGAATAGGAAGATGAAGAATGATTCAATTCAGCTAAAAACGTCTTCAAATCTTGGTTCTAGAGCCAATAGCTCTGATACCAATTGTAAAAATCTGTCAATTCCCAAGAATATCAACCAAGATCTCAATCTCACGAACGCGGAATATAAGTGAAATTGGAAGAAGACAAACAATGAATCAAAATGCTTTCAATTGATAATCAGGATGATTACAATCTTGTGCGAAAATGCACAGAACTATTACAGAGCAAATTGAACTGAAAACTGAGAAAACTTAGCTACAAAAGCGAAAATTACAAATTTATACTAAAACAAACAGTTCTCGCGCGAGACAGGCTTTTCGCGCAGTTCTTGCTTTCGCGCGAGCTCTTCTTGTCGCGTGAGATCAGATTTTACTTGACTTCTTCATTTTGCTTTCTATGTTTTGCCGAGCCTTTTATGGTCTTCTACACTTAAAATGGGTAATTTTGACCCAAACACACTTAAACATACTAGAATCATATAAAAGTTAGTTCAAATGGGTCATTTTGACCCAAACACATTTAAACATACTAGAATCACACAATGTTAGTTGAAACTTACCCAGTCCGACTCTGCGCTTGTATTCACCCATCCCGTGCCTTCTTTGAAATGCATCTTCTGAAAGAGATCGATCGGACGACTCCCCTGTGAATTATAAAAATTCTTAGAAATAAATCTTTCGACAATTAATACTGATTTTTATACTAACAATTATACTTTTACCTCTATATGTCTCTTTTGTGCATATAATTGGCTCCTATGAAAACTCGGATAGCGTTGTTTACCTCTGTTCAATTTTTTTGCCTCAGATCGGCTCTTATAAGCGGGATCTAAGAACAACTCATTAATAACCCGAGCCCATACAAAAATAACAAAGATGTACTAAACAATATAAACATAAACATAAACATAAACAAAAAATAAACATTCTTTCAATCGGAATTATCACTACAATAACAAAGATATACTAACATCAAAGTCATATACACTTACATATACATACATACATACAAGCATAATCACAAGTATAATCACTTACAAGTATATAAGTATACAACATACTTACATACACAATTACAATGTAACATTAAACCTAATTTAACATTAAATCCAAATACACTTATATATAAATACACTTTTACAATTAACATATATAATTACACATATACAAACATATACAAACTTAAAATCATGAAAATATATCTAATGACATTTCATCAAACACTTGGTGGGCATAACCTAATCTAACATTAAACACAAATACACTTACATATATATACATTTTTAGAACATAAAATTTAAACCCAAATACCATACAAGCCTAATCACTAACATAATCACTTAATAACACTTAAATCATAAGATGTAAACGAATTTCATACCTTTAAAACCTTCAAACTCTTCAATTTCAAGCTTAAACTATCAATCTCACCTAAAACACAAAATTTATATAAAACTTCCAAAAACAAGATTATATAACTTCACTATAATAAAATACATCATTATTACCTTCAAATACTTTACTTTGATGCAAAGATGGTTTAGAATTCGAGTGAAAACCGAGATGAAATGAGAGGTTTGATATTATGGTATAAGGGTAAAAAATGAGGCAGAAAGCCTCTGGGTCGATTAAAAGGTGCTTCAACCTATAGCAACGACATGTTGTTGCTATAGGTTTAAAAATGTCATCGCTATAGGTTAAAAACAATAATTTAAAAATGGGAGATTTATCCTGACGACATGTCCTCGGGACAAGGTGAAAAAAAGTTTTTATAAAAAAATTTTAAACGGAGAGGAAAAAAATAAAAAATAAAAAATAAAAAATAAAAAATATTTAACCTATAGCAACGACTTTTCGTCGGCACAGGGTTTTAAAAATCCCGCCTGTTTTTTTCGCATCCCGCCAACACTATACCGACGACAAGTCGTCGGTATAGTGTTTGACCAGTCAAAAAAGCCCACTGAACCTATACCGACGACATGTCGTCGGTATAAACTGAGCTATAGAAGCGACATCAGTCGTCGTTATAGGTCTCGTCGGGACAAGGTTAAATTGTTGTAGTGATGGTTACTTGGTTTTATGTTTGTTTAGTGTTTTTTTCTTCGTAACGCATACGAATCTGAAGAACAAGCTTTTGTACAAGAATATATATATATATATATACACACACACATATATTAAACCGCCAAAAAATCCCTCTGACATAACTGTAGTAAGGACCACAAGCTAGCCCTACCCAACACAACCCTTATTTCGCGCAGCGAGCGAACAAGTATCATCCTAGTATCAATGAATTTTGTGACGTTATAATAGAATTAATATTCACCATTTCGAATCACACGTCAATTTACAAAGATTTAACATTTTGATTTTCTTCTTTGTACTGAAAATCCAACAAAATTTTAATTAGTTCCCATTGAGAATTTCAGTACGTTCGGTATAATTTTGATTTCCTAGGAGTTTTGCCAAGGAATTGCAGCTTCTAGAAGATGCTTAAAGACTATAGAACAAGTATATGTTCTTTTTCTTATTTAATTTGTTTCTACTAAAACAGAAATTAACAAAAAATAAAAATTAAAATTAAATAATAATAAGCAGATAGAAAATTTTAAATAAGAAAATGATGTAAATATATATACTAGCTAATGGAGCAAAAACTTAAAATGGCACATTTTGTTGTCTAAATGGGTTCTCCGATGAGCTTCAACTTTTTTTACACGGTTTCTCTGATGAGCTTCTAACTTTATTGTGATGACAAAGAAATAAATTAAAAAACAAGTCCTGGCTAAGGCAACCAAAACAAAAACATACAAAAAGTTTGTCATATACAAGGAGGGAATGTTTTATCTAGTCGTCCAAAGCAAAAGACTCTTTGTGAAATCTGTTAGAAAACCCTAAAAAGGAATAATGAACAATATAATCGAAAATCTATCCGTTCCCAACCATAGCTTGATGAAAATGAATGCATTTATGAATCTACAGAGAACACACCGAGCAATAAAATAAATAGCCTCTACTAACGATTTCTTCTTTGAGTTAAGACGCGAAGAGCAACTAACTTCAACTTATAAAAACACTGAGAACCCACAATGACAACTTATGAAAAGAAAATAAACTAAAAAAAATTAGGGGCAAGGACACGTACCTAAGTCGTTTTATTGAAGGAAGAATTGTTTACCTACCCAACCGTGTCATCTTTTTTCCTTGTCACACAATTTATTAATGAGTGTCAACGTAGGCGCGGGCAGGTCGCTCGAATTTTGGTTCTATAACAGTATAACTTGTGTATAAAAAAATTCTACTGTATCACCTGACCGCACTTATTGGGTTCACCCCTAATATAATAGTTAACATGCATTAGGGTAACATCCTAAATTTCATGCTTTATAAGGAATGTGATGTAATAAAGAATATGTATTTAATTAACCACAAAATTGTCTAAAGGGATTGACTTGCGAAAGAGGTGAAACAAGCCTAATACGCTATAGTCGCCACCTTCCCTTTCATTCTACATTTATTTGCAAGTTTGGGCTGGAGAGAGAAAGTAGATAGAAAAAGAAAAGAAATCTTCATTATTCTTGGTTGTTTTGTGTGAAAAAGGAAGTCGAATTCGAGTATTATTCATTAGAAGGTATTCGTGTGGTCAAGAAGGCTCAGTTTTATCGTCATCTTAATAATTCGGGCTCAAAGGTTTTCTTGAAAAGCTGGTAATTAGATTTACATTTGAATCTTACATGCTATTGTTGGATAATATTTTAGATGACCTAATACGAAGGTTAATGGGTTTTAACGTAAAAGGTTGAGAACTTGATGTGTATTGATCGAAAAGAAGATGAGCCGCCATTGTTAGGGTTTCGTGGTATGCTCCTATTTCAACCAAAAGTAGGTTCGCATGAAAGTATAGTTTCATGCGAAACTGTTAACATAAGTATGTATAGGTGAAAATCCTAGGACTTTTAGACAAAAGTCTATACTAAGTATGTTCTAAAAGAAATTTATGTTCTAAATGAAAGTCCTTAGGCTTTCAGACGAAGATATATGCTGTATACTTTTGCCTCAATTTGCAGTTTCACAAGCATGTATAGTTTCGTATAAAAGTTCACACGAAATTTAGTTCTGCTATGATGTTTTATGTATGCAAAATGTGACCCTTTCCATATGAATTATTGCTCATATTGTTGAAGTGATTGAAGAGTGTTACAAGAGTCGAGATAACCTAGCTTACAAAAACCGCAGTTCTCTTTTTCTAGAGAGTTTAGATACCCTCTTAATCGTTTTGGGCTGATGTGCATGCTTAGATGAAGTTTTTCAGAAAATGATAATAGATGATGAATAGGCACTAACTCATGTATTGTTAGAGTGTTTTGTCAGCCTAATAAACTGTTTCACACATTGTGGGATGATTACTTCATTTTTGTAAAGTATGTACAAACTTTAAAGAAAAGATGGATGTAAAATAAATATGGTGAGAGAATAAAAATAGTGATGAATAAGGAGTATTGCATTTGTTACAAGTAAAGGATAAAGGAGTGTTCTACTTTTTACAAACAATTGATAAAGGAGCCTTGCATTTATTGCAATCCAACAATATATAAAGGAGCCTTGTACTACTTACAAGATATTGATAACGAGTAAAGAAGCCTTGTACACTTGTACAAGCATTCACAAGTGATAAAGTAAAGAAAAAGAGTCTATAGTCCACATTCACATGTGATATGTCTTACATTATATTATGCATACACTACAAGAAAAAGAGTCTATAGTGATAAGACCTATGGCGACGACAATGGTATGTCGCTATAGGTCACATATCACGACGATATGTCGTCGTCATAGGTTGTCGCCTTAGGTGCAACCTATCACGACGGCATAGAAGTCGTCGCTAAATGTTATCGCCATAGGTCATTGCATTTTAATTTTGATTTATTTTAAATCATGCAAAAATAATAATAAAAAATTGTGCGCATCCTATGACGACGACATGTCGTCACCATAGGTAAAAACCATTTTTTTTTCCCTCTAAATAACTTGGAGGGAACAACACCTATGACGATGTAACATCCCGTATTTTTTTTTATTATTTTTATTAGTTAAAGTTAAATTTTATAAATAATCAAGTTTAATATGTTGATGTTAAATAATTATAATAACAATAATAATAATAATAATCATAATAATAATAATAATAATAATAATAAAAATAATGACAATAATAATAATAATAATTATTATTAAAAATAATAATGTTAATAATGAAAATAATAATAATAGTGAAAATACTATTATTTACAAAATTAAAATAATGATATCAATAAAGTTCAGGGGCATTTTTGCAATTTTTGAAACTTTAAATGAAGTTTAAAACATAAAATAATAAAGTTTAAAACCACAGGGACCAAATGTGTAATTATTAAAATTACATAATCAACCCCCGGCCACCCGCGTATTTCCGGCCGGAAGTCCGGCGAGCCTCCGGCGACGTTCCGGCAAGCCAAAATACGCAAAGATAATCGATTTTAACCCAATTCAACCCTCCCGACACTTTCACATGCACGATTCGAACTCGTACCCCACATTAATTTGAATAATATGATCGAATTGAGTGCGATTATCTACCTAACACACTCGGCCGAAAGAAACCACCACGATCACCACTAACGCCAATAATTCGTTTAATTAATTGAACCTGAGCGACTATATAACTGATCCTAATCGTTTGCAACTTTCAATTCCATCTACAAACACACAAAACACCACATTCAATCCCCATTTCACCCGCGACCTGCAAGTTGGTCGAACACACCCTTCTGGTCAGTATAATCCGAAATTGATAGAGGGCTATCCATATTTAACACCAAAAGAAGCTTCCTGTGTAGTTAATTCGATTATCATCAGTGTTTGATCTACATTCGAACTCAAGATAAGCCGCGACTTGTTCTTGACTGTATTCATCAACAATTCGATATCAATAAGGTAATTAAATACATATATAGGTTCGTTTTAACATAGGGATTAAAAGCTCTAAGTTTAATTTGATTATTAACATCGATTTGATCTCCAATTTGGATCAAATCGAATTAGGGTTCTTCGGGATTAGGGAATTTCTGGAAAACAGTGTTTAAATTTAATTATAACCGGGTTATTTCACGGCTTAGGCTTCTGGTTCGCTGGTCTGGGTTATGTGTGTGTGGTGCTTGAGGTCCCGGGTTCGACCCGGGCAACCTGCTTTTTATTGTTTTATTTTTTTAAAAGCTTTATAAATACTTTAAAAATATGGAAAAATTTCTAAAAATTATAAAAATAAATTTTATTAATTTTCCTTATTTTAAATCTTACAAAATAATTTTCTGTAAATTTATTTTATTTAAAAACTTTAATAGATTTTTATAAAATATTATTTAAAAATATTAAAAATACTTATTTTTATAAATAAATTCTAAATCAAGTTAATTATGAGATAATCACAAAAATCATATAAATATCATTTACAAATATTATAAATAATTATTTTTATAAAAATGGACACTTTATTATTTTTAAATACAAATTAATATATTTTATAAATCCACAAATTATTTATGAAATTGTGGGTTATTTCTTATAAAATATATTTGAACCAAAGGTATAAATTAATACCTTATTACTAATCAAAATACTATAAGTGTAAATATTCTTATTTATAAATTATTGGATAGTTATAAATTATATAGTTAAACCACGTCATTATTATAATTAATTCTAAAAATATTTAAATACAAATATGAAAACCCTTTTAATGGAATCGAAATATATAAATAATTGTTTAATAAGCTTAATACTTATTGATAATTATTTATTAATACAAATAGAAATCTTGTAAACATATATACATCCATTTGAGTACGTGCCACGTGTTAAACCAAACCAACCCGAATCTTACCAAATATATTTATTCGCAATAAACACATTTTAAAGACTTAGTTACAATTAATAATAGGTATTGATCGTGCTTGATCGTGCATTGCTTAATTCTTTGAAGTTCTTATTCATATACATTACATCAATCCAAGGTGAGTTTCCGTGGCCCCTTTTTATGCCTTTATAAATGTTTCAATGTTTTTCAAACTTGGGGGAAAAGTATGCTCACCCGTTTTCGATGCTGGACAATCTTACATACAATTTTCATACTTGGAATCAATGTGATACTATTCTTATATTCTAATACATACATGGTGTTATTCTACGATTCTTACAACCATTAATTCCCGGGTTTGGGAACCAACGGATAGGTATTGGTAGTACTACTGGGTTGACACCCCCACCCTCGACAGATCGGTTTAACTTGTGAGTTACCGACTACAGCTGCCAGCAATCAGGCCATGGGTGAATATATTCCGACGAATTTATATGCATAACGTCATTAGGTTTGGTTGTCTTAAACACATGTTATGTGGTTTTTGCTTACAGTATGATTCCATATCAAATTCTACACAGCATCAAATGTTTTAAATTTAAACCTGCGGAACTCACCAACATTATGTGTTGACATTTTTGAGCATATCTTTTCAGGAGAACATAATCAAAGAGGATAGCTAGTGCTGGTGCCTTAGCAGAGACCCTCAGGCTTTCAATAGATTGCATTTGTATTGTTTATCATTTACTGTTATAATTGAACACTGTGTATATGGATATTAGAATTATTAAGACTATGATAGTCGTGGAACTGACTAACCACGACACAAGTCACCATTGTGTCGGGCGACGTCATGACACGAGAATTTTGCACATATTATGTCTCTGTATTTATACCAAGTGTTATGACGATCCCGTCCGTCGCATCCTCGTGTTTCCGCTCTAAGCGGGGGTGTGACAGACGACGACATATTAAGTGAGGTAATATGTCTTACCATTATATTATGCATATATAATGTTATGTTCTTTAGTTATGTTACGTTATGTCTAAAAGCTATGAAATAACAATGGAAATGATCTTAAGTGACAAAAGTTAAGTTTTAAAGCCAACTAGAATTCATATATTAAGCAAATGTGACTTTTAGCATGCATGTTGCGTGAAAGGTTATGAGCATACAGAAGAGAATGATTGGTACTGAAACCCTGTAATGACTTGCATCCATTGTTTGGTGTTAATGTTATCAGAAAAATTTCCTATGTTTATGGATTTTTTGTTTTACACAAAGATGTTATGTAAAGAATGATTTCCGCTACATATGTATTGAATTTCTATTAAAAACTATGTATGCAATGTGTCAATCCGACCGCTGAAACCTATGGTATTGGGTAGGGCTGTTCAAAACATTCAACGCTTGCCGCTCGCTCGACTTAATTCAGAATTTGCTCGAAAAAAGCTCGTTCGGATTTTAGCTCGGTTGTAAACCAGCCGAGCGGTTCTGATCGGTTTGTAAACGAGCCAAGTACGAGAAAGATCCACTCAGCTTGGTTCGGCTCGAATTAATTAATTATATATAGTTTATGCATACTACTCTAGTAAATTTGACCCACTATATACGAATATACAACTATATTTATAGATATTAGAACAATTAACAAATTAAAAAATATAACACAAAATATAAAACTGAAATTCTAAACCACTAAGAGACGATTTTTTATCCCTTTCTTACTCTTGTTGATTTTCTCCCGCTCTCACCGTCGTCTTTCTCTACAATATGCTCATCGTCTTAGCGGCTACATCCTTAGCGAGGTCATCGTCAGTGCTTAACCACAACATATTGTCATTAATGAAAATGTTATGTTATGAAATGTGACTGTTTTTTAAGTCATTAAAATCTAAGATTCAACATTATCATAGTCTCTCATTTTCAATATAAATCAGATGACACACCAAAAAGTTGGACTGTATAAATTGTTCGCCATTCGTTTGAGCTCGCATGACACTTGCTCAAAAAATTTATG
Source organism: Flaveria linearis (assembly GCA_024085815.1). NCBI lineage: Eukaryota > Viridiplantae > Streptophyta > Magnoliopsida > Asterales > Asteraceae > Flaveria > Flaveria linearis. Next base: position 57,687,054 of record CM044018.1, on the reverse strand, counting down.
CTCGATAAATGCTCCTTCAATTTTCTACTCGATTGTAAATGAGCCGATCGGCTCGGTTCGATTTGGAAACGAGCCAAGCACAAGCAAAGGTTTGTTCAGTTCGGCTCGACTCGTCTCGTAAACAGTCATAGTTTTAGTGCGAGATACGGACGATGATCAGGGAGCTAAACCCATTCTAGGATGGGATTCAGTGGGATCCGGGTTAAGGATTATTCAAAGATTTGAAACACATATAATTCCATACTTATCTAGTATTTTATTTATAATTACCATATCATTTATTTATTTGGTTTATTCACGTTTATCTTTAAGGTTGTTAGGACTTAGTATAAATATTAAGATTTGGTTTCGTTTATTATTAGTTTTTGTTGATTGAATTTAAATATAATGTCAAAATATAAGAATCTTATTACTTAACAAGAACCCAGAATCATAAGAAGATCCAACCAAGTTACACCTCAAGCACAAGAGATCAGACATCCTTTCACCAACTTAAAACATCAACGAGATGATCTGAAAAATACAATATCAAATCTAGACCAAGACACGGGTCATCAATGTGATGAAACCCTAAACAAAGCAAAGAAGAACGGGAGCGATATTTCAGAGAAGAGTGATGAATATGTGCGTTGTTCTTCAATGGACACACACAACAATATAAACATAAGGCAGACACAACCCTAAGCCCAGCGAGCTCCAACCCATCTACAGCCTTCCAGCCCAAAACATAATGCAAGCACAGCAGCACAAAACATAAAGCAAGCACAACAAGCACTACAAACAGAACAAGAAAACCGATGACTAAAAAGGAGAAGAAATGGAAGAATAAAAAAGGAAAAAAGATAGACACCATTTTAATACCCCTGCAATTCGAACATCGAAAACATCCAGTAACCCAAGCCGATCACACATGTCCAGATGTTGCTTGACTAACAAGCCCTTGGTGAACATATCTTCAACTTGATCACCGGACTTAACACCAACAGTAGATATAACCCCTGAAGAAATTTTCTCACAAAGGAAAAATAAGTCGATTTTGAAGTATTTTGTCCGATCATGGAAGACAGGTTTGCTGCAATGGATAGAGCAGTAGTATTGTCACATGAAAGAGCAACCGGTAAGCAACAATCAACTTACAGCTTACAGAGGACATTAATGACCCATAGGACCTCACAAGCAGCAACACACATTGCTTAATGTTCATCCTCAACAATGATCTCGTAACAGTGGACTGTTGTTTATTTTTCCAAGATATTAATGATTATCCTAAAAATAGATAGAAACCAGTAACAGACCTTCTCGAATCAATGCACTTTCCCCAATCCGAATTAGCAAAGACAGACAACTGTAGGGAATTACTTTTTTTGAACGACAGACCTTTGCTCGGAGACTGCTTTAAGTAACGAAACATCCTCAAAGCAACTTGCAAGTGACCTTATATGGGTCTATGCATGAATCTACTTAAAAAATGATCTGCATATGCCATGTCCGGATGAGTATGTGACAAATAAATGAGTTCACCCACCAATTTTTTATACCCAGTAATATTTGTGAGCAGGGAATGATTGTTGTTATAGACAGATGAAACAATATAATTTGCTCAATTGAAGCAGGCACAGGTTTGCATCCGGACATACCATATTCAAACAAAAGTTCCATGCAATATTTTCTTTGAGACAAATAGACACCGGATCTTATAATCTCAATTCCTAAAAAATATTTTAATAGGCCCATGTCCTTAATAAAAATTTAGACTGAAGTAAAGACTTTATTTCAAAGAAACCAACATTGTTATTTCCGGTGATGATAATATCATCAACATACATAAGCAAAATAATAATCATAGAATTTTTAGACAATATAAACATAGAATGATTATATTTACTTTGAACAAATCCAAAGCCACATAACACATCAATAAGTTTTTCATTTCACATTCAGGGAGCTTGTTTCAACCCATACAAGGACTTGATCAGTTTACACACCTTAGTTTCATTTGTAGAAAAATACCCTTCGGGTAGTTGCATGTAAACTTCTTCATTCAAGTCCCCATTTAGGAAAGCATTGTTAATATCAAGTTGGTACAGAGGCCAATCGTTTTGCACAGCTAGACTAATAAGACACCAAACAGTAACCATCTTAACAACAGGGGAAAAGTCTCATCATAGTCAACCCCTTCCTTTTGGTTGTACCCTTTTGAAACTAAACGGTCCTTATACCTTTCTACTTCACCCGTTGACTTGTATTTGATTTTAAAAATCCATTTGCACCCGATAGGCTTTCGATTAGGAGGCAAATCAACAAGATCCCAAGTGTGATTTCGGTGAAGTGCCTCTATTTCTAGATTCATTGCACTAACCCAATTTGGATCTGTGCCAACCTCCTTTAGGATCCAGGTTCAATGGTTTTGTTCATGTTAGAAGTAAAATAGAAATTTTCAGGTGACAAGAAGGAGTAATTAACCACCTTTTAAATTTGTCATTTCCTTCTATAACAAAACCGCTAAATTTTTTTGGAATAGATGTATTACTTAGGGAACGCCTAAGCCCAACAGGTTTACTATGAGAGTGAACCGACCTCTTAGAATTTATATTTTCATCATGAGCATCATCAACATCCCTTGCCCCTCTAGGAGTCGGTTCAACCCAATTGGGCAGCTGATCATCAGCCACTACATCAGTGGAATCAGACCTAGACTCCGGCTGCAAGGACCGATGGATAGTGCAGTCATCTTTTCCCTCATTATCATCGGGGAGTTTTACATCTTCGGTTTGAGAATTTAAAGTGGTTTCATAAAAGTCGAAGAAATTAAGATTTGTGAGAGTATTATCATAATCAAGGTTAGTATCCATAGGGGTCATTTTAAACGGAAAAACAGACTCCTAAATTTTACGTCCCTTGAAAATGACTTGATTTTTTACAAGACTCCACAATTTATATCCCTTTTTTGATTTGAATATCCTAAAAAACATTTCTCGGCATAAATAGCAAATTTATCAGAATTTGAAAAAACTATACAAAAATATAAAAACCAAAAATACAAAGATAACCAGTAGAGGGGACATGGCCATACACTAGTTCATAAAGGTTTTTAGCATTTAAGACGAAGGAGGGTGTCATGTTGATAAGATAAGCTGCGGTAAGTACACAATCATACCAGAATGGAACACATCCTTGAAACATTAAAGCTTTAGCAACATTTAGAAGGTGATGATGTTTCCTTTCAGCAATACCATTTTGCTGAGGGCTATATACACAAGTTGTTTGATGTAGAATACCATTGATGGAACAAAAATTTTGCATTTAAGAGTTAAAAAATTCAGTTCCATTATCAGACCTAAAGATTTTTTATGGAAGACCCAAATTGATTTTAAGTAAAGCATAAAAGGATTAAACATTTAAGAAAACTTCATCTTTTTGTTTCATTAAAAATGTCCACACCGTACTAGAGTAGTCATCAACTAAGGTACAAAAAAATTTAAAACCTTCCCGACTGGCAGTCCTATACAGACCCCATACATCTAGGTGAACAAGTTCGCCTAAATGCTTAGACTGATGACTACAAAAAGAAATGAGACTCTATGTTGTTTAGCCCAGTGGCAAGTCTCATAAGGTGGAACGTTAGCATTTTCAACTTTGAATTTGTTATTCAAGGCTGCTAGAGCTTGTTCAGCAGGGTGTCCAAGGCGTGAGTGTTAAAGATTAAACATTTCTACACTATTAAAGCACACCTTCACACAGTTAGACGAACCAGCACACAAATATAGACCATCAACCTGATTATTACCAGTCACCAGGGTTTTCTTTATGAGAGAATCCTGTATATAGCAGGAAGTTTCATCAAAGGCAACTCTAGTTTTACTATCTTAGCAAGTTTATGGATAGACATGAAATTAACACGGAACAACAAGAATATCAACAGAGTTAAGTTTTCATGGATTTTAATATCGCCTGTTTTTGAGACAATGGAGCTTGTTCCATTAGGGTGTCTAACTCTCACATTGTAATCCGAGATGTAGAAGACTACATAAGGCTCGGCAAAACGACGAACACCGAAAATGAAGATGCCAAGCGAAAGTTGAAGTCACGCGAGAAGATGGACTCGCGCGAAAGGCACAACCGCGCGAAAAGACTGTCTCGCGTGAGAACTTATTGTTTTAGTATAAATATGTAATTTTTGCATTTTTTAGCTAAGTTTTTCCAAGTTTCCATTTCAGTCTGTTCAATTTCGCTTTGTAATCATTCTATGCACTTTGCACAAGATTGTAATCATTTTGATTATCAATTGAAAGCGTTTTGATTCATTGTTTCTCTTCTTCCAATCTCAATCACATTCCGCATTCTTGAGATTGAGATCTTGGTTTTGTTTCTTGGAAGAAGGAGAAATTCCTACTGACTCTGTAAGTGATCCAACTCCTTCTGATACAATTCTAAAGGATTCTACTGGACAGATTGCTTTATATACCAGAGGAGGATTACAGTTCAAAGCACCACCACCACCCAAAGAGACTCATTTTCTATTTTTATCTAAGCCCAAAGACAAATATGATGAGATATCACATGTGATAAGCTGGGCTTATGATGGTGAGAAAAAGATGTACGTAATAAAGAAAGAATGGAGAAATAGACTATCTGAAAAGCACTCAAGATTTTCACACTTTACGAGCTGCTGACTTATACACAATGGGTAAATCTCCATTCTTCAATGAAAGCAACCATGGAGAGGCTGAACTGATGAGGTCAAAGATTAGAAGAGAAATGAGAACTAATTTCAAAGACTTCAGAACTGCAAAGTCAAAGGTGATTGATGACTCTTCCAGAATTGATGAAAATACCAAAGCTCCAATGAAAATAAGAGTTTATCAACATCCAAAATACATAAAGAAAGTTCCAGTTCATGCTCCAGTTCCTCCAAATTCTTTAAAGCAATTTATCTCTTGGAGTTGTGAAAAGGATTCAGGTCAGGCTATGATCAAATGTATTGATAGATCATACAGAATCATTGATCCAACTGACTTAATGAAGTTTGGCAAAGACGACTTGAATAAGCTGCTACACTGTCCTATCACAGCTGACGAGTCTGTTTACTTTTTGTCTTGCCAATATGTTTGGATGACTGATCGAATCCTAAGGAACAAGTAGTATGCCTATTCTAGCACATACACGAAAGCCAATGTTGATTTTGACTAAGGGTGTTTCACCGAGCCTAGGGGGAGATTGTAGAAAACTACATAAGGCTCGGCAAAACAACGAACACCGAAAATGAAGATGCCAAGCGAAAGTTGAAGTCACGCGAGAAGATGGACTCGCGCGAAAGGCACAACCGCGCGAAAAGACTGTCTCGCGCGGGAACTTATTGTTTTAGTATAAATATGTAATTTTCACATTTTTTAGCTAAGTTTTTCCAAGTTTCCATTTCAGTCTGTTCAATTTTGCTTTGTAATCATTCTGTGCACTTTGCACAAGATTGTAATCATTTTGATTATCAATTGAAAGCGTTTTGATTCATTGTTTCTCTTCTTCCAATCTCAATTACATTCCGCATTCTTGAGATTGAGATCTTGGTTTTGTTTCTGGGAATTTTACAGAGTTTTACACGAGATGTCAATTTTATTTAAAATATTTTTTTCAGATTTTATCATATGTTGCCTAGCACCAGAGTCAATGACCCATCCATAATTGACGAAATTTTGAAAAACCCCCCATTAAATTTAAAGGAAGGAAAGCTGTTGCAACAACTAGAATTGAGCAAGATACCTGAGAAATTTGGAATATGGGAACTATTACAGGTCCCCTTATTAATCAACCCTAACAACTTGGAAACTTGATTAGAAGTAAACAGATTAGTAAACAAGGGAAAGTATGAGGAGGTGGATGGATCATCTTTAACCCCAACAGAGTTGTTGGACTGAACACCCGTTAGGACTGATTTCCCCTTGGTTTGTAGCCAGGAGGGTACCAACCAGCTCATAGCATCTTTCGATAGCATGTCCTAATTTTTTACAGTGAGAACACTTCAGATTAGGATTGGGTCCCCTAGAATTTTTCGTTTATTATCTAAAAGTTGATTTGGTTTTTCAAACACCTGTTTGGTTTTTACGCAAAACCAGCTACTTGACTTTTAATAGAGGAAGACGAGCATTTTTATGGGACTCCTATCTAGAGATGATAACAAAGGCTTCTTTTATAGTGGGTAGAGGATCTCTAAGTAAGAGATTTGTTCTCAGTGGTTGGTATACACTATCGAGACCCATAAGAAATTGCATCACTTTTATCATGTGTTTAAAGTCATTAAATGACTTAGTATCTTGACAAGTGCATGACGGAAGCTGAAGTATTTAGTTTAATTGTTTCCACATAATATTCAATTTATGATAGTATTCTAAAACAGAGGTGCCATTTTGAGATGATGAGTTTATCTTTTGATACAGACCAAACACAACAGATCCGTTAATGAGCGTGTTACTAATGCGCTCACAGCCTATGAACAGATCCGCAACCAGAACCAGAACAACCAGAATCTGAATCAAGAAGGCCCAATAGCCTGTACCTACAAGATGTTTATGGACTGTAAGCCTCACTCTTTCAGCGGTTCTGAAGGTGCTGTCACACTACTTCGCTGGCTAGAGAAGCTCGAATCAGTGTTCGCCATGTGCAACTGTCCTGCTGGAAGTCGTGTCAAGTACGCCTCCGGCACACTGGAAGGACCAGCTTTGACATGGTGGAACTCACAGGTTCAGACTTTAGGACTTGATGCTGCTAACGGTATGCCTTGGGATGATTTCAAAACACTGATGAAAGAAGAATATTGCCCCAGAAACGAGGTCCAGAAGCTAGAAGCAGAGTTTTGGAATCTCAAAATGACTGGCTCTGAAATTGAGGAGTACACGACTCGTTCACATGAGTTGGCTACTCTATATCCCCAAATGGTGACCCCGGCCTACAAACGGATTGAAAAGTACATTGATGGCCTAGCTCCTCAAATCCAAGCTAGTGTTATAGCTGCTGATCCTGCCATAATTCAACAGGCTATTCGACTGGCTCACAAGCTCACTAATCAGGCAGTGGCACATGGTATCCTACCTAAACGTGGCGCCACTTCTGGACCATTCGAACACAAAAGGAAATGGGATGGTAACAATAGTAAGTCTTCAAGCTCCGATCAACAACCAATCAGAAAGTTTGATTCATCTAGAAGCTTCACAAACAACAATCGGAACAACAACAACAACGGTCAGGGATCGAGCAACTATGTTGGCAAAAACCCAAAGTGTAACAAATGCAACTTCCATCATTATGGTCAGTGTGATCGTTTTCGTTGTCAAAGATGTGGCAAGACGGGTCATATTGCTAGGGATTGCAGGAGTGATCTAATGGCTAGGCAACAACCTCAATAACAACGCCAGAGCGGAGCGACCAGGGGCTGTTATGAGTGTAGCAAGGAGGGCCACTACAGGAAGGATTGCCCACAACTGAGGAATGGCAACAGGGGCAATGATGGAAACAACAACAATGGAAATGGTGCCAAAGGTCGAGTTTTTGTGATTGGTTCTGGTGAGGCAAGGGATGATCAGGATGTGGTTACTGGTACGTTTCCTCTGAATGGTCGTTTTGCTTCTATACTGTTTGATATCGGTGCCGATAAGAGTTTTGTTTCCAACAAGTTTATTAAACTCCTAGACGTAACCGTAGTTGATATGGAACCTAGTTACACTGTAGAATTAACTGATAGGAAACTAATTGAGGCAACTCACATCATTAAGGGATGTAAACTCGGATTATCTGGACATAAGTTAGGAATAGATCTGATGCCTGTCACACTTGGTAGTTTTGATGTAGTCGTTGGCATGGATTGGTTATCTAAAAACCAAGCCGAAATTTTCTTTCATAAGAAGTCTGGTTAATCTAACCATGAGATAACGATCATGAGTATTACAAGTTTCTATTCTATACCCTAGGGTGCTAGTATCATAATTCTAGTAAGACCTTGTTAAGGGTAACAAAACATTACTAACCCTTGCTATTACTTAAGTCCTGTCCTACTTAGAGCCTTCATGGTATTTCCAATCATTTTAAGATACATTCCTCCACTTAGTATTTCGGTAACTGAGGAACTAATTGAATACTTAGAATGGAAGTGAACTACAGGAAATATAGAAGAGTGATGAAACTTATTGTACATATTCTTTGGGATGATGCTAAGGAAAATTAGGATGTCGTTTAACCGGTTTAAGCACATTCTTAGTATACGGTGATGCTTATATATAGGGTTATTGAGGTGAGTTCAAAGCCTTGGTGATTGAGTACTATTACTTAAGGAATGAAAAAGTTAGAATTGTAATTCTAAAACCATGCAATAGTAGGGTTAGGTCGTGCTCTTTATACCGACAAACTCCATGAATTGACAAAGCTGATGTCATACCTTATGACATTAGACCAAAAAGAATTAAGAAGGACACTGGGAAAATCTAGTGAGTAGTAGAAAGAAGTTGGAGGGTTGAACAAGCAATCTAGCGGTAAGGTAGACAAGAATGCTAATGTTGTAAACCTAGCTATGTTGGTTAATACGATTAAGCTAACATGCGTTAAACAGGGACATTAAGAAAGTTGGAGTTCCGACCATTACCATAAGTGTGCCCTAGGTCGATTAGGACCCAAGGACAAGTTAGAAGCAATCAAAATTAGGAAATGGCTATAGCTAGAAAGTAAGAACAGTTAAATTATGGAAATTATTGACCGAGAGGTCAAGACACTCAAACACAGTCGTATCCCTATTGTCAAAGTTCGGTGGAACTCCCGGCGTGGTCCTGAGTACACTTGGGAACGAGAGGACGAAATGATGCGCAAGTATCCTGACCTGTTCAAGGATGCTGCAAATACATCTTAATTTTCGGGACGAAAATTCCTCTAATAGGGGGATGATGTGACAACCCGAAAATTTTCATGATTTAATAAAAATTTTTATGTGAATTTATAGTTTATTTTTATATTTTTATTATTATTTAATGATAATGTTAATAATAATAAAAATAATAATAATAATAATTTATTATTATTATTAATATTAATTTAATAATGATAATGTTATATTGTTATTATAATAAAGTATATTAATTGATTTAATAAAGTCCAGGGTTAGTTTTGTAATTTCTAAAACTTGTTTTAAAAACTTAAAATACAAAAGTTACACATTAACAAACCTCAGGGACCATACTGTAATTTTTTTGAAAAACCCAAACCACCCGCCCCCATCCCGTCGACTTCCCATTTCCGGCCACATCTCCGGCCAACATCCGGCGACCCCAAACACCCACTAAACACCGATTTCAATCAAATTAAACCGCACCAACACTTTCGTGGGGATGAATCGAACCTGTGACCCACAAACAAGACAAAAATTGAGTGCTATCTATACCTAACCCACTCATCGATTGTCGGCCAAGAAAAATACCACTATCGAGCACTAAAACAGTTAATTAATCGAATTCATTGTGTATATAAGATCACATAACCATTCCAAATCGAATGCACCATTCAATTTCATCTGAAAACATACGAATACATCAATTCGATCACTACTACCATCATGACTTGCAACCTTATCAAAATCCCACATCCGAGTGATTTACACTGAAATTAACATAGGGTTTTTGATCATTAGCATCAATAGAAACTGTCTGTGCATTTAATTTGATTATCATCCACAATTTCACCTCGAACCATTTCTCCCCTGTCGCGGCTTCTTCTTCGTCGGGTTTGTCTTCAATTCGAACATATACAGGTAATTGAATACATCTCAAGACTCGATTTAACATAGGGAGTAAAAGCCCTATGATTCTAGATGTTAACAAACTCGAATTGATTGTCAATTTGATTCAAGATCGAATTAGGGTTCTATGATTTGGGGAAAGGGAATTGAATGGGTTAAAAGAAATTAAAAACCAGAATAACCGCGGCCGTGAGCCTTGGTTTACTGGTTTGTGCATGGGAGTATGGACAAGAGGTCGCGGGTTCGAACCCGGCCTCCAACACCTATTTTTTTAAAGCCTTTTACACCTTTTAAAAATCCAGAAAAATTCCTAAAAATTATAAAGATAATTTTTATAAACTTTGTCTATTCTGAAAGTTATTAAATTATTTTCTGGAAATTTATTTCTTTAAAAACCTTAATTATTTATGTTTTAATAAATAATACAAATGTTATAAATGATCATTTTATAAAAATGGACCTTAAATAATAATCATCAAGTTATTAATAGAGATTATATACTTTAATTATGGATTTATTATGTTAAATGAAGGAATTATATTTAATAAATTACACAAATTATTTACAAATACGAATATTATCATTTTATTTAAATTAGGTATTAAAACCCCCAAATATCAAATGAAACCCTAAACCTCGATTTAACGTTAATCGTATTATTAAACTTAAATATTGTAACAAATATATATATCAACACCGAACCGATTTGTGAGACGCGAAACCGTACAGTTATTATACTTATAATTAATAATTGATATTAATTATATATATATACTGAATGAAACACAGGTTAATTGGAAACCTGATAATTTGTGTTTACAATTACTTGTTGCTCTACACTCAAGGTGAGTTTCACGGCCCCATTTTACTTTCTTTCTTTTTTGGGGGAGAAAACATGCAAACACTATTTTGGTATGTTGCCAGTATTATTGATATCGCTTGTTATGTTAGTGGGAAACGCATTTGAAAGTCCTTACAGTATCAAACCGTTAGTAACGCGATTAACGAGGTAATTTTGAGTAGTACTACTGGGTCTGACAAACCCCGCCCGGGCTAGTCGCGCTAGCTTGATTGGAGGTCGAACGGGTGCTAAATTGACCTGTAACGATTGCCACGGTCGGTCAAGACGTGGTGGAAAGGCACTAAACACACACAGTCAGCTTCGGTTTGAAACACTAACTAACTTGTTTATAGGCTCGCTACCTATCGATATGCTTTATATACTAAACCATGTGAAACGTTTTTCTGATACAGTTCTGGTTGATGAAACATATGAAACGCTTTCTGGTACATTTCTAGTTGATTAAAACCTGTGGACTCACCAACTTTATGTTGACACATTTTAGCATGTTTTCTCAGGTCACAGAAACGCACAAGATTAAGAACTCAGCTAGGATGCATGCATGGCATACATCACAACACAACTGGTTTAATTTGTGAAACGCTATTGATTCTTATGGTTGAAACGCGTGTTGAAACGATTCACTGTTGATATCTATATTTGAAACGCTTCCGCAAATCTGAAACACTCATGTTTGATTTAAACAACTAATTACTTAATGTTATGTTTTGTAATTACTGTGTTTGGTGTAACTGATGCTTATCTGAGATCCTGGTGTGTCACACGCCTGACGGTAAAATCCCGTTAGCGGATTTTGAGGGTGTGACAGATTGGTATCAGAGCATTAGTTATAGCGAACTAAAATGGACTTTGCATCTCATTTGCATTGCATTTTAGACTATAGCTGGATTTGTATTAGTTACACACACATAGATTACTAAGCTTATTAACTTTAGATGCCTGAGAACTGTTGCTTTAACATATTTCTGTGACACATAGATACCTGAGGAAAAGAAACTGATAACTCGTGCCTTTAATTTCTCTCTAAAGTATTATTCCATGAACCAAAGAAATTTGTGTGACACATAGACACCTGTATTCTGGATTTCCTGGCAAAAGGCCCTCGGGCTAAGGCAAGTATATCGCATATATCTCATTGCGAGACCTGGTATGCTTACCTGGGGATTTCTGGGATGAGTGATAAACTATGGTCAATATACACAAATATCTAGGTCACATGTATCATCCTCGACTAATAAGAGGGGTGGGGAGTTCCGCTCACTCACTTCCAACAGCTACACATGATTCTTCACTCTTGGAGTTGAAGCAACGACAACCCGAATCCACCATTACCACTTGGGAACGCGAAACTCTTTTCAAACACACACGATGACAAACAAGGAGAACAACACACATTACTTCCTTAACTCTATCGTACTTGTCTCGGTTCTCATGAAGCCTCACTATCGGTATGCAAACAAATCCTCTATTCCTACTAGTATGAAACAAATTAATGTTATTAATATTTATCATTCGATAGTGATTGTCGTACATTGTGAATTGAAGAATCATGTCTGGAAGGAGACCTGGACGCCCGAGGGGACACGGAAACATCAACCTGACTCAAGCTGAGTTGGATGCCATCATTAATGAGCGTGTTACTAATGCGCTCACAGCCTATGAACAGATCCGCAACCAGAACCAGAACAACCACAATCTGAATCAAGGAGGCCCAACAGCCTGTACCTACAAGATGTTTATGGACTGTAAGCCTCATTCTTTCAGCGGTTCTGAAGGTGCTGTCACACTACTTCGCTGGCTAGAGAAGCTCGAATCAGTGTTCGCCATGTGCAACTGTCCTGTTGGAAGTCGTGTCAAGTACGCCTCCGGCACACTGGAAGGACCAGCTTTGACATGGTGGAACTCACAGGTTCAGACTTTAGGACTTGATGCTGCTAACGGTATGCCTTGGGATGATTTCAAAACACTGATGAAAGAAGAATATTGCCCAGAAACGAGGTCCAGAAGCTAGAAGCAGAGTTTTGGAATCTCAAAATGACTGGCTCTGAAATTGAGGAGTACATGACTCGTTCACATGAGTTGGCTACTCTATGTCCCCAAATGGTGACCCCGGCCTACAAACGGATTGAAAAGTACATTGATGGCCTAGCTCCTCAAATCTAAGCTAGTGTTATAGCTGCTGATCCTGCCACAATTCAGCAGGCTATTCGACTGGCTCACAAGCTCACTGATCAGGCAGTGGCACATGGTATCCTACCTAAACGTGGCGCCACCTCTGGACCATTCGAACACAAAAGGAAATGGGATGGTAACAATAGTAAGTCTTCAAGCTCCGATCAACAACCAATCAGAAAGTTTGATTCATCTAGAAGCTTCACAAACAACAATCGGAACAACAACAACAACGGTCAGGGATCGAGCAACTATGTTGGCAAAAACCCAAAGTGTAACAAATGCAACTTCCATCATTATGGTCAGTGTGATCGTTTTCGTTGTCAAAGATGTGGCAAGACGGGTCATATTGCTAGGGATTACAGGAGTGATCTAATGGCTAGGCAACAACCTCAACAACAACGTCAGGGCGGAGCGACCAGGGGCTGTTATGAGTGTGGCAAGGAGGGCCACTACAGGAAGGATTGCCCACAACTGAGGAATGGCAACAGGGCAATGATGGAAACAACAACAATGGAAATGGTGCCAAAGGTCGAGTTTTTGTGATTGGTTCTGGTGAGGCAAGGGATGATCAGGATGTGGTTACTGGTACGTTTCCTCTGAATGGTCGTTTTACTTCTATACTGTTTGATATCGGTGCCGATAAGAGTTTTGTTTCCAACAAGTTTATTAAACTCCTAAACGTAACCTTAGTTGATATGGAACCTAGTTACACTGTAGAATTAACTGATAGGAAACTAATTGAGGCAACTCACATCATTAAGGGATGTAAACTCGGATTATCTCGACATAAGTTAGGAATAGATCTGATGCCTGTCAAACTTGGTAGTTTTGATGTAGTCGTTGGCATGGATTGGTTATCTAAAAACCAAGCCGAAATTTTCTGTCATAAGAAGTCTGGTTAATCTTACCATGAGATAACGATCATGAGTATTACAAGTTTCTATTCTATACCCTAGGGTGCTAGTATCATAATTCTAGTAAGACCTTGTTAAGGGTAACAAAACTTTACTAACCCTTGCTATTACTTAAGTCCTGTCCTACTTAGATCCTTCATGGTATTTCCAGTCATTTTAAGATACATTCCTCCACTTAGTATTTCGGTAACTGAGGAACTGATTGAATACTTAGAATGGAAGTGAACTACAGGAAATATAGAAGAGTGATGAAACTTATTGTACATATTCTTTGGGATGATGCTAAGGAAAATTAGGATGTCGTGTAACCGGTTTAAGCACATTCTTAGTATACGGTGATGCTTATAAAGATAATTTTTATAAACTTTGTCTATTCTGAAAGTTATTAAATTATTTTCTGGAAATTTATTTCTTTAAAAACCTTAATTATTTATATTTAATAAATAATACAAATGTTATAAATGATCATTCTTATAAAAATGGACCTTAAATAATAATCATCAAGTTATTAATAGAGATTATATACTTTAATTATGGATTTATTATGTTAAATGAAGGAATTATATTTAATAAATTACACAAATTATTTACAAATACGAATATTATCATTTTATTTAAATTAGGTATTAAAACCCCCAAATATCAAATGAAACCCTAAACCTCGATTTAACGTTAATCGTATTATTAAACTTAAATATTGTAACAAATATATATAATCAACACCGAACCGATTTGTGAGACGCGAAGCCGTACAATTATTATACTTATAATTAATAATTGATATTAATTATATATGTATATATACTGAATGAAACACAGGTTAATTGGAAACCCGATAATTTGTGTTTACAATTACTTGTTGCTCTACACTCGAGGTGAGTTTCACGGCCCCATTTTACTTTCTTTCTTTTTTGGGGGAGGAAACATGCAAACACTATTTTGGTATGGTTGCCAGTATTATTGATATCGCTTGTTATGTTAGTGGGAAACGCATTTGAAAGTCCTTACAGTATCAAACCGTTAGTAACGCGATTAGCGAGGTAAATTTGAGTAGTACTACTGGGTCTGACAAACCCCGCCCGGGCTAGTCGCGCTAGCTTGATTGGAGGTCGAACGGGTGCTAAATTGACCTGTAACGATTGCCACGGTCGGTCAAGACGTGGTGGAAAGGCACTAAACACACACAGTCAGCTTCGGTTTGAAACACTAACTAACTTGTTTATAGGCTCGCTACCTATCGATATGCTTTATATACTAAACCATGTGAAACGCTTTTCTGACACAGTTCTGGTTGATGAAACATATGAAACGCTTTCTGGTACATTTCTAGTTGATTAAAACCTGTGGACTCACCAACTTTATGTTGACACATTTTAGCATGTTTTCTCAGGTCACAGAAACGCACAAGATTAAGAACTCAGCTAGGATGCATGCATGGCATACATCACAACACAACTGGTTTAATTTGTGAAACGCTATTGATTCTTATGGTTGAAACGCGTGTTGAAACGATTCACTGTTGATTTCGATATTTGAAACGCTTCCGCAAATCTGAAACACTCATGTTTGATTTAAACAACTAATTACTTAATGTTATGTTTTGTAATTACTGTGTTTGGTGTAACTGATGCTTATCTGAGATCCTGGTGTGTCACACGCCTGACGGTAAAATCCCGTTAGCGGATTTTGAGGGTGTGACAAGAGGGAATAATGTCAGACTCAGCCATAGCAACAAAATACAGATAATCACCAATAAAGCAAACAAATCAAGCACACGCTCGCACAAAGATCACTAGAGACCAGCGCTAGGTTTTCACACCAATCAAGTTGGTAGATCAAGGATTAGTGTCAGGTGTTATATATAATGCAACCACACACACAATTAGAAGATATGCACAGATAAGACACAACACATAACAGAAGCAATAAAGAGATAGAAACAGATTCAACACCGGTACTCCTAACCCAGAGAATCAGAACCTAAAAGCAAGACAATAACAACTAAAACATGAAAATAAGAGAGGGAGAAGAAATTCCTCACAGAGTAATTATCCAAGAACTGGATATACCAACCGAAGCATGAACCTATAGCCTCCGAGGGTTACAAGGAGTCATGGAGTACCAGAGAATCTGATGATGAGCAAAGCAGTAAAAACCCTTTAGAGCAGTAATCCTTCGAATAAGGTTCCACAAGAGATTCGCTGAGATCGAAGACCAGAGATATCACTGAGGTTGAATCACCTGACGCAACACAGAACCAACAGGAGTCCTCAATCAGAGCCGTCCAAGAAAACTAGGGTTTCACTCGATTAAACCCTATTTAGATGATGCCAAGATCTTGATGAAGAATAGCAGCAACGATGAATATCATAGCCGTAGCTCTGATACCATGTCAAAATATATGAATATTTTTACTCAACAAGAACCCAGAATCACAAGAAGATAGTTACACCTCAAGCATAAGAGATCAGACAACCTTTCACAGACTTAGAACATCAACGAGTTGATCTGAAAATACAATATCAAATCTAGACCAAGACACGGGTCATTAATATGATGAAACCCTAAACAAAGCGAATAAGAACGAGAACGATATTTCCGATAAGAAAGGTGAATATGTGTGTTGTTCTTATATGGACACACACACACGACAATATAAACACAAGGCAGCAACAACCCTAAGCCCAGCGAGCTTCAGTCCATCAGCAGCCTTCTAGCCCAAAACATAAAGCTAGCAAGTATAATAGCCCAACACACTTTAAGCCCAACAAGCACTACAAACAAAACCAGAAAACCGATGACTAAAAAGGAAAAGAACTGGAAGAATAAAAAAAGGAAAAAGGAGAGATACACCTTTTTAGCATATAAGAACATTGTTCTTGGAACTTTTTGATTCGATTTATCGTCTTTAATTGATTATCTATTGTTCATGAGCCATTTGATTGCTTCTGATTTTACATCAAGGCGTTTCAATTAAAGTATTTATAGCGGACATCCGTGACAATCGTGACACCCTCATGGGATGATAGTTTATGGATGATGAAAATAGATGGGCAATGATCATAAGAGAGAGAGGGAGAGATGTACAGTAATATGATAGAGGGAAGGGGAACTTCTAGAGTTTAATTTTGTTATGTTATGTTGTTTCTTCTATTTGTTCTTGTTTGTTGGGCTTCTCCACTATAGATGATTTTATAACAAAATCGAAATGAAAATGTTAGTTAACATTAGTTCAGATTGTATCCTAAATGAGGACCTCAAGTGAAAGAGACCACACGCGAAGATTACTAATCATTTGGCCTATTACAGTATTTAAAAGAAAAAAAATAATATTCACTAAACTTTATCATTCTTAATTCATATACACACTTAAAAGTCATGATGAAATAAAATTCGGAAGTTTTTTTTTTTTTTACGATAAATGCATCACAGCATGGATTTTGCATGTTTTAAAACCCAACATTTTAATAATAAAACATGTCATTTAATCATTAGAATGTTCTCTTGCGAACTAAATGTATTAAGACTAAGATTCGGTAGCTAAGTGCTTTTCTTAGGCTATATCGTGTATATCCCTCGTAGCTATTCTTCACTCTGCACCACATCTGTTTTACATCATAGTTCACTCTCATTCATAACTTTTCACTCGATTAAAGAAATACATCACTCCCTTTCACCGATCTCCATACCTCTTCCTATTTTAATTTTTTAAAAATAATAATATAAAGTTACGGCGGCAGGTGCGTGGAGAGTTTCACGAACGCTGTAATCATGGCGGCAAAGCGGGAAGAGACGCGGTGTTCTCTGCTTTCCCTTCCAGTCACCTCATCATCTCGACGACATATCAGTATGCATATCCTATATCCTATAGCCTTAAAATGTCGTAGAAAACAAAAGTTGGTACGAAAATATGGATGAAACAAAAAAAAAGAATCATCACATGTGAACACACTAACTTGTTAGGTATGTCATCATTATCGTGACACTTACTGTTTCGTCGCTAGCGATCCAACAACTGTAGCCCCACCATTGGATACTTGGATTACGCTCAAGATTAAGTGCTAGCATGATTCATTCAAATATCCAACAACTAAGCATGTGACTCTCATTTCCATTTCAAGTGTGTGTCCTATTAGTTTTTTCTTGTAGGTTCCAACGTTAGTTCTAACTTTAAAATACAATAAAACTAAAGCAAATGAGTTTGTTGTATCTCATCACTTAACCTTATAAGTTTATGGTTACACGTACCTTACCAGATTAGTTAAAAGATACGAGCTCGCCACAACTCTAAAGTCTAGACTTTCTGATATAGACGGAATCAAAAGATAATAATTGAACATGTTGATTTACCGAGAATATCATAAACAACTCTTCTAACTATCGTTGATTCACAAAAAATGTTGATAATCAGGGTTTCACACACCAACAAACACTATGATACAGAGAAAAATATTTTTTATAAACTTCAAAACTAAACTTCTCCCATTGTTTACATGCATATAAAAAGCAAACCAAGAGTCGAATGGACCACAAAACATAAACGGGCCAAAATCTGGGCAAAAAATAGTCCAACAAAATGTATAAATAAGATAAAAAGTAAAATAACTCATAAAAAAGCCGTTTTTGGCACGAAACGATGACTCAAACCAGCTATGGCGGTTTGTGAAAACGTGCTCATCGGTCCAACGGTCGTTTCGACTGGTCGCAGGCCCAAAACGCAGACTTATCTCAAGTTTTGGTCAATTTAGTGAAGCCCCCTTTGAACAAGCGATTTTAAACCTTCAAAAAGAAAATAGCTTGTTACTCTGCACTTAGACCCACACCACTTTTTTTTGGATGATTTTATAATGAATCTGAACCGATCAAGTTTGCTTAACTTATAAACTTACCTTTTTGTATGTTGCATTATGATTGTTGATGATTGTGGTGTTAGATTTTTTTTTTTTTTTTTTATTGATAACAATATCAAGCGTGACTAAAATTATTATTTTGGAAACTTATAGTGAGATTTTCAAAATATCAACAATCATACTTCCGTTGTATTTTTTTTACAATATCATTTGACTTGTGATATACTGGGTGGATATAGTATTATTTAATAAAAAAAAATTGCATTCACCACAATCATTTTATAAATCACCAGCTTTGTGGTATCTGCTTATAATATTTTTCGTTAAAGTTACTTCCAAGTTCCAATAAAAATTGCATTCACTAGTGAGTTTATGATGTTATTTCTTTTTTAATGACGGAGACATCAAAACATAAAAAACTAGCGTGACTTTAGCAAAGTTGTTACAAGTTACAATATGAAAAGGAAAACGGAGAACAACATCATGCTAACCAATGCAAGCTACTAATTATAGGCTTAATTTCACTACAAGAAATACAATTAATAGCGGCGACGCTATTAGCGGCGACAGACTTAATAGCGGCGACACTATTAGCGGTGACATTATTAGCGGCGACTTGTCGCCGCTATTGATTAGGAATCTGTTTCCACTTTTTTCAATCAGATCTGGCCGTTGATCGTGCAATAGATCTAACGGTCGGGGATTGATCGTACTTAACCAATAGCGGCGACACTATTAGCGGCGACATGTCGCCGCTATTGGTTAAAAATATACAGCCCCCCGTCGACTTCCCTCCACATTTCCCCCTTTCCCTCCATCCACCTTTCTCTCTCGATCGCCGCCTGCCACCACCCGAGCACCACCCACCGGCCATCACCCGAGCACCGTACCACCCACCGGCCATCACCCGACCACCGACCACCGCCACTTCTCACCACCGGCCACCTATTTCTCACCACCCACCGCCTGCCCGCAACCCCCATTTCTCACCACCGACCACCGCCACTTCTGCTGCAACCGACCACCGCCACTTCTGCTGCAACCGAAGACCACCACCACTGCTATTTCATCATAGTTGTTTTAGGTTATTATGACTTGGATGTGTTAAGTTCATCATAAGTGTGTTTGTTTAACATGATTAATTGACACTTCATATACTTAGCCAAGATATAAATGTATATTTTGTTTTTGTAGGAGCAAATTTCAAATCTATTTCAAAACGCGCAATTTATGTCACAAATGACGCAATTAATTGATTCGCAAAAGGCTCCAAATCAAGTCGAAGAAGAGGATTCAGACGAGGGGGATGAATAGCATAGTTTATGATTGTATGACATTGCGTAATCTAGATTTTAAGCTTTTAAACATGACTTAATTATCTATGTATGATTGGATGATATTTTGTAATCTAGATTGTAGTTTATGTATGTAGTTTATGTATAATTTTATGATATTGTGTAGTGTAATCTAGATTTGATAAACCTAGGTTTATTTTGGCTGGAAAACAGGATATTTAAAAAAAACAAAAAAATTAAAAAAAGACCATTAGCGGCGACATATGTCGCCGCTAATAGTCAAAAAATACCATTAGCTGGCGACTATTATTAGCGGCGGTTTTGTGTTTTTTAGCGGCGACACTTTTAGCGGCGACTTATTAGCGGCGATTTTTTGGTCAATAGCGACGAACTTTTAGTGGCGACTTATTAGCGGCGACTAGTCGCCGTTAAGTAATAGCGGCGACAAATGGGGGTATTAGCGGCGACATATGTCGCCGCTAATGGTCTTCTTTCTTGTAGTGTAATTTAATTCCAATTAAATTCTCTACTATGAAATTACCAAACGATGAATAGTAACCCTTCGCATCTCATCCGTTTCTTTTTTTCGTTCCGATCTGGGCCGTCGGTTACCGTTCCTCGATATCTGTGTTGTGCCTTCTTATGGCTTCTCCAGCGTTTTTCTTCGTCTGGTGGTGGCGTTTGCGGGGGCGGTGGGCGGTCTGTGGTCGGCTATTGCTGCCGCTTCGTTTTTGACTGCCGGTCTTCCACTTCAAACTCCGATGGTTATTTGTGTGTCTGTTGGTGTAGACGGTGCTAGGGTCCGCCTCCCGACCGTGCCCTCGCCGTTGTGTGCTCTCGGTGGTCGTCCGATTTGCCGGCGGTGCTGGTGGCAGTGTAGGCGGTGTTGCCCTCGGCCAGGTGTCAGGGTACCGCCGTGTCTTCATAATATCTCTGTTATCTTTTAGGGTTTTCGGGTGGCACTGCCCGCTGCCGCCCGGCGCCATCGTCGCGTTCGTCTGATGATGTTGGCGACTCCTGCAGCCGGTGGTGGCATCTGTTGTCTGCGGAGTTTTTGTTTGGTTTTTTTGACCTAAGACCTGCTCCAGAATTGAGGTTGCCTTCGATGCCTTTTGGTTTTGCATACTTATCTTTTGATATGAGGTTAGTATTTCTAATGGGCTATGATGAGTTCATTGACCCGAATAAAAGTTGGATGACGACGTTCGTCATGTGTGGTAGGCTTGGAGGATGGTAGGTTATAGCCTGCAACCCGCCTTGCAGCCATGGTCGACTCATTGCGTTGCGAACTTTGAGCCTAACAACACAACAAGAATCTGTGGATTTGGCTCTCCTTTTGCCTCTCTGCTGCACTCAACTGTTGTTTCTTTGTGGGATGCTATGTTTGAGAAAATCATATACATTTCTGGTATTTTAAGTTGCTCATGACAGTCGTGCTTTTCCTGTCCGATGGCTTTTAGTTGTCTCATTGATCGCCTTACGATTTTCTTTTATTTAACATCGTAGTATTAAATTGGATTGGGCGTTTGATGTTTTGCTTTTTGATCTGTTGCATGTCTGTGCTACTTTTGCTATTTGGCACACCATATGTGATTGTTTGTATTGATAGTAGTTGTATCTCCACTATGATGAGCTGCATATCATAATTTTTTGGAGTTTTAAATTTGTTCTTTGATGTGATGCTGATTTGGGTGTATTTCGCTTTCATTCGTTGGACCGCATCAGTTTGTTAGCGTCGCAATCATGTGGATGATTTGCGGCTATAAGCGGTGGCCGGTTTATGTTCATGCTGTGATGTTTGGTGTGAGCTTCAGTTTGTGGCATAGAACATTTGACTTTATGTTGGTGGGTGGTTCGTTGGCTATGATGATCTCACAAAAAACATGTCATTATGGCGTGGCGACCACGTGTAGATGGTTCGCAGCCTATGACAACAACCGGGTCTGAGCCAAGGGTGGGTTTATGTTCATGCTGTGATGTTTGGTGTGAGCTTCAGTTTGTGGCATAGAACGTTTGGCTTTATGTTGGTGGGTTGTTCGTTGTCTATGATGATCTCACAAAAAACATGTCATTATGGCGTGACGACCACGTGTAGATGGTTCGCAGACTATGACAATAACCGAGTCTGAGCCAATGTTTAAAAAGCAAGTGAAACTTGTAGTTGTTTTTGAGGAAAAATTTCATTCGTGCCAAACATGTTTTGTTTGCAACACATTATATGATCAAAAAGTTGAAACTATTACGAGTTTTTTTTGTGATTAAGAACACTCGCGCAACGCGCGAGGCTGTATCCCTCTAGTTAAATTAAATTAACAAGATGCATGGGACGAGTAGCCATTCCGAAGATAAAGGTATATATATAATCCTAGCTGTCTAAAACGATTAGATTACCGTGTAGATCTATAATAACATGTCAAAACTTGAATCAACGTTTACGCTTCTAGGAGCCCACGAGAACATGAGAAGGTCTAATCTGTCTAGAGGAGATGTGAACACGGGACCACTCGTCCACTGATCCAAGAGCTTAACCAATCCCAAAAGGCGATCGCAAAAGTTACAACTAGAGAAGATCTTTCTCAACCGTATGACAAAAGGGCATATTGGTGGATAATGGTTTGGCTTGCGTATCGTCATTAATATTAGCTAATTTTAATGGTTTTACATTAAATCATCTTGTACTACATATCATAGTGTTCCAATACAGCTACCTTAACCACATTATAGGTGTTTTGGTGGTTAGATGTGAAAGCAAAATGAAATTTCACTTTCTGTTACAAATACTTTCACGCCCTGTCTTTTTCTCTTCTTTACAATTAATTAAGGTCGTATTTTCACACTTATTAACGGTTCTCAAATGCATTCAATAATCTATTTATCAGTAAAGTTCACAAGATAAATCATTTTATATCAATAAAATCATTATTAATAGTTCTCTTTAATTGAGGTTTATTAGTCATGTTATAATTATCTTTCCTAAATCATTAAGGCAAGCACGATACACTATATCTTGTAACATGAAATTTCACAAACTTGGTTATGATACACCCAAAAAACGTCACATGTACTCCATGCTAACATGCATGCATGATAACTATATTCAAGACGTAATCGTGAAGTTTCAATATGATGCTATACTGTTTAAAGTTTTCTCAACACACTATAATACCATATATCAGTTATGTTCCACCTAATATGTTAGCAAGTTAATTAGTAGAGTAAATACCGAAAAGGACATATATCTTCTTTTTTTTTTTTATCAATTTCACATGTCAACATATATCTTTAATATTTTAGCAAGTTAATTAGTAGAGTAAATACCGAAAAGGACATTTATCTTTTTTTATCAATTTCACATGTCAACATATATCTTTACTAGTTATGTTTAATATATATCAGTATATGTGTAATTTTATCTCCTAAATGGTCTGTTGATTTGGACCAGACTACAAATCGCCAATCACCCGAATATACTTTAAAAAGACATGAGAATATAAATGTGTGAATTATTAGATTAACAAATTGAAAAATATACATATTTGTTGCAAATTGTGGCAAGTTATGTGACATTTGAGACAAATTTGCTACAAACGTACGTATATATATGTGCAATTAAAATTTTTATATATGCAAACTATTAGATTAAAATTTTTGAAAATGCATGTTTGTGGCAATATTGTCGCAAGTTATGTATAATCTAAGATATCATGTCGGTCCAAGCTTCTTATGAGAAATCAAATAACAAAGATGTGTTTGTCCCCAAATTGTCGTAAATTTTGCTAGATTTGCTACAACTTCGCTAGAAATACATATTTTTAGAATTTTTAATTTATAATTTATTACGAGTATTAGAAATAATAAAAATATCACAATATTGTCGATAAAATTGTCAAAAAAAAGTTTAAATCTTTGTTACACATTTGTGACAACATTTAGTTTTGCAGCTACACAAGTAGAATTTATGTGAAATTTTAAAGGGTTTTTTTTAACTTTTGTTGTAAAGTAGTCGCAATATTGTAAAAAAAAACATGTTGTGGCAAACTTATCGTAAATGTTTATAGTAACATACCCATATTCAAGTAGTGATCCATATGTCAAATAATATATACTATTAGACACTACTCCCTAGCGTTGGCCAAAACACACATGTTATATATGCGAGAGATTGTTCGTATAGAAATTGATACATGATGTGGAAATGTGTGGCAATCAAAAACTCAATATATGATCAAATGATCCACAAAAGCTTAAAAAAAGTCATTCACGTGTCTACTACGAAAATTCAAAAGCCAAAACTAGTTCATTATTTAAAGTCAATTCTACATGTAAGAAGATGAAAATTTACAAACTAATTAAAATATAAGGAGATAAATAGCAAAAATTAATTAATTTAGGAGAGGATAAACTTCATCCAACCACCATTGTTGCCACCGGGTTGACCGATCCTTTCGGGTCGACTTTAGTTTTGGGGTTCTATCCAGCATTAATAAAACTATCTAAACTTTGTTTTGGATAACTTTATGATGAATGTGAATTGGTTATGTATGAACTTTCGGCTCACGTATCAAACTTACCTCTCTGCAATATGTAGGGTTAGAATGAGGAGAAGCGGAGAGGATGAGAGGATTAATGTTAGTTTTATCATCCTTGTCTTTCATAATTAACAAAAAACCTATAATCCTTTAAAAATTTTGTTGACTTTTTTAAAGACTCTCAAACCAGCTTCCTTAAATCAATCATTATTTCAAGAGTAAATTGTCATTTTCGTCCATGTGGTTTGGTAAAAATTGACACTTTAATCCAATAGTTTGTTTTTTCGCATCTGGGTCCCTGTGGTTTAAAAATTTTGTCATATTCATTCAGTCCGTTAACTCCATCCAAAATTTCCGTTAAATGTAGGGGTATATTGGTCATTTTACATATATGTTTTTATTTTTCTTTTTTTTAAACCTGATTTAATATATACTCTTTAAATACATTGCTATTTTAGTCCCTGTGGTTTGAGTGTATTTGCTAATTTAGTCCAAAAATAACCACCACACCACTACCCGTCATAAGAACCACCGAACCACCGCCACCACCCCATCATAAAGCCACCAGCACCACACCAGAGCGCCCACCACCACCACGCACATCGGATCATCGCTACCATGTAAACTCTAAAAATCGACAATCAATATTGGACTTGTAACATACCACTTTGAAAATGCATATCAGACCCTACTAATACCTCAACAATCCTCGTTTTCAAGGGTTCCATATACGTTTTCGAATGGGTTTGTTATAAGTTTAAGATTAACGGTTGGTTTCTAGAGTCCACGTGGTGGTGGTGATCTAGTGTGTGATGGTGGAGATCTAATGTGTGGTGGTGGTGCCCGTCTGGTGTGCTGTTGGTGGTTTTATGATAGGGTGGTGGTGATGATTTGGTGGTTCTGATGGAGTGGTGGTGGTTTTGCGGCGTGGTGGTGGTGTGGTGTGTAAATACGAGGTCCAACTCTGGATGGTTCCGGTCTTGTTGAACTTCGATCCACCGATGCTCTCTGAAGCTTCACACCTACGCACAATGAAAACAACACCAGTTAAGGCGTTCCAGGGGGAAATATCCCTGGAACGACCCTTCGGCGTGAGAATAAGTATTTGTTGAATTGAAATATGTGATAGGGAGAATTAAGAGGGAGCTTTTGTGTGTATTCTTTTGTGAGGATCTCGATCCTCTTTACCTGGTATTTATAGTGTTTGTCTGCTGTAATCGTGTGCTGATTTACGGGGATTATTCCCCGGCAAATCCATTACCTTTTATGTTCTCCGACCGTTACTGAATTATCGGTTATGATTGGGGTGATTCCGATGTAATTAAATGCGGGGCACATGTCCTGCTGGCTTTCCCGTTCCGCCCGCATGGGCCGGGCTTTGGGTTTTGGTACTCGGTCTTGTGTGGGTTATTTGTACCCTACGTCTACATGGTGATTCCTGTAGGAGATAAACAAGGCTCGGCAAAACAGATCTGTGCGAAAAGAAGCATCCACGCGAGAAGCAGGTCATACGCGAGTCGCAGACCACGCGAGAAAGGCTCCATGCGAAAGATTGCAGCCGCGCGAAAGCTTGATCCACGCGAAAGGGATCTCGCGCGAGAACTCATAGTTTAGTATATATAGCATAGTTTCGTTTTGTAATCAAGCTTTTGGTTCATTATCATTGTATCTGTGCGAAATCGCACAAGACCTTTTATAGGTTTCTGTTTATCAATCGAATATCTTCTTTTAGTGATTCAATTCATTCTTCTTCTACTCCAATCTTGTTTATATTCCGCGTTCACAAGATTGAGATCGTGTGTTGCTGATCTTTGGGAGTTTTCAGAGGTTTTACAATTGGTATCAGAGCATTAGGCTCTTGAACCACGATTTGGAGAAGAATTGGATTGAGTTCTACCTGATTTTTGAAGAATTCATCATCAATTACCTTATATTCTGAGATGGAAAAGATATGCTGCTTGATTGTGGAAGATTTGGACTAATCTGGACTTAATTGAACATAATTAGTGGACTTTAAGCTTAATTTTGATTAAAATTGACTTAAAAATTCATTAAAATTGGATTAAAATGAGTTTGATCAAACTTAATCAGTGAATTGGAGGTGAAATTCGCAAGAACAAACAGTTGGTAATCTGTTTCAGCACAAAATCGACGTTTTCGCTTGATCTGCAAGTTCTCGCACGCGAAAAGGTGTTGTTTTCGCAAAGACAGTTATTTCACCTTTTTGTGCGATTCGCATAAAAAGGTATCTTTGGAATTTCGCACGAAGAGCTACCTCGCGCGAAAACTGTTTCCACGCGAAATCTGATTTCGCACAAGTTTGTATTTCGCACGAGAATTCTGATTTTAAACTTTCTGCTCATCATGGCTTCAACTACACCGAATTTGAAGCATCTTACTGCTTCACTTCATCTAGACACTGAGATTGGAACTGGTAACAAGCCACCGAGGCTTTTATGTGAAGATGATTATACCGATTGGGCGTTTCGATTTGAAAGATATGTCATTTACACGGAACCTAAAATGTGGAGATCCATTCAATATGGTCCTTACATTCCGTTGTACAAAAATGACAAAGGAGAAATGGTTCAGAAACCTGAACATTTGTGGGATGAAGACGACATCAAGAGACTGGAATTGGATGATAAGGCGTATGCTGCAATTACTATGGCTCTTACTACTGAGATCTCACAAAAGTTTCAAGAGTTCAGGGGTGCTAAAGTGCTATGGGATGCTCTGGAATCTCAGATAATGGGCAACAAAGACATGAGAGAGAGCAAGAAGGATATGTTGAATCAAGAATTCAACATGTTCAATCACATTGTTGGTGAGGAATTGGAAGCTCAAATGGCCAGGTTTGTTAGACTGGTCACAAAAATGAAGAGTGCTGGTATTACTATGGAACCCATTACTGTGAATAAGAAGTTACTCAACTCACTTCCTTACAGTTGGAATAACAACTGTACATTGATAAAGAGAACCAAAGACTTATATACTCTTCAGTTGACCGATCTCATATCAACTATCAAGTCTTATGCTATGGATGATAAGCAGAGAGCTGCTAATCATCTCAGTTCTCTAGGTGCTGAAGGAACTGCTCTCTATGCAAAGATGGCTAGTAATCCAAATTACTATGTCAGTTATACACAAATGTGTCAGCAACAACAATCGGGAAGTGCAGCTTCTTCATATATGCAACCAGCAGTAACTCATCAAGTTCATGTTCCAACAGCTCAACATTATTCCCCCATCATCCACCAACAAGTCTCTCAACCTCAAGAGTCTCATAGTGGTCAACATGCTTATGTTGCTACCACTAATCCATCCAAACAGACTGTCCAAATCGCTGAGGAGCATCTTGCTCTTTTCACTACTTTCATGACAAGTTATGAAGCATTTATGGCCGGAAGACTTTCTGCTCCAAATATTCTTGTTGATGATCTTCAACAAGTTAATCCGGATGATGTTGAAGAAAACGACATCAAATATCAGATGGCCATGGTTGTCTACAGGGCGAAGAATTTTGCTAGAAGAACTGGGAGGAAAATGTTTGGTGTGAATAATTCTAGCAAAATTGGTTTCGACAAATCCAACCTGAGGTGTTACAACTGTAATAAACCAGGTCATTTCGCCAGAGAGTGTACTGAACCAAAAACAGCTCAAAATGAAGCCCCAAAGAAGATGGTGACTGTGGAGATAGAGCAAAAAAAAGATAAAGCTGGTACTTCTAGTGGCAATAAAGCATTAGTTTCTCAAACAAATGCTGAATACGATTGGTCTGATCAAATGGAGGCCCTTGATCTGACTTTGTCTCATGCACTCATTGCAAAGATTGTGCCAGAACCAGAAGAGGAAGAAAACTTGTTTGCTGAATTCGTATCTGATGACTTGTTGGAGGGCTTGTTTGCTACAGAAGAAGAAGAGAAGGAGAGAATTGAAGAGGAGAAAGAGAAAGCTGAGAAGAAAGAACAGGTTGAGAAGGATGATGAAGAAAAGATTGTGTTTGAAGATGACACTGTTGAGCTCACAGTCAAAAGTCCATGTATTAATCCAAAGACTGTTGTTAGTGCTCCAGTGGAAGAATCAGATGGTGAATTGAAAGCATTCATGGTGAAGAAGGTCAAAGAAGCAGAAGGAGAAACTTCAGAACCCAAGGTATATGATGACTTATGTCAAAATGCATGTGTTGAGAAAGTTCAAAGATACAGAGTTCATAATGAAAGCATGATAATGGAAATTGAAAAACTTCAGTATCAAGCTAGTAAACACAAGTCAAATGAAAGGATTTTTAAAGAAAAACTTGAAGGTTTAAACAAAACAATTTATAATTTGAAATTAAATCTTCATGATAAAGAATGTACTAATAACGACTTGACAAATAGAAATAATGAACTCGCTCTAGAAATTAACAGACTCAACAGTGAATTAGCCACGGTTAAATTGACTGTTGAGAAATTTGAACTTTCATCTACGATGGTTGAAGGCATAATCAAGTCACAAATGACTCAGAAAATCAAAGGAGGAAAATGTGGTGTTGGGTTTTCTAACATTGCACCTCCAATTAATCATGATTATTCATGTTTACCTTCATCTGAGAACATTTGTGATTCTGATATGGTCTATGGGATTGGATTTTCTCCATCTCAAAACATAAAACCTTCTGTTAAAATAAACTTATCAGTTGATCCTATCATAGCACCCAAAACTAAACAATCACCTGAAAATCTTTTTGCAGATAAAATGAAGGTGGATGGGTTGGTTGAAGATTGAGAAAGTGAGAGTGAGGATGAGAATGAGATTGAATGTTTAAATAATAAGAATGTAAAAGTTTCACAATCTGCATGTACTCAAAATTTGTCTGGAAATGAAAAGAAGGTTGATTTGAATGAGTTGCAATCTAATAGTAAAATTCATTTGAATGCAAATCAAAGGGCTAATCAAAAGAAAAGAATTGAAAATGATTTTAAGAGTCGATTCATTTCTAAGGGTGTAATTGAAAATGAAGAACATATTTTTAAAGAAACGAATTCTCGATTCTTTAAAAATAAACTTCATTATAATGCTAACCTTGTGAATCAAGATGTTTGTAGCCCAGATCTGCAAATGAATAATTCTTCTGCATGCAATATCTCAATTCAAAAGCCTGGTCCTTCTCCAGCACCAATCCGTATATCTAAGCCTGGTCCTTCTCCAGCACATTCAAAGTCTGGTCCTACTCCAGCAAAGACAAAGACTGTTCATATTTCAACACCAACAATTTCACAAGTCAAAATTGCCAAATCTCCGAATCAAAGTGGTCATAATACTTCGATTTCCTCGAATCTGCAAAAGATGAATTTGCAATTGTCAAACGAGACAAAGATTCGAGAGACTGTGGAGAAAGTTAAACCTAGTCAATCTGACTTTGGTTTTTATGACAATTTTCATAATTGTCATCCACAGTTTGGTTTCCACACACAACTGAAGAGATGCTTTCAGTGTGGAAACACAAATCACTTGGCAAATAATTGTCCTTTTAGACAAAAATCATTAAGTAAACAAAGATTTCATAATTCTATTTCTCATAATAGAAAATTATTTTTCACTCATGGAAAATTATCAAATAATATGAAATCAAAGGTTGCTAATGAATTTAATGTCAAACGGGATAAGAATTTGACCAATGATATAAAAGAAAATCTCAAGCCTAAAAACATAAATGAAAAGATTGATGTGCAAACAAAATATAATAATCTCAAATCATTTTGTCTTACTGCAACTCAGAATGTGCTCAAGTCATGTTTGACTTGGGTACCAAAATCTAAGTAATTTGTTACTAATGCAGGGACAACCGCAAAAGGCTACTGAAAGTCTATGGCATGTTGATAGCGGTTGTTCAAGACATATGACTGGTAATTTATCACTACTACAAGATGTGCAATCATACAACGGAGGAAGAGTGATATTTGCAGGAGATAGAGGAGGACGAATTACAAAACGGGGTACAGTTACAAATGGCGTCCTGAGTTTTGAAAATGTTAATTTTGTTGAGGAATTAAAACATAACCTGCTAAGTGTGTCTCAAATCTGCGACAAACAATATTCAACACACTTTACTAATAACGAATGTTTAATATTAAAACCAGGTTTTGTTGTTCCAGAAGAATGGGTTTTGATGAGGACTCCGAGAGACAATGACACATATCTTCTTGATATGCATTGTTCTAATTCTTTGGTAACAGCTTCTTGCTTATTATCCAAAGCCTCGGAGAATGATTCCATGTTATGGCATCGTCGATTAGGACATGTCAATCTTAAAAACATGAATAAACTTGTACGTGGAAATCATGTAATTGGTTTACCTGAAAAGGAATATCATTTAACTGAACATTGTTTGTCATGTTCAAAAGGTAAACAACATAAACTTCCTCACAAACCAGTTGCACACAACTCAGTCGAATCAATCTTACAACTCTTACATATGGATCTTTTTGGTCCAGTAAGTGTTCTAAGTTTGGGTCGAAGATCTTATTGTTTGGTTGTTACTGATGACTTTTCAAGATTTACTTGGGTGTTTTTCTTAGCATCTAAGGATGAGACTCCACATCTATTGATCAAATTCATTACTTTGGTGGAGAATCAGACAGAGAAAAAGGTAAAATGCATCAGAAGTGACAATGGGACAGAGTTTTGCAATCAAACTCTGAATGAGTTTTGTGAATCCAAGGGAATTGCCAGACAATTCAGTGCTGCTGGCACTCCACAACAGAATGGGGTTGCAGAAAGAAGAAATAGGACATTAATTGAAGCTGCTAGAACAATGATCTCTGCCGCCAAATTACCTTTATTCTTTTGGGCAGAAGCAGTAAATACTGCTTGTTATGTTCAGAATCGTGTGTTAATCAACAAAAGATTAAATAAGACTCCTTATGAAATCTTTTATAATCACAAACCCAAAGTTAAATATTTTAAGGCCTTTGGTTGTTGTTGCACTTTGTTACATACAACCGAATCATCTTCAAAATTTTCTGAAAAGGCTGATGAATGTTACTTTGTGGGATATGCTGCCAATAAGGTTGCATATCGTGTTTATAATAAAAGAACTAGACAAATAATCGAGTCATTTAACATTGATTGGCACGAACTTAACATAACTGATGCAGGTTCAGCTCCTTCATGGGTTTATGATTATGAATCCTTGTTCATAAATTTTAATATTTCTAAATCTTCATCTGCAGATTCTAATTCTCAATCAATCACCTTGGATAACCAAATAATTGAGGAACTTCCTTCTTTGATATCTGATGATTCTGCTACTGTTTCATCATCCAAAGATATTCCGACAGCTTCTGTGCCAGTATCTGCCTGTTCTGAGTCTTTAGATATTTCTTCAGAACAAATTCCTACTAAGGCGCTGGAAGAATCGTTGAGTTCTCCGTTATCTTCATCTTCTTCAGACACTATACACACACCGATAGAGATCATTCAGGTTCCATTTGATGAGTCTCCAAATGTGTCAACTGCTTCTGAAACTCCTATTTCAGATGACACAATTGATGAAACTTATGTGCCTCTATCTCAACATACTGAAGCAGTTCTTGATAATGTTGAACATATTACAAATTTGGAAGATGGAATGGTTGCAGATGAGATCCCTCAATTGAGAATACATAAAACTCATCCAACTGAAGCAATCATTGGCCCGTTGCACGAAGGTGTAGTTACCAGAAGTCGATCAGGAGCCATCAATACATGTCTGTATGCTTGCTTTCTATCACAAACAGTGCCCAAGAATGTGGAAATGGCACTTAAAGAAAACAGCTGGATAGAAGCAATGCAGGATGAGTTGATGCAATTCAAGAAGCTCAATGTTTGGCATCTTGTTGAACTACCAAAAGATAAGCTTCCGATTGGAACAAAGTGGATTTTTCGAAATAAAACGGATGAAAAGGGTGTTATAGTTAGAAATAAAGCACGCCTTGTGGTGCAGGGATTTTATCAAGTTGAAGGCTTAGATTATGAAGAAGTGTATGCTCCAGTTGCAAGACTCGAAGCAATACGCATTTTCTTAGCCTTTGCCTCATTCATGAACATCAAGGTGTACCAGATGGATGTTAAGACTGCGTTTTTATACGGAGAAATGAAGGAGGAAACTTATGTTTGTCAGCCTCCTGGATTTGAAGACCCAGATCATCCTGATTATGTTTACAAGTTGGATAAGGCTTTATATGGTTTACATCAAGCACCTCGTGCTTGGTATGCAACTCTGACTGAACATTTGCTTGCAAATGGTTATTCAAGAGGTGCAATTGATCAAACCTTATTCATACGAAAATCAGGCGATGATATAATTTTGGTTCAAATCTACGTCGATGATATTATTTTTGGTTCCACAAATGATAGTATGTGCACGGAGTTCGAAGAGGTGATGAAGAAGAAGTTTGAGATGAGTTCACTTGGAGAAATTTCATTTTTCTTGGGTATTCAGGTTACTCAATCTGAAACTGGTATTCTCATTCATCAAGAAAAGTATGTTCAGACAATTCTTGAGAAATACAAGTTTCAAGATTCCAAAGTCGCTCCAACTCCAATGGCTTCTCGTCCTACTCTTACTCCAGATCCATTAGGAGAATCAGTTGATCAGCATCTTTACAGATCAATGATTGGTTCCCTTATGTATCTTACTGCAAGCAGGCCGGATGTTATGTTCCCTGTTTGTCAGTGTGCCCGCTATCAAAGTGATCCAAAGGAATCACACATGAAAGCTGTCAAGAGGATTTTCAAGTATCTCAAGGGTCAACCCAAACTTGGTCTTTGGTATCCTCGAAATTCCGATTTCAATTTATTTGCTTATACTGACAGTGATTATGGTGGTTGTAATTTAGACAGGAAATCGACCACAGGAGGATGTCAATTCTTGGGCAACCGACTCATTTCTTGGCAATGTAAAAAGCAGAACACTGTCTCTACATCCACTGCCGAAGCTGAATATGTGGCTGCTTCGAGTTGTTGTTCCCAGCTTGTCTGGATTCAGCAACAACTTCTCGATTATGGTCTCAACATTTATGACACACCAATTTGGTGTGATAACACGGCAGTTTTAAACATCGTGAAAAATCCCATCCAACACTCAAAAACTAAACACATAGACATCCGCATACATTTTATCCGCGACTGTTTTGATCGTAAACTTATTCATCTTAAACAAGTGCCGTCAACTGAAAATATTGCTGATTTATTTACCAAGGCGTTTGATCATTCTCGATTTGATTTCCTAGTGCAATCATTGGGAATGATTAACTTTGGATAAATTGGTTTAATGAATCTTCACAAAAAGATTTTTCAGTTTTTAATAATGAATAAAATTGCAATTGTTTCTTTTTCTTAAAAGGACAATCACAATTTTAGTGGGAGAAAATTAGAAAAGCAAATTCTGAAAAATATTTTTGGTCTTAGGGGGAGTTAAGATCAAAGGATTGCCAAAATCAAATCAAAAAGAAGAAATTTTCATGCTTAAATGAGAAATGATATTACAAAGTTCAAAACGAGTATAAGTACTTTCAAAGGCTTAAATACGAATACACTTGGATTATGTTTGATATGTTGATAGGCTTTGCTTTCAGAAATGAAAAGATTATAATTGAGTGATTACACTTGAATTAAAGAAATATGATTCAGTGGGGAACATATCAGGATTATGTGTCAAAAATGTTCTAACACAGACTGAGAGATATAATCTTGTCATACTCAAGCCTGTATATGATTGATTCAGTGATTATCATACCTATATATGTATATACAAAAAGAAACAAAAATGAGAAAAATACAAAAAAAAATAATTGAGCAAAAAGATGCCAACAACAAAGGCCATATAGGATATAAGATGGCAAGAAGCACAAACAAATCAAAAGATATGTCTAAAAGACATACATACTATATGGTATCTATTTTCTATTTTGAGAATAGTTTTTAACTTTGGAAGACAAAATCGAAAGATGGGGCATGTAAGTCCGAATGGCTTGTAAGTCCTAAACATCTTGAGAGGGCAGACGTAAGTCCGAATGGCTGTCAGTAAGTCCTTAAACTTGTTAATATTCCGGGTTAAGAATTATTTCTCAGGCTAGTTATGCTCAAATAGTTATATTTAGGATTACAATAAATGGTATCACTGATCATCAATGCATGGTTTAAATCAAATTGGGGTGACTTGAAAAATCTCAATAGTGTCTTGAAGGATAATAATAATTCTACAGAAGTTCTGATTGTGGGATCCACTGACTTATATCAAATTAACACAAAACATGATATATATATCACTCATTATGTGTCTGAGTAAAATCTGAAGTATAAGTTTAAAAGGACAAAATATATTGACAATCAACTTAACCAGTTATTTTAAATAAAGCCGGACAGAGTCTTAACTTGACAAAAGAACTATATGATCTCATTATGAAAATTTATACAAAACAAGCAAATCCGATCTTGATTCTTTAATTGTATTTATTCTTTTGTTATTTTGTTTGTTTGTAAGTGTTTGTTTTTTATTTCACTTGTATAGTGTTTTATTTTAGGACAAAGAAATAACAAGAAAATATTTGAAAATTGAAGATTCATTAAGTTAATTAATCACTTGGTAAATAACATTTTATGTTGACTTTGATTCATTGAAAATAAAAGGACTTAAGGTTGTGTAAAGTTTTAAAAGATTTAAAAAGTTGAAAAATTTGAAATTCCTTATTTCGCACGCGAAATAGAGGGTCACGCGAAACAGAAGGTTTTGCGAAATTGGTTTTCGCGTGATTCGTCTGTGGTATAAAAGGCACAATGTTCTAGACATAGCCACTTTTCGCTCAAAACCTACCCGAAAACCCTTTTCGCTCACATACCCGAAATCTCCTCTCGCATACTCCAAACCTTCCATTATCTCACTCATCTTCTGTTATTTTGATTCACATCATACTCAGTACGTGTTTAGTGTGATTTTAAAGGTATACACAGTTCGATTTGGTTACTGTAGAAGAACAATGTTAAGGGGAACTTAACAACTTGAACTTAAAATCTAAATAAATGGACTTAAATGATGAAATTGATGAATGAAATTAACCTAATAGATCTAGGCGACAGCAATGATATGCATTTCATGGATTAAAATCGATTTTTGAAAGGTTAATTTGAAGTTGGGGTTGTGCGAATCGCACGAGAAGCTGAACAGTCGCGAAAACGATTTC
Source organism: Flaveria linearis (assembly GCA_024085815.1). Taxonomy (NCBI): domain Eukaryota; kingdom Viridiplantae; phylum Streptophyta; class Magnoliopsida; order Asterales; family Asteraceae; genus Flaveria; species Flaveria linearis. The sequence continues at coordinate 57,651,453 of CM044018.1, read as the reverse complement.
TCGCGTGAATTGATTTCTCGCATGAGTTTTGTTTTCGCATGATAACCTCGTTTTCGCTTGAACTAAGTTTTCACAAAGTCCTTTTGCATGAACTGATATTTCGCGTGAAAAGGTTTATCGCGTGAAACCTAGTTTCGCGTGATAAAGGATTTTCGCGTGAAATCCTTTTTCGCAAAATTGTCAATTTCACATGAGACTATGTTGTCGCAAGCAGTTCAATTTCGCATGTCTGAACTTTTCGCATAACAGAAAGTTGAATATTTTCTAAGTGTTGAAGCACTTATGTCTCAATTGTACCTGTACACAATAACTTTTGATAATAAATCTTAAAAGTAATATAACTTTGAGATGATTAAGTGTTTTCAATTAATGAAATTTTCTAAGTAAAAAGAATTGTGGTTCACATGCTCTAAGTGAAGAAAATATTTTGTCATAATTAAGTTATTTTCAAGAGTGTTCTAATTTGATCTTATTGGACAATGCAGATGGCACAAATGATCTTTAACAAGAATCATAATTGTGTTGCTTATTTGGATGAAGTACCGGAAGGAAAAGAATTATTTCATCTATGATTGAGGGGCTGAAGAACTCGAGGATTGTTTATTCTATTTCTGCTGATCCAGCCATCTATGCCGAACTGATAGACTCTTTCTGGAGCACTGCTGCTCTAGAAAAAGACGAAACTGGAAACCAGATCATTACAGCAAATGTGAAGGATAAAAGGGTGATTGTTTCTCAAGCCATACTAAACAGAGTTCTTCTGTTTAATGACCAAGAGGGAGCACCAACAAGATTAGATGATGATACTGTCATGGACTGTCTATCTCGGATGGGTTATGAGTATAGATATCCAAGTTTGGAGAAGAAGTGGTTACCACCATATTGGAAATATTTATTTCATGTGGTAATTCACTGTCTGAGTAATTTGAAGGCCGGAATGGATAGCCTGAGTGCTGTGTTTGGATCTCTACTAGTTTCATTGGTTGATGACATTCCCTTTAGCATATCTGGGGTTATATTTCAGGAGATGGTAAAGAATGCTACAGCAAATCCTGGAAGGAAGTTCATTATGTACCCAAGATTTATCCAGTTGGTGATAAATGATGCTTATCCTGAGCTTGCTACTCAGAGATCTCCTAAGTATGTTGTACAGACTGTGAAGAAGGAGATTTTCTCACATCTAACTGGAGCCAGAGGCAACAAATGCTCTGGTGAAAGTTTTGCCAAGATTGGAAGATTTTCTGAGATTGATGAACATGATGATGAGGTTGCTGAAGGTGATCATGCTGATGATGCACAGACTGGTGCTTCTACTTCCTTTACTAGAGAAAATATTGAGGAAGAGATTGAAAAGCTTTTTGAAGATGACCCTACACATGAAGGAGGAATGGAAGAAGTTGTTCATTCTGCTTCTAGTTCCGATACTGTTAGTGATCAGATAGGGAATGTTCCTTATGTGATTCAGACTGATCCTACTCCTTCTACTCCAACATCATCTAGACCAAGTGAAGAAGAGAGGGACACTGATTATGTCCCGGAAGAGTCTCCAAGTACATCATCGAGACGCAAAAGAATGGCTAAAAGAAAAGACTTCCCATCGAGAAAGAGAGGTCGTGGTGGTATTATTCCCAGGAAACCACGAACACAAGTGGTTATTACAGAGGCTGATCAGACAACTTCTTCTGAAGTTCAGAGATCACCTGCAAATGTGATCACAAGGGAAGAATCTCATGTTGATACGACTACTGTTAGTCCTGAAACAGAAACAGTCCCTGTTTCTGGAGCATCTAATGTTCCTGTTTCTGGTTTCTCTACACCTCCTCATCAGGAGAATTTGGAGTTTGATGTCGACACACTGTTGAATACTCCTCCTGAGTTTCAGAGGAGAGAAGAATCAACAAGCACTCCAGGTTCTATCACATTAGAAGAAAGAATTAAGAACCTGGAGAAGGAAAATTTTGAAAATATGAAATTGATTGCTGAGTTGAAGAAAAGTAATGAAGAAAAGTCTAATCAGATAATCATGATTCATCTTGACTCAGCTATCAAAGATACCAGATTAGCATCTCTTGAGCAACAAATGAAAAACATATTTGACTACTCATCTGGGTTGGAGAGACAACTAAATGAGCTTAGAGAATTTATCTCTCAGACCTACTTTCATCAACCACAGAACATAAGATCTACTACTGTGGTTGGTGAATCTAGCAGACGATCTCCAAGCCCACCTCCTACTGAGACAGTTCATGAAAAGGAAACGGTCAACGAAGCCCAAACATCTACTGTACAGCAAAGTGGTAGCTCTACTGAAGATGTTCCAGTTTCATCTGAAGTACCTATCACCGAGGCTTACACTTCTACTGCTTTTGTTGAGCCAGAACACATGGTTACTCTGCCTATTATTCATGAACAGGAGGATGAAGAGTTGGTTGATTATGCTGATTCAGATGATGAAGAGGATGATGATGATGAGAATGACGATGATGATGATAATGATGGTGGAGATGATGATGGAAATGATGGTGGATATGATGGTGGAGATGATGGTGGAGATGGTGGAAATGTTACAGGTTCTTCTTCAAGTCCTACTGGAGAGACTAACACTGACAATGTCGATAGACCAAGTGTTAGTAATCCAGAAGGATATGATCCAATAGACCCAGCCACAGAAAGTGTGTATGAAAAGGAATTATATTCTTTTCAACAAACTTCATCTGAAACTATTGAAGAAGAACTTGATATTTTTGAAGATCTGGAGGAACAGACTGAGTACACAGATATTTTTGGCAACAATCTTCAAGAATTATTCAAGGACATTAATCTTGAAGAAGGAGAAATTCCTACAGAGACTGTGAGTGGTGAAACTCCTACTGATACTACGAAGACTGATACTACTGGTCATATTGCACTATACACTAGAGGAGGATTACAGTTCAAAGCACCACCACCACCTACTGAAGCTCACTTTCTGTTTATATCTAAGCCAAAACAAAAGTATGGTGAAATGTCTCACGTTATCAGCTGGGCTTATGATGGTGAGAAAAGAATGTATGTGATAAAGAGAAGAAATGGAGAGATTGATTATTTAAAGAGCACACAAGACTTTCATACATTACGTGCTGCTGATTTATACTCTATGGGCAAAGCTCCATTCTTCAATGAGAGTAATCACAGTGAAGCTGAGCTCATAAGATCTATGATTAGAAGGGAGATGCGCACAAATTTCAAAGACTTTAGGACTGCAAAATCGAAGTTGATAGATGACTCAACACGAATTGATGAAAATACCAAAGCTCCAATGAAGATACGAGTCTATCAACATCCTAAATTTATCAGAAAAGTCCCTGTGCATGCTCCAGTTCCTCCAAACTCTTTGAAGCAACTTCTATCCTGGAGATGTGAAAAGGATTCCGGTCACGCTGTGATCAAATGTATTGACAAGTCTTTTCGAATCATTGATCCAGCAGACTTAATGAAGTTTGGCAAAGACGACTTATCCAAGCTGTTACACTGCCCTATCTCAGCTGATGAGTCTGTTTACTTTCTATCTTGCCAGTACGTATGGATGATTGACCGGATCCTGAGGAATAAATGGTATGCTTATGCTGGATCTTACTCGAAGGCTAACGTTGACTTTGATTGATCATGTTTCACCGAGCCTAGGGGGAGATTGTAGGAGATAAACAAGGCTCGGCAAAACAGATCTGTGCGAAAAGAAGCATCCACGCGAGAAGCAGGTCATACGCGAGTCGCAGACCACGCGAGAAAGGCTCCATGCGAAAGATTGCAGCCGCGCGAAAGCTTGATCCACGCGAAAGGGATCTCGCGCGAGAACTCATAGTTTAGTATATATAGCATAGTTTCGTTTTGTAATCAAGCTTTTGGTTCATTATCATTGTATCTGTGCGAAATCGCACAAGACCTTTTATAGGTTTCTGTTTATCAATCGAATATCTTCTTTTAGTGATTCAATTCATTCTTCTTCTACTCCAATCTTGTTTATATTCCGCGTTCACAAGATTGAGATCGTGTATTGCTGATCTTTGGGAGTTTTCAGAGGTTTTACAATTCCATCACGGGTGGTAGTGATATGGTGTTTTATGCCAAGGTGGTGGGATTTTTGGACTGAATTAGCAAACATGTCCAAACCACAGGGACTAAAATATCAATTTATTTAAAGGGGATATATTAAATGGGGTTTAAAAAATAGAAAAATAAAACATATATGTAAAATGACCAATATACCCTTCATTTAACGGAGAATGTTGGATGGAGTTAACGAACTGGATGAATATGACAAGATTTGTAAACCACAGGGACCCAGATGCGAAAAATAAACTATTGGATGAAAGTGACAATTTTCACCAAATCACAGGGACGAAAATGGCAATTTACTCTTATTTCAATTAAATAATACTTAACTATACGAGCTTCCTTATATCTATGATTATTTTAATTAAATAATACTTAATTATTTTTTATTATTTATTCTTCTAACTTTCTTACACCCACAACCACTCATAAATAATATAAAATAATAAATATAAGATATGAATGGTGACCCTAAATATGAGGTATCATTATGGTTTCGTCTAAAAAATTATGGGATGAAAATATAGATGGAGAACATGATTTATTGATGAGGTGATGATGGTTATTGCATTTGCTTTTTCTTTATTTTATTATACATATACTAGCTTTAGTAATCATGTATTAAACGAATTAAATAAATAAAATATTAAATATAATAAAATTTTATTAATTTTGAAATGATATTTTAAGATGAGATATCAACTTTTTAAACTTTCATTTAAAATTTTGTTTTAAATCAAACCGTTTTAAAAAATGTTATCTGTAAAAATTTTCTTATTATAACTCCCAATTTTAATTATTTTGTTTTAAAAAATTTTACTTTTTAAAAACACAAACTTTAAATTATATCATACTTTCTAAAAAGTTTGATGTGTTAGAAAAATGTCTTGTTTTATAAAAATTTATTCTTTATAAATAACATTAAAAAAATATATTTCTTAATTATATATTAAACTATTTTAGATCTCAAAATAATTAAATAATAATATTATTAATCAATGTAAATATTTAATAGAAGAGAAAATCAGAAAAATTTCGATAAGAAGAATCTATGCTTATCACATATCCCCCATTGTTATCATTTTATTAGAGTAAAAAAATTTTAAAAATAAAATTATTATCATTTAATTTTGTGAAACTTTTAAAATACCAATTACAAATTACATATATTACTAATTACCAACTTTTGTGTGCATCTAGGTTGGTACTTTAGGTTTAATAGGTTGTACCCACTTTTTAAGTTTTTAATCTTTAATTATTTTACTTTTGACCCCAATACTTTTACATCTTTTATAAATTAACCTCTATAAACTTTCACTTTCAACTTTATCCCCGATACTTTTTATATTTTACAAGTTTTTCATTTTACGTTTTGGTCTAAATTTTACGAGTTAACACACTGCAACGTGCGCGTGTAATTTTAGGTTTACGCTTATTTTTCCCCTTTAACTGTCCGTCACAACGCGCAAGTCCTGGGTCAACTTAATTATCTTTTTAAGTTTTACGTTTCACGTGCGTGGTTTGACGTTTTTACGTCTACTTTCTGTTTGATTATATATTTTTTTTGTTTTTATTTCTTTTTTAATACGAGTGTTTTTGGTGTTAGTGGTTGCTAACGATGGTATGACATTATTGTTATTTGATATGATTTTACGCCCTATATCGTAACGCAGGAAGCTTAATACTAGTTCCTTACTATTTTAAAATACAAATGACATTATTCGTTGGTGATGTTTAATTACTGAAATATGCAAATCACTAGCGCATACATCAGTTATGTTTTTGTTAAAAATAATTTCCAATTTTAAGTCTAGTTTGTTACTGTCATACACATCCTTCAACTTGCATGGCGCCGATGTCACGACGAACTCGAACAAAAACAAATTAAAATAAAAAAGCTGTTCTCAACAATAATAAATACACATGTTTACCTCCTTAAAAGATCACTTTATAACTATAATTTTTTACTCATCTATTCTATCAATCCTCTTTACTCTGTTATTATTATTCTTATTAATCCCTTTGGTTGGTGGGGATTTTGGTTTTTTTTTTTTTTTTTCTTTCTCCTTATGTTTGTATATGTTTTTATAGGTTTGTTTCGGGTGTGGGTTTGAGGTTTGGGGGTGAGGTTTTTTTGTGGGTTGTTGTCGGTTTTCTATTTTGGACCGTGTCGTATTCTTGCGATTTTGATGTTCGTCTGTTTTGTATATGGTGTTGGGCTTTGATTTAATTTTTTAGTTCTTTTTATAGGTTTGTTTCGGGTGTGGGTTTGAGGTTTGGGGGTGGGGGTTTTTTGTGGGTTGTTGTCGCTTTTCTATTTTGGACCGTGTCGCATTCTTGCGATTTTGATGTTCGTCTGTTTTGTATATGGTGTTGGGCTTTGATTTAGTTTTTTAGTTCTGTATGTTCTGGTGTGTTATGGATTTGGGGTTTTGGTGTGTTTTACTTTGTGTATTTTACTGATTTTGTGGTTTTGAACTTTCATTTTGATTTTAGTTTAGGATTACATTAAAACTCGCATAGACGCGGCAACGCGCGACGCCGAAACCTAGTTGTTATAATTTACATTCTTTCTTAACAAATGGATTGAATCACTTCTCTATCTTAATTATAGACAAGTGTATAACCTCCACTTTAATCCTTTGCTTTTTTCCTACCCTGCAAGTGTCACTTTCTAGGTGGAACCAATACGATCCTCAAATCCAATAATCCTAACAATAGCCCCCGCTTAAAGTCGTCCTCAAACCTGAATAAGAAGTAGATTGGCATGTGCTTTGATTAAAATTTCATGGGATTACAAACTGTTAGCATGTTTTTTAACATATTATATAATGTTTAATGGATTCAGCTGAGGAAATGATCATAGAGAAATATCCATATTTGTTTGTGACTTGGTGAAAATCTTTTTAGAAAATGTTAAAGTTATGCGACCCGAATTTAGGATTTATTTTCCAAATATTATAAGGAGAGAAGTTAAGTGCAAGGGGTTAAATATAAGTTCTATTAACACTTGGGAAGGAAATCAAAAAATCAAAACCCCTAGCAGCAACCAAATATTAATTAGACTACTATTTTCATTTGGGGAACTTACTAGATGATTTTCAAGGCATGCATGTTCTACATAGTTTTATTTACATATATGTTTGATCATAGTATCGTTAGGATTTTTGATTGCGAATACATATAAATATACACTACAAAAATATCGACCATTAGCGGCGACAATAGTCGCCGTTAATAAGTTGAATTGTCGCCGTTAAAAGTAATAGCGGCGACTTGTCGCCGCTAATAAGTCGCCGCTAATAATTCGTCACTAATAGCTTATAGGTCGCCACTAATGGCTTATAGGTCGCCACTAACTCGCCGCTAATGATGTCGCTGCTAATAACTACATAGTCGCCGCTAATAAATCGCCGCATTTGTGTCAGATTACTGGTGACTATTAGTGGCGACAAGTCGCCACTAATGGTGAGTATTTTTTTAATATTTTTCTTATTTTTTAAATTTCCAGTTTTTGACACAAATAAATATAGATTTCCTAATATAACATTCATTCAAATTTCATACAAATAACATTCAGATTTCCCAATAACATTCACAATATCATACGATCATACATAAGTAAGTACAAACATAAGTAAGTTAGTCATAAAACTTAAACATAAGTACTCTAAAACAAACTTAACCCGGTGATACAATATGTTATTCATCCCCCTCGTCCGAATCATCTTCTTTGGCTTGATTTGGAGCCTTTTGCGAAGCAATTAACTGTGTAATTTGTGACATAAAATCCGCATTTTGAAACAAACTTGAAATTTGCTCCTGCAAAAACAAAATATACATTTATATTTTGGCAAAGTATATTAAGTGTCAATTAATCATGTTGAAACAAACCCAATATGATGCATTTAACACATCCAACTTTAAGTTATTTTAACCTGTTTAAACTCAAATAATGTCGTTTTCACCCATTTTGACCTGTTTAAGCTAAACTTAGATATTTAAAATCTATTTTAGTGATACAATATCAGAATAACCTAAACCCAATATGATACACTTAACACATCCAACTTTAAGTTATTTTAACCCGTTTAAACTCAAATCATGTCGTTTTCACCCATTTTGACCCGTTTAAGCTAAACTTAGATAATTAAAGTCTATTTTAGCGATACAATATCATAATAACCTAAACCCAATATGATGCACTTAACACATCCAACTTTAAGTTATTTAACCCGTTTAAACTCAAATCATGTCGTTTTCACCCATTTTGACCCGTTTAAGATAATTTAGATAATTAAAGTCTATTTTAACGATACAATATCATAATAACCTAAACTCAATATGATGCACTTAACACATCCAACTTTAAGTTATTTTAACCCGTTTAAACTCAAAATCATGTAGTTTTCACCCATTTTGACCCGTTTAAGCTAAACTTAGATAATTAAAGTCTATTTTAGCGATACAACATCATAATAACCTAAACCCAATATAATGCACTTAACACATTCTACTTTAAGTTATATTGACCCGTTTAAACTCAAATCATGTCGTTTTCACCCATTTTGACCCGTTTAAGCTAAATTTAGATAATTAAAGTCTATTTTAACAATACAATATCATAATAACCTAAACCCACTATGATACACTTAACACATCCAACTTTAAGTTATTTTGACCCGTTTAAGCTAAACTTATCAATAAAGAGTTATAATAACCTAAAACCACAATAATACACTTACCTGTGCAAATGACTGAGGAGTTTGTTCATGATCATGAACAAAAGAATCCGTCCCTGCAGATGATGATGGTTTACACCTAATCCACGTCGTTGTCCCAACACCGACTCAAAAATATCGACTTCCTTCAGCGTTGATGAACCACTTTCTTCATTTTGCATTTGGCTGAGCTCATCAAACCTTTTCTTTAATTGATTCTGTATTAATTAACAAAATCATATTAACATATTTATACATAAATTATATATATACATATATATATATATATATATATATATATATTTTAAAAACTATACTTACATATTGTTGTTGTGCTACCTCGCTATCAAAAGTCTCATTTTTACTAGTATGAGCATCATGAAACGTCTCAAGTCTGCTTTTATTCTACTTTTAAAAAGTTTATTATATATTAAAAAATACTAATATATAATACACAAATATATAAATTTAAATCATTACCTTCTTATAACAATAACTACTGTATGAAGCAGTCCCCTTACGGTTTGTATATATTTGTTGTTGACGATTTGTTTTGTTTGAATTTGACGCATTTCTATATGCGTCACTCATAAAATAATCATCAGTTTTCCTACAATTTTCATGATTCATCCTCGTTGGAGGGTTGACCCTTGCTTGTTCAACATTTTCCTAGCCTCCAACACGATCAAAGTGCTTTTTTGTCATATTTTTTCAGTCTCTAAATCGTTTGAGAAACACCGAATGGATTCCATCCTCTATCCGAGCACGCTCACGATCTCACAAAATCTCATTAAAGTCAAAGCATCGCTACATTTAAATTAAATATAAAAAAAGTTAGTTATGTAAAAATGACTTACAAACATATAACTTATAAAAGTTTACCGCCATATGCTCTTTCAAAGCATTTAAATTAAACAACCGGCCACGTGCTATGAGCCAAACTCATGGTACCAAATGGATTAAAACTCATCAACTAAGCATAAACTCTAACATATATTATATGTTACCTCACAAATATATTTAGTTCAAACCTACAAAATACATAAATACATCTATTTAATCTTTACCAAGTTGGTGTTTGCACAACAAACAAAAAAACTTTAAAAAAGGTTACCTTAAACTCAAGCAACTAGAGGTGATGGTGGCGATGACTTCCAGCAGACGAGAGCCAACTCCGGTAAAGTGGTTGGAGCTTATTTTGAGGACTCAAGCTACTAAGTTAGTGATGCACTTAACACAAAAGAATATAAAGAAAAATTACCTCAAGAAACTAGAAACGACACTTAGAGGTGGCGATGGCGGTGGCTTCCTGCAGACGGGAGGCGGCTCCGGTGGAGCAGTGGGGGAGGCCAACGGATAGGTGGTGACGGTGGGGTGTTGGGGAGCCGATCCACGAGGTAGTGAGGGTGGGGTGTTGGGGAGCAACCTCCGGTAACAATGGTGACGTTGGGGTGTTAGGTAGCGACGGTGGAGTGGCGGAATTTGCCTGGAAATCGGCGGTATAGGAGCAGGTGACGGTGGTGTGGCGTTATGGAGGGAAGAATGGAGATGTGGAGGGAAACCGATGGGAATATCTAAGTTCTGAAGCAATAGCGGCCACAAGTCGCCGCTAATAGTGTCGCCGCTTGTAACACCCCGAAAAGTCAAAACGAGTCATCGTGAATAATGGGCTTAATTTGTGGGTATTTAATAAAGAAAGAAAAATGGATTATGGGCTAATTAGGCTAATGGACAAGAGCCTAAGTGGATTGAGGCCCATAATCAGCCCTTAACCCACCCAAAGCAGCCACCATCTTCTTCATTTCAACCCTAACTCCAAAAATCTGTAGAGAGAGAAAGTAGAGAGAGAAAGTGATAGAAACTCAAGATTTGGAGCTTCTAAGGTCAAGGGATTGAAGATCTGGGTGTTTTTGCATCAAATCTCAAGAAAGGAGCAACAAACAAGGTAAGAATCGACCTCTAAACCTCTCTGTTGATCAAACCCGGATTCTAGGGTTTTGGGGTTTTAAAGTCTCAAAAAAAAACATAAAGGTCGAATTTTTACGTATGAAAACGTGTAAAAAGGTTAGAAATGGTTTCATGGAAGGTAAACCAAGGATTTGGACGTAAAAAGTTAAGTTTTGGGTTAAAAACGGTCTGGTTCGTCATTGATATGCATCCAGCAAAACTGTGCCCCGATCCAGCAAAACTGTGCATTCATTCAGCGAAACTATGCAGCGAAACTAAGAGAAGTTTCAGCGAAACTACAGTTTCGCTGGGGCGAAACTACAGTTTCGCTGATAAGTTCGCCAGTGCCCAGGTTGACCCTTAAACATTGCGAAACTAGGAAATTCCAACGAAAGTTGGGCGCTCAAGACAGCGAATCTGTCTAGCAAAACTGGCAGAAGTGCTGCCCAGCGAAACTGGCAGCGAAACTGGCAGCGAAACTGCCAGCGAAACTGTGGGCGAAATTATAAGGAAAATGACGTTTTTGTGTATTAACTTTCGTGCAGCTAGAGTATTCGGACTATAGCTTAAGTAACTTAGGGTTGAAGATATTTGCTAAGTTCAGGTGAGTTCTAGATCCCCTTATTTAAACGTTTTTCCATGTTTTTGGGGCTATTATGCATAGTAAACACAAGGTTTTTAAGATAAGGATTTCAAGGTGTTTTAACAAGAAAATACATTTTTTTAAAGTAAAATGTGACATTTAAATAGCTCAAAATAATTTTCGGACGCGCTGACCTGGCAGCCCGGCCCCAGCCAGGGGCGTTGCCCCTTGGACCCCACTAGGGGCTGCTGCCCCTAGGACCCCGCTATCAGGGGCTGCCGCCCCCGAACCCCTGCTGTCCCGCGGAGCGTCGGTTACGTGTTATGATGACTAGTACTTGGTATGTTGTGTACTTAATAAGTTACGTATTATATATTAAGTGAAAGATAATATTAATGAGAAGTGGAACTTAACGAATGTTACCCCCGGGCCCGTTGATGATGAAAAATCTTGCAAGCACCATGATAGACTTCACTATGTGAGTCTCACGTATGATGATGGATCCGTATTCATGAGCGGGCTATGTGCCTTGCAGTGTGGATCAACTGTCGGGAGTTAGCTACCATGAAGATGTGTACCGACAGGGATCAACATTCGTTGTCGATCAACATGGAGCTCTTGCTTTGTGCAATCTCGCTTATGATGAAGTGAAACATAATGAAAGAATGAAAGATAATGAACATGCTTATTATGACGAAAATGTTATGTATTACGTATGCGTGGTCATTATATGAAGGATAAAGTTATATTTTCTTATTTATATAAAACTAGAATTCACTCAGTAAAGCTGACTTTTATGCATAATAGTTGGCAGGTAAGTGCTGATGCTGAGGATGGCACCGTGGAGCTACTTGGAAATCTACGGATGGCATTCCTATTTATGAAACTTTATTTGTAATTTTAAGAACAAGTATTGTGTTTTGTTTACAATTAAGAGACAAATGTATGGGCATGACATGTTTTCTACATTTTAAATGAATGTCTAATTAATTCCGCTGCAATGTTTTGTTATTAAACTGATTTTATGCTATGGTTAACCAACTGTGAGGCTTCCCGGGAACGGGGCCTTACAACGCTATTGCTCACTTGTACGATGGAATCCTAGCCCGTTGGATCTTGTTTCTAATGAATGACCAGATCTAGGTTAGTACAAGTGAAACGGATTGCTCAGATTTCTTGTAGTTATAAACTTAGAATATGCCAATATATATAAGGGGGGTTACTAATGGTTGATATATGGTGGTTCATGGTGATGGTCTACAATGGAAGCTGAAATAATGATGACAGGTGGAGATACACCACCGGCAGTGATACACAACTACAATAATTATGCGGTCAGCTGAAGTGAGTGCGAACGAGGAACGACCACAGGCTGGTGAAGGTTGCAGGAGGTTTGATGTGTGATTGTCGGCATCCATAAGCAGGGCTTTGAAAGCAGCCGGGCAGTCGGTAGTTGTCGTGTGACAACAAAGGGTAGTCATTCACAGTGGCATCGAGTGATGCATTAAACACATATCCGCTTAAATATCTTTATGGTTTTCGGTGTGCTGTTTTAACTTGTGATACATTCGGACATACTGTGCTACTAAGTATATATATGCACACACATAGGATAGAGATTGAACGTTAACTTTTTTTCATGTGATAACTTATTAACCCAACTAGTGGTACACAACATATCATGTTTCCACTATAAGTTAGAGTTACTGTGGTAAAACTATTGGTACAAAACAAACATTAAATTTATATATATATATATATATATGTATGTATGTATGTATGTATATATAGCAATACTATACTCAAACTGAATATTTATATTAAAATAATATATTTAATGGTGTAATTTGTATAAAAAATAATTTCATACAAAAAAAGTTAACCATAACTATTATTATAACGAAGCCCAGTAAATCTTATTAATAGTCAAGATATTAACAAAGTCTGGGAAGGGCAGATGTAGGCAAACCTTACTTTTACCATATTAGGTAGAGAAGCTGCTTCCTGAAAAACCCTTAGCTTTAAAGCAACAAGGAATGCATATAAAAAATTTAATGTACAATCGTCAAATGATAAGGTCATATCAAGCCAATCACGTAGCTAGTATTAATATATACTATGAGACAACACATAGGGAACAACAATACACATATCACGTATTTCCTGAGTCATCTATATACCATATATAGAAAAAGTTAATAAGGTTTTACAAAAAGTATGAAGTTTTCTTACAAAGTGTTGGACCAAAAGAATCAATGAGCCAAGATCAGGAAAACCTCTAAGTCCCACATGACATCACAACAACTGCTGAAGGCTTCATCAGCAGTTTGACAAAGGCTGAAGACTCAACAGCTGAAGATCAAAACAACAACTGAAGATCACAAGTATTGAAGACTTCAAGTACTGAAGACAAGTGCTGAAGATCAAAAGCTGAAGAACTGAAGAACTGAAGATCAACAACTGATGGACAAAGTCTGAAGACAAAGACTGAAGACATCAGCTGATGACAACTACTGAAGTCATCAGCTGATGAAACGTTTGAAGCTCAATGACTGAAGACCAAGTGCTGAAGCTTCAGAGTTTGTCACAACAGCTGAAGAAGTCTTCTTCAGTTGTTACGATGGTTTTACTTTTCAGCAGTTGTATTTTTCCTTTTCAGTAGTTTGTACAACAGCTGAAGAGCTTGTTCTTCAGCTGTTATAGTTCAGTAGTTGTAAACGACTGAAGAGTTTGTTCTTCAGTCGTTGTACCTTTCAGTAGTTTCTTTTCCTTTCAGTAGTTTGTAATAAGTTAGAACACTTAGCATTTTATAAGAAGATGTCAGCTGTTTGACATCTTCAGTAGTTTAGTGTTCTATCAGTAGTTTGTTAATAACCGTTTGATGTCACTATCAAGTGACATCAGCATTCGTCATTTTTCCTATAAAAGGAAGATGACCTAATTGTAATCCTTGCCGAAACGTGTGAGTAATAGAAAATACCTTTTTGGCAGAATTGTTCTCTCTCTATATATTTGTACTGTTACATGCAAAATCCTTGTGTTCTTGCTTGTAATTGCTAATTCTCGTGCTAAATCCGCTGTGAATATAATCTAATTGATCAAACTAGAGGCTGAGATCCTGTCAAATGGTATCAGAGCTGGTTAATCATTGATCGATTTCACTATTGATCATTGAAACTGCTCTTTTGATCTCTACGTTTGATCGAATTAGCAATTTGCAAGAATTAGCTATAGAGAGTGAGATTCTGCTATTTCTGGCCGTTAAACTTGAGGTTCTCTGTGGTTTTGAGCTACATTTGTTTTGTTTAAGCTTGATTTTGACTAAAACCTGAGATGGCGACACCAACGAACGATCCTCACAATACTGGTTCCTCAACCAAGCCTCCGATGCTGGTGAGGAATGAGTATAACATCTGGCAACGCCGAATGCTTCACCACCTGTCTATCAACAGTGCTGGTTGTTGGAAGTCAGTGGTGCATGGGCCATACAAGCCGATGGTGAGCGTCCCTGAGTCTAATGAGAGGGTTCCGAAGAAACCCGATCAATACTCGGACGAAGATATCAAGCTGTTCGAGATTGATGCAAAGGCCTATGGAATTCTGGCCATGGCACTGCCTAATGAAATTTATGCTGGTCTGATGCATCATGAGACTGCTCATGATCTCTGGGTTGCTCTGAAGGAACAATTCGGAGGAACCGATGAGGTCTTAGCAAACACAAGGAAATCCTCGCCCAACAATATGAGACATTCTCTCATAGGAAGGGTGAGACTCTGACTCAACAGTTCGAGCGGTTCTCATGTTTGATCTCTGAATTGAAGATGGTCAAACAAGAGTACTCCAATGGCCAGATGAACAACAGATTCCTCAGATCACTGCCTGAGAGATGGGACACTTACACTATTGTCCTACGCTCCAGTTCAAATCTGGATACTCTATCTCTCACCCAACTTCATGGGAAACTGCTCATATTTGAGAGAAAGATAGAGCAAAAGAGGAAGTTGTCCACCTCTGGCAAGCTCACTGATGACTTTGTCACTGGCAATACTGCCTTGATAGGTCAGGAGTTGGAATATGCTGCATCTGAGAGTTCCTATGATGAGCATATTGATTTCTCTACCAACTCTGAACATGCTTTTATTGGTGTTGATAGTGGTTCAGGGGGTAGCAGTGATAACATGTGCTTCCTGATGGAGGACTTGAAGGGCATTCTAGATGATGATCTGGAAGAGATGGATATTTTGAGTCAGATGGCCATGATAAATATTCGATCTCAAAAGTTCTAAAGGAGAACTGGCAGGAAATTTCCTGGTCTCTCAGGCAAAACCAAGGTTGGTTTTGACAAGAGCAAGCTGAGGTGTCACAAGTGCCAAAGGCTTGGACACTTTGCTAGAGAGTGTAGATCATCTGCATCTAACACCTCTGCTCCCTTTGTGACTTTTCCTAGTAATAGCTCACAGCATAGAGGGCAGCATTCCAGTTCTCAGGGTCATCCATCATCAGCACAGCCATCACCTGCTTACTTTGTGCCTCAGGGTCATATGCCATACCCATACCCCTGCTACTATGTGCCTCAGCCCAGTCAAGCTCAAGCACCTTTTGCTCAGCCACCACATGCTCTCCTTGAGCCTCAATCTTCCCAATCTCATCATCAAACCCAACCTCAACTACACAGCTTCTTCACCCCAAGAGTTGTTAACTGGAGTAGTCTACCAGATGATCTATCTGGTCAGGAATAACTATTCCAAGGTGCTGGTCAACATGGTGGTGATCATCCATTTGGGAATCTTGCTCTAATGGCCTTTAAGTCTGCTGATGGGACATCATCAAATGCTTCATCACAGGCATCCTCTAAGGCTAAAGCCAAGCTTTGTTCTGATTCATGCATAGCAGCATTTGCTTCTATTAGAGAAGCAAATGTAGCTTTAATTGATAAAAACCTTGAGCTAGAGCAAACCATTTCCAAAAAGAAAGCTGAATTTGAGGCTGCTCTTAATGATAAAAATGATGAGATTTATAAGCTTAAATGCCAAATAAAAGATGATAAGGCTAGGGAAGATGTACTTCTAGAGAAGTACAGAGACCTCAAGGAAACTCTTGTAACCACCCAAGTAGAGTGTGATCGATGGGTGCAATCATGCAAGGGTTTTGAAATGCTTCTTAGTAAGCAATCAGCTTCCAATGTGAAGTTTGGCATTGGCTATAATCACTCAGCTCCTCCTACAGATTTTACTTCAAGAGCAGAAGTTGAATCTGATGGAGAGAGCAATAACCAATCCTTCTCATCATGTGACCTACTATCTTCTGATACAGCATCATCAGAGGTAGAAGTCAGCATTAATTCCACTCAAAACCAATCAACTGATGCTACAACAACTGATGGTTCAAATGCTGACTGTCACATGATCAAAAAGTTGATCAACTCAGGTGTTGTCTCTAGAAGTACTGAAAGTACTGGAGAGCAAGTTATAACACCTGAAGTTCAAACCTCAACTACTGCCAGCACTGAAGAGAAGAAAACTAACAGTAGAAAGGGTTTGAAGACAACTAAAGAGGATGTTAGGAAAGTAGGTACTACAAGGAAGAAAGCTGCTAGTACTGACAGCAAACAGCTGAAGAACAAGTCTTCAGCAGTTTCATCCTCTTCAGTTGATGATCAACATAAGATGAAGAAGAAGCCATGTGAGATATGTGGCTTGTTCAATCATCTTACTGATGACTGCTGGTACAAAAGGGGTTCCAAACTCAAACAAAAAGAGAAAATTAAAGAGCATATGAATACAATGAAAAATGAGTTTGAGACCAAGTTTGTACTAGCAACATCAAAGCCTGAAATCCCTAAGCCCAAAGCAAAATCTAAAAAGAAGGTAGGGGTTAATCAGGCAACAGCTGAGGTTGCTCAAAAGAAGATGGTGCAACACAGGAATCCATCACCAGCAAGCCCTAATGTGTCTGAAGAGCTAAAAGCTTTATCACAAAGTCAGACACAACTTGTGATGATGGTTCAACATCTAATGGGAAGAGTCAACCATTTAGATGCTCCTGTGTTGAAACCACAGAAAAGGAAATCCAAGCCAAAGGGTTCCTCTTTTACACCATCTTCTTCACCTCAGGATGTCACACATAACACACCTGTTAGTGTTGCACCTGTTGTTGAGAACAGACCCAAAACCAAAAAGGTTTGGGTCTCTAAAACTAACTAACTGGTTGTTATGATCGCAGGGTTCTTCAACATGCCAAAGAAGCATCTTGTATGTAGACAGTGGAGGATCTATGCACATGACAGGAAGCAGTTCTCTTCTTAATGACTACTCTCAAGGAAAGAAGGGATTTGTCTCCTTTGGCAATGATGCAAAGGGTTACATCATCGGAAAAGGCTTTGTTTCCAATAGGGAAATAAGGTTTGATGATGTTAACCATGTGGAGAATCTCAAGTACAATCTCTTGAGTGTCAGTTAATTGTGTGACAAAGGCCATGTTGCCCTTTTCACAAGCCAGAACTGTCGGATTTTGTCATCCAAAGTTCTGAGTTTGATTGATAAGGTGTTGGATGAATATACTCTCCTGAAGGCCAACAGGACAGGAAGAGTATATGCCTTAGATCTTTCCAAAAAGATAGATCTAAAAGGCCATCCTTGCCTATTCTCCAAGGCCTCTCCTCAAGAATCTACTCTATGGCATAGAAGGCTGGGGCATGTTAATTTCAAGAACATGAATCAGCTGATAAGCCATGGTTTAGTAAAAGGATTGCCTTTGAAGGAGTTCAAGTGTGAAGACAACTGCACTGCTTGCTTAAAGGGAAAACAACACAAAGTTTCATTCCCTTCAATAGAAGAACCAAAGTCCACTGCCTGCTTGCAGCTCCTGCACATGGATCTCTTTGGTCCTGTCAGAGTGATGAGCATGGCAAAGAAGAAATACTGTCTGGTAATTGTGGATGATTACTCCAGGTTTGTATGGACTTTCTTCTTGCACTCCAAAGATGAAGCTGCCAAGGCTATTATGAACTTTGTGTTATTTGTAGAGAAGCAGTATTCCCTGCAGGTCAAGTGTGTGAGGAGTGACAATGGAACATAGTTTAGGAACCACACACTTGATGACTTCTACCTGTTAAAGGGAATTAAAAGGTAGTTTAGTATTCCTAGAACTCCTGAACAGAATGGAGTGGTTGAGAGAAAGAACAGGACTCTCATTGAAGCTGCAAAGTCAATGCTGGCTGACTCAGGGCTGCCACTGACCTTTTGGGCTGAAGCTGTCAACACAGCTTGCTATGTGCAGAATAGAGCCTTAGTGAATCAAAGGTTGATGAAGACTCCCAATGAAGTACTTCATCATTTGGCCCCTTTGATTTCCTTCTTTAGAACCTTTGGGTGTCCATGTTTCATTCTCAACACTAGCAATCCACTCCAGAAGTTTGCTAGTAAGGTGGATGCAGGGTATTTTGTTGGTTATTCATCAACTTGCAAGGCATACAGAGTCTTCAACTGTAGGACAAAGATGGTTGAAGAAACTCTTCATGTTAAGTTCAATGAATCTCCAAAGGACAAGATTCCACAAAACCCTA
Source organism: Flaveria linearis (assembly GCA_024085815.1). Taxonomy (NCBI): domain Eukaryota; kingdom Viridiplantae; phylum Streptophyta; class Magnoliopsida; order Asterales; family Asteraceae; genus Flaveria; species Flaveria linearis. The sequence continues at coordinate 57,632,546 of CM044018.1, read as the reverse complement.
TGGAGTTGTTTGATCTGGACATACTGCAATATGTTCCTTATCAACCTCCAGCTGTTGTGCATGTCAACAGTTCTCCACCTGGTGGTACTGATGATGATGTAGCCAGTACTCACCTCTTTAGGTTTAGTGACAACCTGCCTAAGTTCAGTAAACCTAATGCTCCTGTAGCTTCAGCAGCTCCATCCATAACAAATGCTGATGAGATTTCTGCTTGCTCTACTTCATTTGAGCTGCCATCTCCTACATGGTTTCAAGAAACTCCTTCACCATCTGTTGTTGCTGAAGGGTCTACAAACACTTGCACAGATCTTATAGTATATAATGAGCTGAGGAATCACCCAATGTCTCAAATCATTGGTGATATCAATGCTGGAGTTTTAACAAGAAATCAATTGTCCAACTTCTGTTTCTATGCTCTTTTCATCAGTCAGCAAGAGCCAAAGAACTACCATGTTGCATTCAGAGACAATGGATGGGTTGAAGCAATGCAGCTTGAGCTTCTTCAGTTCAAGAAACAGCAAGTGTGGGAGCTTGTTTCTTTACCCCAAGGTAAGTGTGCAATAGGCACCAAATGGGTATTTAGGAACAAAACAGATGAAAAGGGCCAAATAGTTAAGAACAAGGCCAGGCTGGTTGTTCAGGGGTTTGCACAAGAGGAAGGCATCGATTATGATGAAACCTTTGCCCCTGTGGCCAGACTGGAGGCAATTAGATTGTTCTTAGCTTATGCTGCCTTTCATAATCTTAAGGTTTATCAAATGGATGTCAAAAGTGCCTTCTTATATGTGAAGTCGCTGGATCGGTAAACATCCGAGCATGTTCTTGACGGAAGGATAAAAACCAAAAGACAAACAATAGTACGAACAATAATCGAATGATTTTATTGATAAAACATAACGATTTTAAGCTCGTTACAAATTAAGAATTAAGACTTTTGGCAAGGGGAGATCGAGCATGATCTCCCCTCTCATCCGGCAGCACCTAGGCGCCAGGCACACTCTCTAAAACCCTTAGGTTTCTACACATTGAAACTGGTATATATAGGCCTCGGCCCATATTAGATGCGACTGGGCCCATTCGTGCGATTGGACCATGCGTATGGTTCAATCGTACGACTGGACCATTCTTATGGTTCAGTCTTACGAATGCCCCAATCGCATCTCTCAGTCGCACGACTGGTCCATTAGCATGGCTCAGTCGTACGACTGAGTCTCATTCGCATATGCTCCTACGAATGACCCAGTTTCATGTGTTTACAAGGTGTATAACATTAAGCCTAGACTATTCGTCAAGCGACGGACACACTATATATGACTATATATGCTCCAACAAATTCCCCCTTGGACGTTGCTTACGAATAGTAGATAACACCTCTTGCAATCTTCAGTCAATCTTTGCTCTGGTTTTCAATAGAATCAAACAAACAACCATATTAGCCAACGTTGCCGATCCGTCAGGTTACTACCATATCCCTGAAAATGAATTTAGGCACAATAGCTTTCGTTTACTTTGCAGAACACCATCATAGCAGCAAGATTTCCCATATGACTGATTTTTCCAGATAATGACATGACCAGTTTTCCATTGCTTCAATCTTCACACAGTCTAACCTGTTTAACATTAACAACTGTAGAAATTCCCCCTCACGTTCAGCATATCCCAATATATATACATTGTGCTCTCCTGTCATCTTCATACGATGTATTGGGCAAAAGATTGAAGGTTCCAATCCACAGCTAACAATATCAAACAAATCAGCATGCACGAAGATTCATCATCAGAAACCTGCTCACATCATCACTTTCTGATTGTGTCTTCAATTTCTCTATACATGGATTCCCCCTAAGAATGAGAATCCTCTCTGTGCGGATAAATATAACTTGATTGGCCCATAAATAGTCAGATGCTCCTGACTCCTCATAAATTTAGCACCGACAGCTGACATCTTCTCTTTTCTCTTTCGTGTTCTAACAACATTCACCGATTCTGGAAGTCCAACGAATAATGGGGTATTCATCGAACTTGTTTGACTTAAGAAACTCAGGGTGAATGTGCTTTGCTCATCCTCAACTCTTGCATAGACTCTTCAGGAAAATCTTCACTATTGACCCGAAGACGAACTATACATGACCCGAAAATTTTCCCAAAAAAATTTTATTTTACCAAACTTTTTCAGAAGGCTTCCCGACTGATAAAAATGGTTTAGGGAAAAATTCTTGCAAGAAGCTGTTCCAGACTCTTTTTTTTTGTCTGGAACAAATGCGGATGAGTCGATGCAGATGGCTCATTCATGCGATTGAACATACGACTGGTCCAGTCGCACGATTGAACATACGACTGGTCCAGTCGCACGAATGGTCCATTAGCATGGTCCAGTCGTACGAATGGTCCATTCGCATGGTCCAGTCGTACGAATGGTCCATTCGTATGGCCCAGTCGCATAAACGGGTCTGCACGTAGAATTTCAGATCTGCAGCCGCCAAGGCTGCCAAAAACCCTAATCCGACGAATTTTACATGATTCGAACCAAAATAGACATCATCAGATTCGCAAGGGTGATAGGAACGTGGTTTCGAATTCGATTTTAACATAGAAACACCACACGTACCCAGATCTGAACAAAACATGAAGAACACGAAGTGGGTTTAACGTCAAGATCTGAAATTTGATCCAGAAATCAAGAGCTCGGGTTGCTAGAATGATTGTTAGATCCTTCTAGCGGTAACCGGATCTGATACCACTTGTTAGGACCGTGTACGTACGGAGTACTAACTGATTCTTCGTTATACCGGATCAAATAGTGCGGAATCCTATTTGATTGGCGATCCAATCAGGGAGAACGAAATCAAGATCACTCCTAACGATTAGAAAACGTTAAGAATGGAATAGGAATGATCTGGGACGTTCTATGAACTTGGAATGGACGATCTGGACGTTCTGGGTCGATTAGGGTTTCAAGTATTCGAAGTATTTTGTTTTTCCACGAATTAAGTGGTATTTATAGGTTACAGCTATCAGTCGTACGACTGAGTCAGGCGACTGGCTCAGTCATGCGACTGAGTCATACGATTGGTTCATTCGGACGACTGAGTCAGTCTTATGACTCAATCGTACGATTGACTCAATCTCCTGATTCAATCGTGTGACTGGTCCATTCGCATGGTCCAGTCGTGCGACTGAATCAGATAACTTAGTTAAACACATTCATGAACCTTTAATGGTTTAGAACTATGTCTAACAACTGTAAACCTATATAACATTGTCATATATGTGTGTAACAATAAACAATATAGATAGATATAACATTAAACACCAATACACATATATAGAAGAGATTCTCATTATATTGATTAAACATTACATATGTGTTACAAGAAGAAGTTCTATTACATTTAAGTTCACTAGACTAGAACTGGGGACATGTGTACCAACATTATATGGTAAAATAAAGGAGGAAGTTTATGTGTGTCAACCACCAGGATTTGAGGACAATAAACATCATGATTGGGTGTATAAGCTTGATAAGGCTCTTTATGGGTTGAAACAAGCTCCTAGAGCCTGGTATGAGATACTATCAACTTTTCTTCTAGAAAATAAGTTCACTAGAGGCACCATTGATAAAACCTTATTCATCAAGACTGTGGGACAGCATAAGCTTCTTGTTCAAATTTATGTAGATGACATCATTTTTGCATCCTCTGATCCAAAGTTGTGTGATGAATTTACAATGCTCATGAAGCTAAAGTTTGAAATGAGTGCTATGGGAGAATTACAGTTCTTTCTAGGTTTGCAAATCAAACAAAGGTCTGATGGTATCTTTATTCATCAGTCCAAATACACCAAAGAGTTGTTGAATAAGTTTGATTTACAAAACTGTAAGCCCTGTTCTACTCCCATGAGCAGCATCACACAACTGGATGTAGATCAGAAAGGTAAAGCGGTGGATGAAACCCTTTACAGATGTATGATTGGGTCCTTGATGTACCTTACAGCTTCTAGACCAGACATCATGTTTGCAACATGTGCCTGTGCCAGATTTCAGGCCGCACCTAAAGAATCCCATTTGATTGCGGTCAAAAGGATCTTTAGATATCTGCAAGGTACCCAATCACTAGGTCTTTGGTATTCAACTGGGCATTCTTGCAAATTAGTTACTTTCTCTGATAGTGACTATACAGGATGCAAAGTCACCAGAAAATCCACTTCTGGTGGTTGCCAATTCCTAGGCAATTGTTTAGTTTCTTGGCAGAGTAAGAAACAAACATCAATTACTACATCCACTGCTGAAGCTGAGTACATTGCTGCTGCAAGTTGTATATCTCAGGTACTTTGGCTTCAGAATCAACTCCTGGATTATGGCATTACAGAGACTAAGACTCCATTATTAATGGATAGTGCTTCTGCTCTCTGTATTGTTAAAAATCCAGTCCAGCACTCGAGGACCAAACATATAGAGATCAGACATCATTTTATTAGGGATTTCTATGAAAAAGGTCTGATTGATCCTAAGTTTGTGCCTAGTGCTGATGAGCTTGCAGATATTTTGACTAAGCCTTTAGATAGTGCCACATTCCAAAATTTAGTACTAAGGCTTGGTATGCTGCAGCTAGAATAATTTGACTAATACTGATGTTCTCAGCTCACAAGTACTGATGAGCATTAGTATGCAAAGGTCAAATATAAGTATTGATGAGTAATTTAGTCTTCAACATTTTCACAACTACTGAAGGCTAAAATGCTTCAAAGTACTGAAGTACATTATTTGTTGAAGACAACTGATGTAGTTACAACTACTCATGTGGTTATAACTACTGATGTATAATTTTCAAACAAATAAGTACTGAAGAACAAATTTTGGTCACAAGTACTGATGTGTAATCTTTCACATAAGTACTGAAGACAATTTGTTCACCAGCTCTTAAGAATATTTCATCAGCACTTATGAACATCTGATCACAAGAGCTGAGGAATAAATATTCACAAGAGCTGAAGGGCCAATGAAACATCTGAAAGTCAGCCAAAGAGCTGATGAGTAAATGTGGAGGTCAGAATGAAACAACTGAATTGACGAAAACAGCTGATGCGTAACTTTACTCTTCAGCTGATACCTACATCTGCTGTTTCATACCCAAACAACTGAAGGACAAAACCACGTCTTCAGTAGTTTCACAACTACTGATGACTAACACCAAGTCCTCAACTGTTTACAACAACTGAAGCAAAACCATGTCTTCAATAGTTCATAACTACTGATGTCAGTAGTTTACAACTACTGAAGGCTAACACCAAGTCTTAAGTTGTTACAACGTCTGAAGATGAAAACCATGTCTTCAGTAGTTTATAACTACTGAAGACTAACAACAAGTCTTCAGCCGTTCACAACATCTGAAGGACAAAACCAAGGTCTCAGTAGTTTCAACTACTGAAGACTAACACCAAGTCCTCAGATGTTACAACCACTGAAGGTTAAAACCACATCATCAGTAGTTTCAACAACTGATGACTAACACCAAACCTTCAGTAGTTTTCTTTTAGCCTATAAATACCCAACCAAACCTTCAGAGCTTTTACTTCTCATTTGACCTAACTTTCAAAAACCTCTAAACTTCCCATACACCATTAATGGCGTCCATGTAACTCAAGCCTCGACACAACTGTGTCGCTTACCTTACTAAATTGCCATTCTTGTCCAAATTCCACAATGCCGTAGATCTGATGAGCGAATCACCATACCAAACGGCCTTCTTACTCAACCCCACCATATACACCGACTCCCTATCAGAGTTCTGGACGAACATCACCGTCCAAACTGGGGAGCACGACGGCGAGGTCTCTCTCCAGTCGTCTGTGAACAACAAAACTGTGGTCATTACTCCAGCTATCATCAGACAAACCCTAAAGCTGGAGGATGCCACCTTCCCAACCAACTACCCCAAAGGCACCCTTGATCTTTCTTTCACTGCTAATGACTATCAGGGTGACCTCTCTGCCTCCACCTTGCTGAAGAAACATTTCTCTGATCCTCAACGACTCATCTTCCATATGGTGAATGTTTGTCTGGCCCTAAAAACATCCTCATGGGACCAGATGTTCACAAGGTGGCAACAGGTATTGTAGTCTATCTTTGAGAAACAGCCACTTAATTTTACTGAAATAATATTTTTGGAACTCAAAGACATGGCCTCAAAACCATTTGCAAACCGTTGGATTTTATATCCTCGGTTCATTATGGCCATGATAGAGAACCAGCTTAATGCTGAGGGACTTGTTGGCACTGGGGTCCCTGCCATGGCTGTTCTAGCTGAGGTATACTCCAGGCACAACACCGACCAGACACTCAAACAGGTTGCCAAGCTGCGCAAACCCACGCAGCTGGAACCCACAGCCTCCACCTCCAAATCTAAAGTCCCCACCAAGCCCAAAACCAAAAAGAAACCAACAAAGGCTACTCAGGGAAATGAGTCCCCTGAGGATGCCCCTGCAACATAAGCACAGGAAGTGACTGCTGGCCAGATTCTCCCAGCAGTCACCACGACTCCACCTACCACAACCGCACAGGAATCCTCTTTACAGGAACCTGATGCACCCATTTCAGGGGCTGCCACAAATCTGGGATCTTTCTCAATTAAGGAGATTGCCATTGAAGAGCACATTCCTCCCCATGTGCAATCTGCTTCTAGCCCATCTCCCACTGAAACCGCCCCCCAAAGCCCTAATCTTATAATTGCCAAGGTGTTGACCCATTTGAACACTCCACCCTCTCCCCAGAAACCAATCAACACTGGGGAAACTCCAACCAAAGAGAGGGTGGACACAAGTGTTGGTGGGAGCCCACAACACAGAGAATCACATGTCTCATCTCCCAGTGTGGCTACGGAGATAGGACAATCTAGTGAGGCTGCCACTTCCCCTGCATCAGCATATGAGTAGGAAGAAGCTGGTAACATCAATAAGACCTCACCAGAGGCAACTGCCGATGATGGATCCAATCCGGAGGCTGGAAGTCCCCAGTACCAATGCAAAGGGGCACATGCAACTACTGAGCCACACTCAGTGCATGTACATCCTAACATTGTCAGGAAGTCAGGTGATTCAGTGCAAACTGATGATGACCTGAGCTTCTTCTTCGACGTAGTCACTCAAAACACCATCCTAGAGGATGAGGTAAGCAGACTCAAAGAGCTGCTTGCCAAAATGTCTTAGGATGTAAGTCCATCTGCCACCATCAACCCACAAATGGCACCTTCACCTGAAGGTCTCACACATACACAACCACTCCCAAAAACTCAGCCACCTGCCCCTGCTTCTGGCACTAGTTCTCAGGAACAGAACCCACCTGAGCAACTAGTTGCTATCTTACAACAATCCCTGCCTCTCATCACACCAATAATCACAGACATTGTGATGAAAACCCTTGATGAGAGGCTTCCCTCACAAATACAATCCTTGGTGGAGGTTGTCGTGGCTAAGACGCTTGCTGATAGTCAAACCCTAACCAATGCACCCAAAAAGGGGGAGACATCAGTGCAAGCTAAGAGGAAGAGGGTATAGGAGGAGAAAGAAGTGGGGAGAGAGGAGGAAAACGAGAGGGAGAGGACTGAGGAGACTGAGAGGGTGAAGGGGAAGGAGAAGGTGAGGGAGGAGAGAGCTGAATAGATAGAAGTGGTTGAAATCCAAAAAGATTTCAGTGTCACTTATAAAAAGAAGAAAGGTGAGAATGAGGGAGAGAAGGTGGTGAAAGATACTAATCTAGCAGTCCTAGTCAAGGAGGTTGAAGCTGAGCATAGCCGATCAATGGACTCTGTCATTGATCAGCTGTTTAGGCAAGGCTTTGACATGGACACTGCCATGCTAGATCAGGAAATTAGGAAGATGGAGATAAAGGTGATAGAATACCGATGGACCACTTATAGCCAAGAGGAAAGAAAGAGACTCGAGGCTATGAGTAGGTTTATTTCGAAGTATCTGGGGAGACCAGTCCTAGATGTGAAGGCTTGGACCAGGGACAGAATCTTGGCTATAGCTACCAAGATCTGTTCGGCTGGTGAATTTACCAAGGGACTGGTTGCAGAAGCCCTGTCAGAAGTCGGTGCTGGGAACAGGACTTTACTAGTCAAACAGACTAAACCTTCCCTCATCTCTAGATTGTTAGCAAAGCCTGCCCAAATTCCCACACCAACATCCCAAACACAACCCACAAAACCAACCCCCTCACCATCAAAACCTATTGCCAATGATACACCCTTGCAGAAGAAGAGAAGGGTGTTGAGGCTGCAAGAAGAAGAAGAAGAGGAGGATGAGGAGGATAGACTGCCTCTTTCTGCAGTCATACCTTTACCTAAAGCCATTCCTAAACCCATCACTCTCACCTCATAAATGGATGTTGTGAGGGTTAAGATAGAAGAAGAAGAGCAGCAGAAACGTCATGATGAGGAGATGATGAAAAGCATAGACAAAGCTTATGCTGCTTCTTCTTCTATAGTCAACATGAGGAAGGAAGCTCTGAGACTCTACACTCTAATGCAAACCTTCCAATATGATAGAGATAGAGTGAGAACTTGGCCTGATCCTAGGGTGGCTCACAGGATTATTAAGAAAGACATTCCTGTGAGATACAAGAGCCAAGTAAAGAAGATTGTAGATGAAGTGATCTCAGTGGCTCTTGTAATAACACCCTGGGAGATTGTAGAGGAGTTCGAGAAAGCCTACAAGACTAAGCAGCCACCCCAAACGATGTTGGAAAATAGGGTGGTTAAGAAAGGCTTAGTCTATAAGAGGCTTGAGAACTTCCGAAAGGATGAGCTCAACCTGTTACTAGAAGGCAAACATCCTGATGAATTCGCCTATAGACAGGTTACAACAGTTGAGCTCAAGAATGGCAAACAGGGCAAGTTTGTCTCAGAGCTGTACGGCCGTGAAGGATTATTCGAAGGTGAGGCTGAGGACCTATCCAAAGAAAAACAAACGACATTCCTTCAAGCCTACACCAGAGAATCCTACAGGCTCGTACGTGGGAAGTAGGTCTCATGGATGGGACAACAGCCCTGTGTCCAGTTCCCCAAGACAGGGCTCCCATCCATACTAAGCCAATCAAACCTTAGAGACCTCTTCCCAGGCTAGTGCTTATTTGGGTCAACTTCTGATCTGATCCAGAAGAAAATAGACCAACTTTTCTGCCAACAATAAGTGGGACAATAAATCACTTAGAGCTTTTGGCTGCATTGGTTCAGGGGGAGTTTGTTGGACCAAAAGAACCAGTGAGCCAAGATCAGGAAAACCTCTAAGTCCCACATGACATCACAACAACTGCTGAAGGCTTCATCAGCAGTTTGACAAAGGCTGAAGACTCAACAGCTGAAGATCAAAGATCTGAAGAACAACAGCTGAAGATCACAAGTACTGAAGACTTCAAGTACTGAAGGCAAGTGCTGAAGATCAAAAGCTGAAGAACTGAAGATCAATAACTGATGCACAAAGTCTGAAGACAAAGACTGAAGACGTCAGCTGATGACAACTACTGAAGTCATCAGCTGATGAAACGTCTGAAGCTCAATGACTGAAGACCAAGTGCTAAAGCTTTAGAGTTTGTCACAACAGCTAAAGAAGTCTTCTTCAGTTGTTGTGATGGTTTTACTTTTCAGTAGTTGTATTTTTCCTTTTCAGTAGTTTGTACAACAGCTGAAGAGCTTGTTCTTCAGCTGTTATAGTTCAGTAGTTGTAAATGACTGAAGAGTTTGTTCTTCAGTCGTTGTACCTTTCAGTAGTTTCTTTTCCTTTCAGTAGTTTGTAATAAGTTAGAACACTTAGCATTTTGTAAGAAGATGTCAGATGTTTGACATCTTCAGTAGTTTAGTGTTCTATCAATAGTTTGTTAATAACCGTTTGATAGCATTCGTCATTTTTCCTATAAAAGGAAGATGACCTAATTGTAATCCTTGCCGAAACGTGTAAGTAATAGAAAATACCTTTTTGGCAGAATTGTTCTCTCTCTATATATTTGTAATGTTACATGCAAAATCCTTGTGTTCTTGCTTGTAATTGCTAATTCTCGTGCTAAATCCGCTGCGAATATAATCTAATTGATCAAACTAGAGGCTGAGATCCTGTCACAAAATGAGGGAAATTTTAAAAATGAGAGGAAAATCATTACATTAGTGGTGTAATGTGATGTAAAAGTTAGTTACAATGTATAATTATGGTGTAACGTGATGTAAAAGTTAGTTACAAATGTATAATTATGGTGTATGTCCGACCGACGGAGACGAAGCGGTGGAGGGGGCCGGTGCGTAGTGGTGCTGTGGGGTGGGGTGCGCAGGTGGTGTTATGGTGTGGTGTTTGTAAATGACTCCAAAAATGAAATGAATCCCGACTTAAACCTGTTGTGGGTTTTTTGCGGCGACATATCGCCGCAAATAACTATTGCGGCGATATTTAATAAGTATTTATATATTAAAATTTAATAGCCTATTTTGCGACGAAATATCGCCGCAAATGATGAAGCGGGATTTTTTCCGCCCTTAGAAAAAGGTTTCCTTGATATTAAAAAAATTAAAATTTAATTAATTTACAATTTTTTGCGACGAAACATCGCCGCAAAAAACTATTTGACCAAAAAATTTAATTTTTTTGTCGTTTTGTGACTTTTTTGCGATGAAATAGCTATCGCCGCAAAAAAGTTAGTCGCAAAAAGCGATTTTTCTTGTAGTGTTTAAGATAAAACTAGATAAAAAAAAGTTTATATGTGTGTCACGTGTCTCTGGTGGAAAAAACTAAAAAGAGACTCAATTAAAAAGTATGAGGTTTAAATGGCAACTCTAGTTAAAGGTAAGTGAGCCATATCGTAACTTTAAAAACTCATGTTCGAGAGGCATGTACAATGTTTTTAAACCACTTTTAAACTTTGGTGTTGTTTGTTTTTTCTGCAGGAGAACATCTGCAGTCTGCGGATCACATCTGCAGACATCTGCAGCAGAAGAGGTGGACCAAATGTCTGCAGTCTGCAAGAAAAAAACTGTTTGTTTTATTTAACATCTGCAGAATGCTGAAATGTTCTGTAATTAAAGCAAACTTATTTTTTAAACTTTAAAAAATACTTTAATATTAATATATAAATAATTGATCTGCAAATCATAGATAATAAAGTAATCGGTAATATCTCATGTGTTTTACGATAACCCTTTCTCATGGCAAAGTAATCGATCTGCAAATCATAGATAATAAAGAACACAATGTATAAAAAAATTATTATTTTATTTTAAAATAAAAAGGGTACATGACAAAAAATCAGTATTCTACATGATAATACAAATCGATTTGAATAGAGATGTACCAAAAAAACAAAAGAAATTACAAATTATTTGATTAATCAATTAATTAGAAATAATTAATAAGAAATTTGTAAGAAGCCATTGGAGGAGAGCTTGAGATGCGAACCAGAGTCTTTCTTCTTTATCTTCTTCTTAAACTGCTTCGATGCAATCAAAAACCTTACCTTTATCTGAATCGGAGAACAAGAAACCGAATCGACTACCAATTTCCCCGAATTCGACGAAATCAACCCCAACTGATCAAACCCTCTGTAACTACTTCTTCTCCTATTCATCTTCACAATCTTCTTGTTCTTGAATCTATGATGAACATTGACATTGAAGCACCCAATCATACAAGAATCAAACTTTTTCACCATAATATCTGCAACATCCTCCTTCCCCTGTTCTTCTTCATCTTCTTCAAACGAAAGCTTCCTCTGCACATCAATCACCGGAGACGATGGGTGTGAGAGCTCGGCGGCAGGAGAGCGGCGGTGCGGCGGCGGTTGGGTGGAGGTCTGGCGGTGGTGAGAGGAGATGTGGGGAAGAGTTGCACACAAGTGAAGGTGGTTTCAGGGTTGGGGGGAGTTAAGGAGAAGTGAGAAGATGTTCATAAAATGTCTTCCCATCTGAAGACTAGGGTCCATGTCTGCCCCATGAAGAGCTCAGGAAGACGTTTTTTAATGAAACGTCTTCTAGAAAACAAACAGTCTGCGAAGTAAAAACCTCTTCCCCCGTCTGCGAGCACGCAGATGAAGAGGTGGGGAAGAGGTTTTTCAAAAAACAAACACTCCCTTTGACTTTGACAGAGTAAACAATGTTTTACAGATCTACATTAATGCCAGACGTGGGGTTATTGTAAAAATAAAGAAAAAACTAAAAAAATGAGTATAATTATTATTCATTAGATCTTATATTTAAGGGCTAAAAAGTTCCAGTTGTAATGGTAGATAATTGAAACATTAAGTGGTAGGGCAAGTGTATTTTAGTCTTAACCACAATTTTAAATTCCATCATTTTTTAAACGTTCGTAACTTTTATATAAATCGTTATTTAAAAAAATAAAAAATAGAACAAGTGTTTTTAATCTTTAAAACGCCTATAATTTTAATATATAAAAAATAATTTTTTTCTCGTTATTTCAGTTCATTGTGTAACATTCGTTAGCTAATCGTATAACATTCGTCAGTTCATTGTATAATATCAGGTTATTATGTAATATTCATCACATCGTTGTGGCTAGTGTTAACCATTTTGTTATTCATTGTGTTTTTTTAAAATGATGATTTCAAATAACATAATGATAAGAATATAATTTTTTTACATTTTTCAGTTTATTGTTTAATCCTGATAATGTTATTTTATAATCTTTATCAATGAGCTCATTGTGTCTGTTGCTATTATCTAGTCAAGTGCTAGTCATTGTATTACCCATTATGTCTAATGTTAACCACTGTGTTTTTAAATTGAGGATTTTCAAATAACACAATGCTAAAAATGTAAATTTTTTTATGTTTTTTTAATTGTATAATACTGATCAGGTTATTATAAAATCATCGTCAAGCATCTCATTGTGTTGCATATTGTGTCTAATGTTTACTATTGTGTCTAATGTTTACTATTATGTCATGCATTGTGTTTTTTAAAATGACGTTTCCAAATAACACGATGCTAAAAATATAATTCCTTTTAATATTTTTCGGTTCATTATGTAATCTTGATCATGTTATCGTGTAATCCTCATCAAAGCAACTCATTATATCTATTGCTAATCATCGAGTCTAAAGTCAGTCATTGTGTTACCTATTATGTGTAACGTTGACCATTGTTTTACGTCAGTCATTGTGTTTTTTAAAATTATAATTTTCGAATAACACAATAATAAGAAATTGAAACATTTGCACAATGACCTGACGAAATTACACAATGGGTTAAGAAAATTCATTTTCTTATATCAATCAGTATACATATTTTAAAGATTAAAAATACTCATTTTATGGTGTAATTATTTTAAAAAAATAATATCATATATAAAAGTTATGAATATTAAAAAAAAGAGAAACTTGAGAAAGGGAACATTAATAATTTTACCCCCAACCTAATTTTGATTAAAATGACAAATGTTAACATCTTAATCATTTTATAATTTTTAGTTTTAAAGGACTTTGTATTTAAATATTTACATATATCTATTATCTATGATCTATAATAAAATAAAATTTTAATGTGTCATATATTAAGCTTTTTTTTTTTATTTTCTCATATTTATCTGCTAATAAATGATAATAATATATATATTAATCATATTATTTAAAATATTTCCAAAAATAGATATTATAAAAATTAAGAACTATATATTTTACTAAACAACACACTTTACAAATGTATAAGACAAAATAATTTTCTTGAACCAAAATCATTTTAAAAAATATGAACTACTTCAATACCCTTTTTTTCTTTGTTTTCTAAGGATGATTCTTTTTTTTAATAAAATTATAAAAAAAGATCAAAATGTTTATAAAACCAATTAAAAAACACAATCTTATAAATGAAAGTTTAAAATGATAATATTGTTGTTTTTACTTGATATACTTACTAAAGAGGTGGTTACTATACAAAATATTTTTTCGTGAGAAGCGTACGAGATTTTGGGGTGGAATTATCATGCAAGAACAAAGTGATAATTGCCCAAGACCGATTGCACTCGCGTGAAATTATTACGCAAAGATGGAATTATCACGTAATAATACCTTCTTGAGCTATAATTCCACAGTTGCGTGATAATTCCATCTCTACGTGATTAATTCTTTCACTTGCGTTATAATTTCACTCGTAAGCTTCATTTTGCGTGATAACTTTGTAAGTTTTGCACGAAAGAAACACTTTGTACGCTTCGCTGGTGAGGTCGAGCCCCCTCTTGCGATTTTCTGTGAGAATCAATTGTGACTTGTAGGTTATTTCTAATTCTGTTGTTAATGTAAGATTTTTGTCAAATTGTTGCTCAGGGTTTAAGATTTTTGCTTAGGATTTTTGTCTCTACCATTGAGGAACAAGAAGACCTACAACATATATTAGTTTCTAAGTTAAGTTTAAATATAAAAGCTTATTAAGTGTTTAAATTTTACTTCTGTAGCTAGTTTTATGATATTATGATATGGATGTTAGTATTGGATGTACAAATCCATAAACCAAACTTCATATTCTTATGAAGATGTGGACTTTCTTAGCAACATGAATCATTAATTTGAAAAAAAATATATTATGAACACAAACCTGTATCAAATTCATAGCAAGCTCGGTCCAGAGTTGTATGTTATGAAAGTGAACTAATGTGTTAATTTTTGTGAAATCAAATCTCGTTCGTCCAATTTCCCCCTAATATCAAAAGCTAAAACAATCATTTGCTTTTGTTTTCATAAATTTTGACCACTGATATAGAACTTTAGGAGTGAACAATCTTAATTAGTCATATGTGTAAAGAATGTGTTGCTTGGAGATCATATGCTAGCGTGTAACTTGTTTTAATTATGATATCTTTTAAGATTTAAAGTAGATGAAAGGAGTGCATATGACACAAGTCATCTATCAACAAAACCCATCTATCATGTCAAAATTACAAGTTACTCACAAACATTGTAACTCACGTGTAGATTCATGAATCACTACTTAATACAGTAATGTTTAAAAATGTTCTCAAGAAGGTATTAACAGAAAAATATCTTTTATTTTATCTTTAACTTCATAAACGTTGTAACCACACTACAAGAAAAGTCAGTAATAGCGGCGCCTCTATTAGCGGCGACAAGCTCATTAGCGGCGACATTAATAGCGGCGACACTATTAGCGGTCAAAATGTCAAAATGTCAAATAGTTTTGCAAACAAGTAGTTTCAACTTTCAGGAACGATTTAGATTCTCAGAAAGATTTGTTTGATTAACTTGCAATAATATTTACATTATGTGGAACCTAACTTAGAGATGGTATTAATTAGTTATGTTAAGAGATAGAGTTGAGACTTTTTTTTACTATATTTATAGACATAGTATCACGAAGCTTTTGATTTATGTCATGAATTCTATGATAGAATTCATCATGGAGTACACGTTATGTATTTCGAGTGTCTGTATCATAACCAAATTTGGGAGCTTTTGATCATGTTACAAGAAGTGTACCGTGTGTGTCCTAATGATTCAGGAAAGATGATTATGACATGACCAATGTTAAATTAAAGATCATTAAATGATGACCTTGTATAAAATATTTTATTTATAAACTTTATAGATAAAAAAGATACTGTTAAATTCATGCAAGAAATAAGAGAAACGAGGGAGGGAGGGGGAGGGAGCAGCATTTGTTTATTTTTTTATAGGAAATATGCAGTTTACATGAGTGTGTGTCAATGGTGTGTATACAACTCGTATACGAGCATATGCAGTTTACATGAGTGTAAACTTGCTTTTTTTGTAATCTTTGTTTGTAAATTAACACTCAGCATTTTAAAACTTAGCTTTTTTTATTTTAATTTTTTAGATTAGTTTAACTTTGTAACTAGTTTTAGAGTTTCTTTAAATTGTTTTGTTAATAATTACACGCAACACCCGTCAACGCTCGTGAAAACCAAGGTGGGTCGGTCCTCCATTCATCCGATCAAATTTAAAGTTGTGGATAACGAGGCTACCATCAACCTTCACAACCTTCTCCCTTAAGAAGTCAGCTAGTACAACATTAGTCATTCTAATGGAATATGTGATATATCAAACTAGGAATTTGAAGACTTTCTTAATTCATATACGAGTCAATTCAGTTACCTTATTAGTAACTCAACTTGAACGCAACAACTCCCTTCATGTGTGTTTGATGGCGCAAACAAATACACTTCTTAACAACCCTTAAGTGCTTGCATTAAACAAACCAAATGCAATACTAGAACCTAACTTGAAAAACCTGAAATATAAAACTATTCTTTAAACATCCTAAAATCACCTTTCAAAAATGGGTTTCAATTAAAAAGCTAGATAGATTCGGTCTTTGTTTAGTGGTACCTTTTCCCTTCCATGTAAATAGTTGAAATAAGATAAAGAAAATAATTGAAAAACAACAACAAAAAGTTTGAAATGATGCCGATAGGGGATTCCCATTAAGCATTCCTTCATTAACGAAATTACCAAACAACTGCCAATACATATACTCGAGTTGAGGAAACAAGCACCGTCCAGAGTGCCCTTTGAGTTAATTTATGAATCTCTACAACAATAGCTAAAAATACAACCACAAATAACAATCTTATTTACATTAAGAAAAGCTTTTACTTTTCAAAATTTGTGGTGATCATCATCTTAATGTAAATTAGTTTATTCTTAACGGTGATAAATAAAGCTTCCTTCAAAATGATATCTGTATGTACCGATTCAATAGAGACATTACCTTGTAATTATATATCAAAGAGTGGCAGGTTGGATTGATAATTTAGAACAATCACGTTTTTCTCAAAGCTTTTCTTTATTTGTATAACTTGCAGCTTCATAATTTTATAGTAACACTTATAAATTTATATATCCAAAGTAATATTAGCAATTCCAAGTGTTTTTTAAGCATTGGAGGCAGGCTCTCTATTTTGTTAGCTCTACTATTTTTGAAATTGAGATGTTGGTCATTAACAGAAAAAACCTAGAAATTTTACTTAGGAAAACTAAGTCATAAACTAAACAATTAATTAAGAGATGGAAAAATACAAATAAGTCATAAACTAAACAACTAATTAAGAGATGGAAAAATACATGGACATCTCTTAATCAACATTGAATTAAGTTGCGTATAATTGTCCATGTATGGAGTTTGTGTTCAAGACTCGATTAATAGCTTTCACATATAACCAAAGTAATCCTAATCTTGCTGTGAAATGAAAGCCCGTCTGCATTTCTTATTAATACTTTCATAAACGATTCATCTACAAATAATCAATGAGTGTCATGGGGAAAATGTTTTGACATGCATTCGTCATAGCAAAGTCTCTATCTGTTATTATTACATGTGGTTACACATACTTGTCTAGCTAGGGTTACCTTTAGTTTGATTAACTCACATGTGAAGTTGTCCTCCCTTTATTATAAAAGCAAAAGATTTATGAAAGTTCTTATTGGTTGAAGTTATACCTAAAATATGAAGAATCGGAGATTATATACATGTTTTCTTGTATGTGGCATCTATACTTAATTAACACATGAGGGAATACATGTCGTATCGTTAATCATTAGATCCATCAATTATATACACGAAAGTCATAAACATAGCCATACGCATGCAAAAGTGACCACAAAACCTACATCAGTGTTCTGCCCATTTTATTAATCATGCATGTGTATCTTTTAACTAGCTGGTGCTTGTAGGAGTTGGTTTACTTATCTTGAATCACGTTGCATGTTTAGTACGTATGGATCGAGACGAGCATGCGGAAAGTATTATTACCCTATGTAATAATCTCCCTACTCTTCTAGAAAGGTATATAAAAAGGACATGTGATAATATCACATTCTTTCTGATCAAATTTTTTTCGTTTTTATATTTTATAAAATAATTACATTAATTACTAATGATATTATTTAGTTTTTTTAGATTAATTTGTAATGTTGGTGGTAAAATTAAATTTTATAATTTTTTAATGTCGGTGCTCATTGTCATACCATTTACTGAACGATAAGTACAAAACTACATAGCATGCAATTAACCTTCAAGACTGCCAAGTCTCAGCCTTCGATTGGCCGTTTCTCTTTTAATTTTCTACACATGCTTCAAAGATATAAAAATTCTTAAAAAATAAACAAAGATTGTAGTGTGACTTGGTAGTAAACTCATTGTCCAATCAAGGAAACTACAGGAAATAAAATCACAAGTTAAAAACATTTAGATGAAAATTATTATTTGGACCAATCATAAAAAAAAGTATAGTAGTGAAGTTTACATTAATTATCCTATATGTTTAAAAACCAATAGAAATAAACAGTTGTAGAAGATAAATCAAGGCTCGGCAAAACATCATATGCGAAATTCAGATCCACGCGACAGGAAGAAGTCACGCGAGAAACAGCCTGTGCGAAAGCAGATCCCACGCGAGAAGCAGCTTCCACGCGAGAACAGCTTCCACGCGAAAGACATGGCCGCGCGAAAGGCATCTCGCGCGAGAACCCGATGTTTAGTATAAATAGCTAGATTTCGTTTTGTAATTAAGCTTTTCATTCATTATTATACAGTACTGTGCGAAAACTGCACAAGACCTTTTATAGGTTGTTCAATTCAATCGAAGAAGCATTTTATGTTCAATCCAATCTTCTTTTCTATCCAATCACGTTTACATTCCGCATTCACGTGATTGAGATCGTGTGTTATTGATTTCTGGGAGATTTCAGAGGTTTTACAATTGGTATCAGAGCTTTAGGCTCTTGAACCACGATTTGGAGAAGATTTGGATTATTTTCTACTCGTTTTTGAAGAATTCTACATTGATCACTTTAGATTCTGATATGGCAATGTTATGCTGCTCGATTTTGGAGGTTTTGGACTGATTTGGACCAATTGAAACTGAATTAGTGGACTTTAGTTGAATTTTAATCAAAATTATACTTAAAATTGAACTAAATTCATTAAATTTGGACTAAAATGGGTTTAATCAAACCTATTCAGTGAATTGGAGGTGACATTCGTGTGAACAAACGGTTGGAAATTTGTTTCTGCACAAAATCGAAGTTTTCGCTTGATCTGCAAGTTCTCGCACGCGAAAAGTGGTGTTTTCGCTCAGACAGTTAGATCACCTTTTTGTGCGATTTCGCGTGAAAATGTTAACTTGGAAATTCGCACACACTGCTATCGCGCGCGAAAAATTGTGCCGCGCGAAATCACTTTTCGCACGAGATCTTATTTCGCACGAAATCTGAGTTTTGCCTTTCTGATCACTATGGCTTCAACAAAACCTAATTTGAAGCATCTTACTGCTTCACTTCATCTCGACACGGAAATTGGTACTGGTAACAAGCCACCGAGGCTTCTCTGTGAAGATGATTATTCTGATTGGGCTTTCCGATTTGAGAGATATGTTATTTACACGGAACCGAAGATGTGGAGATCAATCCAGTATGGTCCTTACATTCCGTTGTATAAAAATGATAAAGGAGAGATGGTTCAGAAACCTGAACATTTGTGGGATGAAGATGACATCAAGAGGTTGGAACTTAATGATAAAGCTTATGCTGCCATCACTATGGCATTGACTACTGAGATTTCACAAAAGTTTCAAGAGTTCAGGGGTGCTAAAGTACTATGGGATGCTTTGGAGTCTCAGATTATGGGCAACAAAGACATGAGAGAGAGCAAAAAGGATATGTTGAATCAAGAGTTCAACATGTTCAATCATATTATTGGTGAAGAGCTGGAAGTTCAGATGGCCAGGTTTGTTAGACTGGTAACAAAGATGAAGAGTGCGGGTATTACTCTGGAACCCATCACTGTGAATAAGAAGTTGCTCAATTCACTTCCATACAGTTGGAATAACAACTGTACATTGATAAAGAGAACCAAAGACTTGTATACTCTTCAGTTGACTGATCTCATTTCAACTATCAAGTCTTATGCTATGGATGATAAGCAGCGAGCTGCTAATCATCTCAGTTCTCTGGGTGCTGAAGGAACAACTCTCTATGCAAAGATGGCTAGTAATCCAAATTACTATGTCAGTTATACACAAATGTGTCAGCAACAACAATCGGGAAGTGCAGCATCTTCTTATATGCAACCAGCAGTAACCACCAAGTTCATGTTCCAGCTGCTCAACATTATTCCCCCATCATCCATCAACAAGTCTCTCAGTCTCAAGATTCTCAGAGTGGTCAACATGCTTATGTTGCTACCACTAGTCCATCAAAGCAAACTGTTCAGATTGCTGAGGAGCATCTTGCTCTTTTCACCACTTTCATGTCAAGTTATGAAGCTTTCATGGCCGGAAGACTTACTGCTCCAAATGTTCTGGTTGATGATCTTCAACAAGTTAATCCGGATGATGATGAAGAGAATGACATCAAGTATCAGATGGCCATGGTAGTTTATAGGGCGAAGAATTTTGCTAGAAGAACTGGGAGGAAAATGTTTGGAGTTAACAATTCTAGCAAAATCGGTTTCGACAAATCTAACCTGAGGTGTTACAACTGTGACAAACCAGGTCATTTCGCCAGAGAGTGTACTGAACCAAAGACTGGTCAGAATGAAGGCCCAAAGAAGATGGTGACTGTGGAGATAGAGCAAAAGAAAGACAAAGCTAGTACTTCTGGTGGTACTAAAGCATTAGTTTCTCAAACTAATGCTGAATATGATTGGTCTGATCAAATGGAAGCCCTTGATCTACATTTGTCTACTGCCTTTGTCGCAAAGATTGTTCCAGAACCAGAAGAAGAAGAAAATTTGTTTGCTGAATTCGTGTCTGATGATTTGTTGGAGGGTTTGTTTGCTACGGTGGAAGAAGAGAAGGAGAAAGTTGAAATAGAGGATGAGAAAGTGGAAGAAGATAAGGAGACTGTTGTGAAGGAAGATCAGGTTGAGAAAGTTGCTAAAGAAAAGAGTGTGATTGAATAGTACATTGTCGAGCTTCCAGTCAAAAACCCATGTGTTGATCCAAAGACTGTTGATGTTGCTCCAGTGGAAGAACCAGCTGCTGAAATGAAAGCATTCATGGTCAAGAAGGTTGAGGAAACAGAAGGGGAAACTTCAGAACCCAAGGTATATGATAGCTTATGTAAAAATTCATGTGTTGAGAAAGTTCAAAGATACAGAGTTCACAATGAGAGCCTGATAATGGAAGTTGAAAAACTTCAGTATCAAGCTTGCAAACACAAGTCAAATGAAAAGATTTTTAAAGAAAAACTTGAAGGTTTAAACAAAACAATATATAATTTAAAATTAAATCTTCATGATAAAGAATGTACCAATAATGACTTGACAAATAGAAACAATGAACTCGCTTTAGAAATTAATAGACTCAACAGTGAATTAGCCACGGTTAAATTGACTGTTGAGAAATTTGAACTTTCATCAACAATGGTTGAAGGAATAATCAAATCACAAATGACTCAGAAGATCAAAGGAGGAAAGTATGGTGTTGGATTTTCTAACATTGCTCCTCCAATTAATCATGATTACTCATGTTTACCATCATCTGATAACATTTGTAGTCTGATATGGTCTATGGGATTGGTTTCTCTCCATCTCAAAATTTAAAACCTTCAGTCAAAATAAATTTATCTGTTGATCCTATCATAGTACCCAAACCTAAACAATCATCTGAAAATCTTTTTGCAGATAAATTGAAGGTGGATGGGTTGGTTGAAGATTGGGAGAGTGAGAGTGAGGAAGAGAATGAGAATGAATGTTTGAAAAATAAGAATGTAAAAGTTTTACAATCTGATTGTAAACAAAATTTGTCTGGAAATAAAAAGAAGGTTGATTTGAATGAGTTGAAATCTAATAGTAAAAATAATTTGAATGCAAATCAAAGGGTAAATCAGAAAGAAAGAATTGAAAAGGAATTTAAAAGTAGATTTGTTTCAAAAGGTTTCAAAAGGTGAAGAACATATTTTTAAAGACACGAATTCTCGATTCTTTAAAAATAAACTTCATTATAATGCTAACCTTGTGAATCAAGATGTTTGTAGCCCAGATTTGCAAGTGAATGATTCTTTTGCATTCAATCTGAAAATTCAAAAGCCTGGTCCTTCTCCAGCACCAATTCGTATATCTAAGCCTGGTCCTCCTCCAGCAAATTCAAAGTCTGGTCCTACTCCAGCAGAATCAAAGACTGTTCCTATTCCAACACCACCAATTCCAAAAGTCAAAACTGCCAAATCTCCAATCCAAAGTGGTCATAATTCCTCGATTTCCTCGAATCTGCAAAAGATGAATTTGCAATTGTCAAACGAGACAAAGATTCAAGAGACTGTGGAGAAAGTTAAACCCAGTCAATCTGACTTTGGTTTTTATGACAATTTTCATAATTGTCATCCACAGTTTGTTTTCCACACACAACAAAAGAGATGCTTTCAGTGTGGAAACACAAATCATTTGGCAAATAAGTGTCCTTTTAGACAAAAATCATTAAGTAAACAAAGATTTCATAATTCTATTTCTCATAATAGAAAAATGTTTTTCACTCGTGGAAAATTTTCAAATAATATGAAATCAAAGATTGTTAATGGTTTTAATGTCAAACGGGATAAGAATTTGACTAATGATGTAATAGCAAATGTCAAGATTAAAAGCATAAATGAAAAGAATGATGTGCAAACCAAATATAATAATATCAAATCATTTTGTCTTGCTGCAACACAAAATGTGCTCAAGTCTTGTTTGACTTGGGTACCAAAATCTAAGTAATTTTGTTACGAATGCAGGGACAACCGCAAAAGACTACTGAAAGTCTATGGCATGTAGATAGCGGTTGTTCAAGACATATGACGGGTAACTTATCATTACTACAAGATGTGCAATCTTACAACGGAGGGAGAGTGATATTTGCAGGAGATAGAGGAGGACGAATTACAAAACGTGGTACAGTTACAAATGGCGTCCTTAGTTTTGAGAATGTTAATTTTGTTGAGGAATTAAAACATAACCTGTTAAGTGTGTCTCAAATCTGTGACAAACAATATTCTACACACTTTACTAACAAAGAATGCTTAATTTTAAAACCAGGTTTTGTTGTTCCTGATGAATGGATTTTGATGAGGACTCCGAGAGACAATGATACATATCTTCTTGATATGCATTGTTCTAATTCTTTGGTAACAGCTTCTTGCTTACTATCCAAAGCCTCGGAGAATGATTCCATGTTATGGCATCGTCGTTTAGGACATGTCAATATTAAAAACATGAATAAACTTGTACGTGGAAATCATATTATTGGTTTACCTGAAAAAGAATTTCAATTAAATGAACATTGTTTGTCATGTTCAAAGGGTAAACAACATAAACTTCCTCACAAACCAGTTGTACACAACTCAGTCGAATCAATCTTACAACTCTTACACATGGATCTTTTTGGTCCAGTAAGTGTTTTAAGTTTGGGTTGAAGATCTTACTATCTGGTTGTTACTGATGACTTTTCTAGATTTACTTGGGTGTTTTCTTAGCATCTAAGGATGAGACTCCACACCTTTTGATCAAATTCATTACTTTGGTGGAGAATCAGACAGAGAGAAAGGTAAAATGCATCAGAAGTGACAATGGGACAGAGTTTTGCAATCAAACTCTGAATGAGTTTTGTGAATCCAAGGGAATTGCCAGACAATTCAGTGCTGCTGGCACTCCACAACAGAATGGAGTTGCAGAAAGAAGGAATAGAACATTGATTGAAGCTGCTAGAACGATGATCTCTGCTGCCAAATTACCTTTGTTCTTTTGGGCTGAAGCAGTAAATACTGCATGTTATGTTCAAATCGTGCTTTAATCAACAAAAGTTTAAATAAGACTCCATAAGAAATATTTTATAAACACAAACCCAAAGTTAAATATTTTAAAGCTTTTGGTTGTTGTTGCACTTTGTTGCATACGACTGAATCTAGTTCAAAATTTTCTGAAAAGGCTGATGAATGTTACTTTGTGGGATATGCTGCCAATAAAGTTGCATATCGTGTTTATAATAAAAGAACTAGACAAATAGTCGAGTCATTTAACATTGATTGGCACGAGCTTAACATAACTGATGCAGGTTCAGCTCCTTCATGGGTTTATGATTATGAATCTTTGTTCATAAATTTTAAAATTTCTAAACCTTCATCTGCAGATTCTACTTCTCAAGCAATCTCCTTGGACAACAAAATCATTGAGGACCTTTCATCTTTGATATCTGATGATTCTGCTGTTGCTTCATCATCCAAAGATATTCCTATAGCTTCTGTACCTGTATCTGCATGTTCTGAGTCATTAGATGTTTCTTCAGAACAAATTCCTACTCAGGAGCTGGAAGAATCATTGAGTTCTCCATTATCTTCATCTTCTTCAGAAACTATACATACACCGATAGAAATCATTCAAGTTCCTTTTGAAAAATCTCCAAATATGTCTATTGATTCTGAAACTCCTATTTCAGATGACACACTTGAAGAAACTATTATGTATCAATCTCAACATTCTGAAGATGTTATTGATAATGTTGAACATATTACCAATTTGGAAGATGGAATAGTTGCAGATGAGATTCCTCAATTGAGAATACATAAAACTCATCCAACTGAAGCAATTATTGGTTCATTGCACGAAGGTGTAATTACTAGAAGTCGATCAGGGACAATCAATACATGTCTGTATGCTTGCTTTCTATCACAAATAGTGCCCAAGAATGTGGAAATGGCACTCAAAGAAAATAGATGGATAGAAGCAATGCAAGATGAGTTGATGCAATTCAAGAAGCTCAATGTTTGGCATCTTGTTGAACTTCCACAGGATAAGCTTCCGATTGGACAAAGTGGATTTTTCGAAACAAGACAGATGAAAAAGGTGTTATAGTTCGGAATAAAGCACGTCTTGTTGTGCAGGGATTTTATCAAGTTGAAGGATTGGATTATGAAGAAGTGTATGCTCCAGTTGCAAGACTAGAAGCAATACGCATATTCTTAGCCTTTGCTTCATACATGAACTTCAAGGTGTACCAGATGGATGTTAAAACTGCATTTTTATACGGAGAAATGAAGGAAGAAACCTATGTTTGTCAGCCTCCTGGATTTGAAGACCCAGATCATCCTGATTATATATACAAGTTGGATAAGGCACTATATGGATTACATCAAGCACCTCGTGCTTGGTATGCAACTCTGACTGAACATTTGCTTGCAAATGGTTATTCAAGAGGAGCAATTGATCAAACCTTATTCCTACGAAAATCAGGCGATGATATTATTTTGGTTCAAATCTATGTCGATGATATCATTTTTGGTTCTACTAATGAAAGTATGTGCACGGAGTTTGAAGCAGTGATGAAGAAGAAATTTGAAATGAGTTCCATTGGAGAAATTTCCTTTTTCTTGGGTATTCTCATCCATCAAGAAAAGTATGTTCAGACTATTCTTGAGAAATACAAGTTTCAAGATTCAAAGTAGCTCCAACTCCAATGGCTTCTCGTCCTACTCTTACTCCAGATCCATCAGGAGAATCAGTTGATCAACATTTTACAGATTGATGATTGGTTCCCTTATGTATCTTACTGCAAGCAGGCCGGATGTCATGTTCCCTGTTTATCAGTGTGCCCGCTATCAAAGTGATCCAAAGGAATCACACATGAAAGCTGTCAAGCGGATTTTCAAGTATCTCAAGGGTCAACCTAAACTTGGTCTTTGGTATCTTCGACATTCCGATTTTAATTTATTTGCTTATACTGACAGTGATTATGGAGGTTGTAACTTAGACAGGAAATCGACCACAGGAGGATGTCAATTCTTGGGTAACCGACTCATTTCTTGGCAGTGTAAGAAGCAGAACACTGTATCCACATCCACTGCCGAAGCTGAATATGTGGCTGCTTCGAGTTGTTGTTCCCAGCTTGTCTGGATTCAGCAACAACTTCTCGATTATGGTCTCAACATTTATGACACACCAATTTGGTGTGATAACACGGCAGTACTAAACATCGTGAAAAATCCCATTCAACACTCTAAAACTAAACACATTGACATCCGCATCCATTTTATCCGTGACTGTTTTGATCGTAAACTTATTCATCTAAAACAAGTGCCGTCAACTGAAAATATCGCTGATTTATTTACCAAGGCGTTTGATCATTCTCGATTTGATTTTCTTGTGCAATCATTGGGAATGATTAACTTTGAATAAATTGGTTTAATGAATCTTCACAAAGAATTTTTCAGTTTTTAATAAAGAATAAAATTGCAAATGTTTCTTTTTCTTGAAAGAACAATCATAATTTTAGGGGGAGAAAATTAGAAAAACAAGTTCTGAAAAATATTTTGGTCTTAGGGGGAGTTAAGATCAAAGGATTGCCAAAATCAAAAGAAGAAATTTTCATACTTAAAATGAGAAATGATATTACAAAGTTCAAAACGAGTATAAGTACTTTCAAAGGCATAAATACGAATACACTTGGATTATGTTTGATATGTCAATAGGCTTTGCTTTCAGAAATGAAAAGATCATAATTGAGTGATTGCACTTGAATTAAAGAAATATGATTTAGTGGGGAACATATCAGGATTATGTACCAAAAATGTTCTAACACAGACTGAGAGATATAATCTTGTCATACTCAAGCCTGTATGTGATTGATTCAGTGATTATCATAACTATATATATATATATAAAAGATAAAAATACAAAAAGAAACAAAGGAGAAAAACACAAAAAGAAAATAATTGAGCAAAAAGATGCCAACAAAGGCCATATAGGATATAAGATGCCAAGAAGCACAACAAATCAAAAGATATGTCTAAAAGACATACATACTATATGGTATATATTTTCTATTTTGAGAATAGTTTTAACTTTGGAAGGCAAAATCGAAAGATGGGGCATGTAAGT
Source organism: Flaveria linearis (assembly GCA_024085815.1). Taxonomy (NCBI): domain Eukaryota; kingdom Viridiplantae; phylum Streptophyta; class Magnoliopsida; order Asterales; family Asteraceae; genus Flaveria; species Flaveria linearis. The sequence continues at coordinate 57,605,676 of CM044018.1, read as the reverse complement.
CCGGATGGCTTGTAAGTCCTAAACATCTTGAGAGGGCAGACGTAAGTCCGGATGGCTGTCAGTAAGTCCTTAAAATTGTTAATATTCCGGGTTAAGAAATATTTCTCAGGCTAGTTATGCTCAAATAGTTATATTTAGGAATACAATAAATGGTATCACTGATCATCAATGCATGGTTTAAGTCAAATTGGGGTGACTTGAAATCTCAATAGTGTCTTGAAGGATAATATTATTCTACAGAAGTTCTGATTGTGGGAATCACTGACTTATATTAAATCAACACAAAACATGATATATATCACTCATTATGTTTCTAAGTAAAACATGAAGTATAAGTTTAAAGCGGACAACAAATATTGACAATCAACTTAACCAGTTATTTTAAATAAAGCCGGACAGAGTCCTAACTTGACAAAAGAACTATATGATCTCATTATAAAAATTTTTACAAAAAACATGCAAATCCGATCTTGATTTCTTCATTGTTTTCATTATTTTGTTATGTTGTATAAAGTGTTTGTTTTTATTTCACTTTTATAGTGTTTTATTTTTAGGACAAATAAATAACAAGAAAATTTTGAAAATTGAAGATTCATTAAATTAATTGGTCACTTGGTAAATAACATTTTATGTTGACTTAATTCATTGAAAATAAAAAGATTGAAAGTTGTGTAAAGGTTTGAAAAGATTTAAAAGTTAAAAAATTTGAAAAACTTTGAAGTCATGCGACAAAGGGAAGTCACGCGACAAAGGGAAGCCACGCGAAACAGGGTGTGTTGCGAAATGAGTTTTCACGTGACTTGTCAGGGGTTTAAATATCACACTGTTCGAGACGAAATCACTTTTCGCTCAAAACCTTACCCGAAATCCCTTTTCGCACATCATCCGAAATCTCTTTTCGCATACACCAAAAACTGTCATCATCTCACTCTTGTTGTGATTGTGTTCCATATTTCGTTAGCTTTACTCTCAGATTGTGACTTACAGGTATAACATGGTTGATTGGGTTACTGTAGATTTGAAATGCTAAGGGAAACCTAACATCTTGATCCAAAAATCTTACAAAAAGGACTTTAAAGTAGAAATTAAACGATGTAAGACACCTAATAGACTTAGGCGACAGCAATGAACTGCATTTCATGGATCAAAATCGATATTTGAACGGTTAATTTGAAAGTCACTGTTGTACGAATCGCGTAGAAATGAACAGACGCGAAAAAGGGTTGTCGCGTGAAACTGATTCGCGCGTGAGTCTTGGTTTCGCGTGACATACACATGTTGCTTGAACCCAGTTTTCGCAAAGTGTTTTCGCGTGCACATTAGTTTCGCACGAAACAGTAATGTCGCATGAATAGCTCTTTTCGCGCAAACTGATTTCTCGCATGAGTTGAGATTTCGCTTGACAGAAAGCTGTCAAATTTTCTAAGTGTTGGATGCTTTTGTTTCTCAAATGATATTGTACATAATCACATTTTGCTGATAAACCTTAAGTGTAATAAACATTGAGATGATAAATTGTTTCTAAGTGTTGAAACTCTTTATGAAAGTGTTTTAATAATTTAAAGTGTTCAAAGTGTTCAACGTATAAACTCAATTAAGTTATATTCTAAGTGTTCTAATCCTGATTGTTGTGACAATACAGATGGCACAAATGATTTTTAATAAAAATCATAATTGTGTTGCATACTTAGATGAGGTTCCGGAAGGGAAGGAACTATTTTCTTCTATGATCGAGGGACTGAAGAATTCTCGGATTGTTTATGCCATTTCTGCTGACCCAGCCATATACTCTGAGCTTATTGATTCTTTCTGGAGCACAGCTGCTCTAGAAAAAGACCAAGCTGGTAATCAGATTATCACTGCCACAGTCAAGGAGAAAAGAGTGACTGTCTCACAGGCTATTCTAAACAGAGTGTTACTGTTTGATGATCAAGATAATGCTCCAACTAGACTTGAGGATGATGTTGTGATTGATTGTTTGACTCGTATGGGATACGAGTATAGATATCCAAGTCTGGAAAAGAAGTGGTTACCACCATACTGGAAATACTTATTTCACGTGGTAATACACTGTCTAAGTAATCTGAAGGCTGGGATGGACAGTCTTAGTGCTGTGTTTGGATCTTTATTGGTCTCTCTGGTGGATGATATTCCATTCAGTATTTCTGGCGTTATATTTCAAGAGATGCTGAAAAACGCTACAGCCAATCCAGGGAGAAAGTTTATCATGTACCCGAGATTTGTGCAACTTATCATCAATGATGCTTTTCCTGAGCTTGCCACTCAGAGATCTCCAAAATATGTTGTACAGACGATTAAGAAGGAGATTTTTACACACCTCACTGGAGCCAGAGGAAACAAATGCTCTGGTGAAAGTTTTGCTAAGATCAGAAAATTCTCTGAGATTAAAGAAAATGTTGATGAGATTGGTGAAGGTGCTCATACTGATGAGGCACAGACTGGTGCTTCTACTTCTACTACTAGAGATAATTTGGATGAAGAGATTGAGAAGTTGTTTGAAGATGAGCCTGTGCGTGAAGGAGGAATGGAAGGAGTTGTTCACTGTGCTTCCAGTTCTGAGACAGCTAGTGACCAAATTGGGAATGTTCCTTATGTTATACAAACGGATCAAACACCATCTACTCCAACATCTTCTCGACCAAATGATGAAGACAGGGATACTGATTATGTCCCTGAAGAGTCGCCAAGTACATCCTCTCGAAGAAAACGTATGGCAAGGAGGAGAGACTTTCCGGCAAGAAAGAGAGGCCGAGGTATTGTACCAAGGAGACCACGAACACATGTGGTTGTCACCGAGACTGAGCAAGATCAGGCAGCCAATATGACTTCTTCTGCTCCTGAAACAAAAACAGTTCCTGTTTCTGGAGCAGCTAATATTTCTGGCTCAGGTTTTCTACACCACCTCATCAAGAAAATTTAGAGTTTGATGTCGATACACTCTTGAATACTCCTCCTGAGTTTCAAAGGAGAGAGGAATCAACAAGCACTCCTGGTTCTATCACTTTAGAAGAATGAATAAAGAACTTGGAGAAAGAAAACTTTGAGAATATGAAGTTGATTGCTGAATTAAAGAAAGGCAATGATGAGAAGACAAATCTGATCAACATGATTCATCTCGACTCAGCTATCAAAGACACAAGACTGGCTTCTCTTGAACAACAAATGAAGAACATGTTCGATTATTCTTCAGGGATGGAAAGACAACTGAATGAGCTGAGAGAATTCATTTCACAGACTTATTTTCATCAGCCACCAATCATAAGGTCTACAACTGTAATTGGTGAATCGAGTAGACGATCTCCAAGCCCTCCTCCTACTGAGAATGTTCAAGAAAAGGAAGTGGTTAACGAAGCTCAAATCTCCACTGAACAGCCAAGTGTTAGCACTACTGAGGATGTTCCTATTTCATCTGAAGTACCTATCACCGAAGCTTACACGTCTACAGCTTTCGTTGAACCAGAGCACATGTTCACTTTACCTATTGTTCATGAACAAGAGGATGAAGAGTTAGTTGATTATGCTGATTCTGATGATAATGAGGATGATGATGATGAGGATGACGATGAAAATGATGATGATGATGGTGGAGATGATGGAGGTAAAGATGGTAATAATGATGATGGAGGTAATAATGATGGAGGTGATGCTTCAGGTTCTTCTTCGAGTCCAACTGGAGATACTAACACTGATAATGTCGATCGACCAAGTGTTAGTGATCCAGAAGGATATGATCCACTGGACCCTGCCACGGAAAGTGTGTATGAAAAGGAACTGTATTCTTTTCAACAAACTTCATCTGGAGCTGTTGAAGAAGAACTTGATATGTTTGATGATCTGGAAGAGCAGAATGAATATACAGACATTTTTGGGAACAACCTTCAAGAGCTATTCAAAGACATCAATCTTGAAGAAGGAGAAATCCCCAATGAGACTGTGAGTGGTGAAACTCCTACTGATTCTACAAAGACAGATACTACTGGTCAGATTGCCCTATACACTAGAGGAGGTTTACAGTTCAAAGCACCACCACCACCTACTGAAGCTCATTTTCTGTTTATATCAAAGCCAAAACAGAAGTATGGTAAAATGTCTCATGTTATTAGCTGGGGTTATGATGGCGAGAAAAGGATGTATGTCATAAAGAGAAGGAATGGAGAAATTGATTATCTAAAGAGCACTCAAGACTTCCATACTCTACGTGCTGCTGATTTATACTCCATGGGCAAAGCTCCATTCTTCAATGAAAGTAATTACAGTGAAGCTGAACTGATAAGATCACTAATACGAAGGGAGATGCGCACAAACTTCAAGGATTTTAAGACTGCAAAATCAAAGTTGATGATGACTCAACAAGAATTGATGAAAATACTAAAGCTCCTATGAAGATACGAGTCTATCAACATCCCAAATTTATCAGAAAAGTCCCTGTGCATGCTCCAGTTCCTCCCAACACTTTGAAGCAATTTATATCTTGGAGATGTGAGAAGGATTCCGGTCACGCTGTGATCAGATGTATAGACAGGTCTTATCGAATCATTGATCCAGCAGACTTGATGAAGTTTGGCAAAGACGACTTACTCAAGCTGTTACACTGCCCTATTTTAGCTGATGAGTCTGTTTATTTTCTATCTTGCCAGTACGTGTGGATGATTGACCGGATCCTGAGAAACAAATGGTTTGCCCATGCAGGCTCGTACAAGAAAGCGAATGTTGACTTTGATTGAATATGTTTCACCGAGCCTAGGGGAAGATTGTAGAAGATAAATCAAGGCTCAGCAAAACATCATATGCGAAATCCAGATCCACGCGACAGGAAGAAGTCACGCGAGAAACAGCCTGTGCGAAAGCAGATCCCACGCGAGAAGCAGCTTCCACGCGAGAACAGCTTCCACGCAAAAGACATGGCCGCGCGAAAGGCATCTCGCGCAAGAACCCGATGTTTAGTATAAATAGCTAGATTTCGTTTTGTAATTAAGCTTTTCATTCTTTATTATACAGTACTGTGCGAAAACTGCACAAGACCTTTTATAGGTTGTTCAATTCAATCGAAGAAGCATTTTATGTTCAATCCAATCTTCTTTTCTATCCAATCACGTTTACATTCCGCATTCACGTGATTGAGATCGTGTGTTATTGATTTCTGGGAGATTTCAGAGGTTTTACAACAGTGGTGTTGTTATGTTTGTGATGTGATCGCGAAAGTTTCTGGTGTTGCATTTTACCACATCCTAGTGTGTTTATTGGGAAACAAAAGGGGATATCCCCTGTTGTTTTCGCCTTTGGTTTCGTTGAAGAGAGAGTGTGTCGGAAAGGCAAGTGGGTTTCTGGTGGTGGTTGGCTCTGCCCAGAAGCGGCCTCTCCGCTGCTCTTCGTAGTGACAAAGGTGATAGTGGCGGTGACGGTTTGGTCGTTTGCATCTCTTTCTCATCGATCGTAATTGTGGCAGTGGCTGTCGCATGAACTTTGTTGTCGCTCTACGTCCCCTTTGTGATTAAGGTAGAGCAAATAGTGGTCTCCTAGCCACGGTTGATGTTGACATTGGTGGTGTGACCGCCTTTGTTGCTCCTTATTTATGTCATTGCTATACCCTTTTAGGGTTTTCAACTGGTGATGGTTCTGCTTGGGGCGTGCATGCTAGTTTTTTGTTTAGTGTCGCCTTAGCCATGCATAATGGTTTTTGTCCTCAGTTGTTCATGGTCATCAACGCATGTTGCCATAGGCAGCTATCTGATGTTTAACCCTCTGATATGGACGGCGTCCGCCGTCTCTGGTGAATGCCTGTTGGATCATGATAAGGCTGGTGCAACCAAAACCACTTCATAGTCACTTTTGGTGCTACATTGAAGGGCTTCCGAAGCCAAGCAAGAGATCTTCCGAAAGTCTGAAGAACAACAGCTGAAGACTATCTTCCGAAGACAAAGTCTGAGCTTCCGAAGACAAAGTCTGAGCTCCCGAAGATAAAGTCTGAGAGCTTCCGAAGACAAAGTCTGAGAGCTTCCGAAGACAAAGTCTGAGAGCTTCCGAAGACAAAGTCTGATGAAAGAGCTGAAGACAAAGTCTGCTTCCGAAGACAAAGAAGACTCCAAGCCTCAGAAGAAGCAGTCTTCCGAAGTATAAGTGGCTTCGGAAGAAGTTATTCTTCCGAAGCACTTTATCCTTCGGAAGACATTGCTATGTCCAGCAGATAAAAGTATGGTTCCTGACAGTCCACTGCAGACCTCTGATACAGCATGGCATCTTCCTAAAGAGCCATGTTATTGACCATACTTTATTCTACTGTTCACCTTTTTATGATACTACATGTTACCAACTTTAGTGGTGACAAAAGGTAAGTCAGGGACATGTCCTGACTACCAACTCTCAGGCAAAATGTCTGAAAGACCTCACCTAGAGTCTTGTAGTATAGATGTAAGGTTAGAGGTATCCAGCTAGTATCAAAGTATATCCGGCTGTAGGTAGTATTATATATATCTTCTCCCTGTAACTCTTTAGATAAGTGATTTGAGTCCAAGAGTCTTGTAATCCTTTGAGTTGAGAAGCAATATATAAAAGTACCTTGAAAATTTACTTGTTGTGTTAATTTCTTACTGCTTGTTACTTGTTATATTGTGATCAACTCTTCATAGACTACTTGCCGAGTGTTGTTCACAGTGAGTTGAGAGAAAAACCACCCACATATTCGATCCTGCAATGCCTATGGTGGCTTCTGTGTTAAACGAGTCTGAGCCCCAGCTCGAGCTCATATTATGGCTCGATTAGTAAACGAGCTCGAGCCCAAGATTCAAATGTCAAGCTCGAGCCGGAAGATTCAAGGTGTATCAGAATGGAAGGCTTCATCAAGTGTCAAGATTCAAGGATGTGGGACTCCATTGTCAATGGTCCTTTCATACCAAGCACCACTTCTACCACTGGTAATCGCATTATTCCAAAAGATGTTGATGATTACTCAGAAGAAGACAGGAAGAGAATAGAGCTGGATCAAAGGGCTATGACTTCTCTCCAAACTGCTCTCCCCAACTCCGTCTACAGACGCTTCAAGAAGTACAAAACTGCCAAAGATTTATGGGAAGCACTGAAGCTGATGTATGAAGGATCCAAGGAAACCCAAGAGAACAAGAAGGATCTCTTGAAGCAACAGTTTGAGAACTTTACTTTCAAGGCCGGTGAGACCTTGACTCAACAATACTTCAGATATGTTGAGCTAGTAGATACTCTGGAGGATATTGGAGTTGCTCTTGAGAACAGAGCATAGTTAGGAAGTTCATGTCTTCACTTCCTAAATTATGGATACATTAGTGTGTTGTAATCAAGAGAACTTCGGACCTTAAGACTCTTACTCTGACAGAGTTGTATGGTATCCTAAGTGCATTCCAGATGGAGATGAACATGCAGAACTCCTCTAGTCACTCCAATAACCAACAGAGTTCAGCCCTTCATGTGGTTGAAAGGGAAACCATAGAACCACAACATCAGTTGCTATGTTACCCTAACAACTCACACAGCGGACCTTACATTACTCTACCTGAGACTCCAAAGTCTCAAAAGGTTCAACACAACTCTTCTCAGGATAGTTGTGCCTTTGTCTCTGGAAGTGGACACTCTGGTGATTTTCAATACTGCTTTGATGATCTTGAGTGCTTCAGTCCAGATGATGTGGAGTATATGGATATTGTCCAGCAGATGGCTCTTTTAACTTACAGAGCGAAGAAGTTCTTCAAGAGAACTGGAAGGCAATTCCCTCAAAACCCAGTCAACAGCAGGTTTGGGTTTGACAAAAGCAAAGCAAAGTGTTACAACTGCAACCAACTTGGTCACTTTGCTAGGGAATGCAAGGCTCCCAAGAACAACCAGGGAACCCCACAGGCCTCCACATATCCCACTGCTTCAAAGCATGAAGAGAAGTCAACTGAAACAGCTGCTGTGGCTCAAGAAGTTGACTGGAGCTTCATGGTACAGGATGTGACTCCTGCTCAAGCACTCATGGCCGGAACAGATGATGATCAGGTATATGAACATCTTTGTACTGCTGCCTGTATTGCTAAAGTTAAACTTTATAAGGATTACATTTCGGAAATCAGATCTGAGGTTGAGTCTTTAAATGTGCTAAAATCTAATTTTAAGAGAGCTGAATCTGACTATCAAAAGAAAATTGAGGAGTTAGAGAAAACTGTGTCTCTTTTAAAACATGAAAAGACTAATTATAAGACTCAAATTAAAGATCTGATATCCAAACTGTCTGAGGTTCAAGCCCAGTTGGTCACAGCTGAGGCTCAGGCCAGGAAGCAAGCTATTGCTGAGCAAAGCTTCCAAACTATTCTTGCATCAACCTCTCATTCCAAAATGTTTTATCAAAACAAAGAAGGGTTGGGAACCAATGAAATAGCTCCACCACACTCTTATGAGTCTATTAGACTACCTAGATGTGGTACTAAAGAGTAAGAGGTTCCAACTGCTGACCCTTCTCCGTTGGAACTAAAGGATTAGGCAAAAATAGAAACCACCACAGGGGAGAAACAGGAGGATACACTCATCTCCACCTGTGAAGACCAAATCCTAACCACCAAGGCAAGAAGAAGCAGAGCTAAAGCTGCTAGAAGGACTGCCAAGAAGGTTGCAGAGTCCAAGCTTAAGATCAACCCAAAACAAAAGGGTGTCTTCATCTCTGCCGGATTTCAAGTGGTAGGTACTTCTGATTCAGGAAAGGAGTGTAATACCAGCACTCCTGTCCTACTGAAGGATCAGAAGTTGAAAGGGAAAGTTGCTGATGAAGAGAAGAAACCCAAGAAACAGCAACCTGCAAGTTCCCAGAAGACTAACATTGCCTTCATAATGTGTGGTCTGCACAACCACATGGCTAAAGATTGTTACTACAATCCAGCAAGCACACATTATGCAAATAATGTTAGAAAAGTAGGAGTCAGAGAAGGTTTCTCAGTTGGACCACTTCAAAAGGTCCAAATGATGAAAAAGGTAAAGTTGGTCTTGGAAGCCAAGTTGCTTTCGGAAGAAACTACTTCTTCCGAAGGGAAAATGGCTTCGGAAGCCAAACCTTCTAAGGTTCGGAAGAACAAGAAGGCTCCCTTGAAACCATCTCAGAAGAAGACTACTTCGGAAGAAAAGGTGGTGAAGGCTTCTTCCGAAAAGAAAGAAGCTTCGGAAGAAGGCCATGCTGCACAAGCTTCAACAAGCTCATCTTCAAAGATCAACCAAGGGATGGATTGGAAGATCAAGGAAGATGCTGCAGCCCAAACCCCTTCTTCAACAATGACCTCTATTGAACCCCAATGCATATCTTTTGGTTCAGTTATGTCACTATCTTTGGAAGAGCCCAAGACCAGCAAGGCTTGGGCTTCCAAACAAAACTAACCATCTCATCTTATGTGCAGGGATGTCCATTTGACAAGAACAACAATGTCTGGATTGTAGATAGTGGATGCTCCAGGCACATGACAGGGAACAGATCTCTCCTTCAACAATTCCAGAACTTTGATGGAGGGCCTGTCCAATTTGGAGGTGTGGCCGGAGGATATATTTCGGGCAGAGGAAGTATATCCAATGGCAGAATAAACATTGACAAAGTTCACTTTGTCAAACAGCTTGAACACAATCTGTTAAGTGTTTCTCAATTCTGTGATCAGAAGCATCAGATGCTCTTCACAGAACATGAGTGCATTATCTTCAAACCAGGGATGACAATTCCTCCGGAATTGGTGCTTCTTAGATCTCCCAGGAAAGGGGATATGTACAAGCTGGACATGAACAATGCTTCTCCTATGGGTGAAGTATCATGCTTTCTTTCCAAAGCTGATAGTGATGAGTCAACACTATGGCATAAACGCATGTGTCATGTGAATTTTAAAACAATGAATAAATTGGCTAAAAATAACTTGGTACATGGTTTGCCTAAAAAGGAATTTTTCTGCAAAGATAACTGTGTTGCATGCCTGAAAGGGAAACAACACAGATCATCTCATAAATCCAAATGTGTTAACTCTATCACTACTCCATTACACTTATTGCACATGGATCTCTTTGGACCCACAAGTATAATGAGCATTGGAAGGAAATCATACTGCCTTGTGATAGTTGATGATTTTACAAGATTTACATGGGTATTCTTTTTAAGAAGTAAAGATGAAACTGCTGAAACTTTAAAATCTTTTATTCTTAAAATAGAAAATCAAATTGATCACAAGGTTAAGATCATTAGAAGTGATCAAGGGATTGAGTTTAAGAACTTCGTTCTTGACTCATTCTGTGACTCAAAAGGGATTGCCAGACAATACAATGCTCCCAGAACTCCTCAACAAAACGGTGTTGCTAAGAGGAGGAACAGGACACTTATTGAGGCTGCTCGGACCATGTTAGCTGATTCAAAGCTGCCTCTAACATTCTGGGCAGAGGCAGTCAGCACTGTATGCTATGTGCAGAACAGGGTTCTTGTAGTTAAGCCCCATGGAAAAACCCTTATGAGTTATGGAACAAGAGGCCACCGTTCATTGGCTTTCTAAGGTCCTTTGGCTGCAGGTGTACCATACTTAACACAAAGGACAACTTAGCAAAGTTTGCTGAGAAGTCGGATGATGCTATCTTTATTGGATACTCTTCTAGCTCTAAAGCTTATAGAGTATACAATATCAAGATCAACAATTTGAGGAATCATCCAATATAGTTGTTAATGAGCACACTCCTTGTGTTAGGGGGAATGGACCTGAGTATATCTTTGATTTAGAATTGTTTCCAAACTATTCTAAACCATCTTGTGAGAATGTTTCAGCTGGAACAGGTGCTCAAGAGAATGCTGATGCTGATGCTGATGCAAGTCAACTGTTTGAGCTTCCCAGACCTCTTCCAAATTCTCCAAGAGCTGAAAGGCAACAAGCTTCAACCATTCACAGATCTGATAGTGTAACTATCTCCAGGAATAATGAAGCTTCAACAAGTGAATCACTTGATCAACCTCAAAGTTCTTCAGGTGATCCATTACAACACCAGGTTGAGGGAAGTAGTATTCTGAAGGAACAGGCAACTGTTAATCCTACTTCACAACCAACCATTGATGATGTTTCTCAATCATTCAATCAGTCCTCATTGAATGACTTTGAAACAGCAGTTGGACAGAGTGATCCAGCTCCTGATCAGAATATGTCCAACGTAGACTTATCTCTGCAACTGGAAGTGATTCCTCGTCTTAGGATTCACAACACTCATCCAACTGAGAACATTATAGGGAATGTCTCTGAGGGTGTGAGAACAAGAGGACAAACTCATCATGGGAATGTCTGCTTGTACTCATGCTTCTTGTCTTAGATGGAACCAAAGAAGGTAGAAGATGCCTTAAAGGATAGTAGTTGGGTTGAATCGATGCAGGAGGAGCTGCTTCAATTCAGAAGACAAAAGGTCTGGAATCTATGCCCACTACCATCTGGTCAAGTACCCATAGGCACTAAATGGGTGTTCAGGAACAAGAAAGATGATAGAGGCTTGATTATCAAGAACAAGGCAAGGCTAGTAGTTCAAGGATACACCCAGGAGGAAGGAATCGATTATACTGATGTCTTTGCACCTGTTGCAAGACTTGAGGCAGTTAGGATCTTCCTTGCTTATGCTGCATCCAAGAACTTCACAGTCTTCCAACTTGATATCAAGTGTGCTTTTCTATATGGGGATATAGATAGGGAAATCTATGTATGTCAACCTCCAGGATTTGAAGACCCACAGTACCCCAACTACATGTGCAAACTGGATAAAGCTCTATATGGGCTGCACCAAGCTCCTAGGCTGTGGTATGAGACCTTGTCTCAGTTTCTCCTGAAGAATGGATACACTAGAGGTACCATCGACAAGACTCTTTTCATCAGAAAGAGTGGAGAAGACATTTTGCTTGTACAAGTCTATGTTGATGACATCATATTTGGTTCTTCAAACGACCAAATGTGCAAGGACTTTGAAAGCATAATGAAGCAGAAGTTTGAGATGAGTTCCATGGGAAAAATGGACTTTTTCCTTGGAATTCAGGTGAAACAGATGAAGGAAGGGTTCTTCATCAGTCAATCTAAGTATGTCTCAGACATCTTAGATAGATTTGAAATGAAGGATTGTAAACCAGCCAAGACACCCATACCCAGAAACCATAATCTTTGCCCTGACCTTGAGGGGGAGGATACTGATCAACATCAGTATAGAGCAATCATTGGTTCTCTGATGTATCTCACTACTAGTAGACCAGATATCATGTTTGCCACATGCATCTGTGCAAGATATCAGGCTGCTCCAAAGGTGTCTCACCTAGCTGCTGCAAAGAGAATCCTTAGATACCTCAAAGGAGCACCTAAACTAGGACTCTGGTATCTAAGAAATAGTGATTTCAATCTCTATGGATACTCTGACAGTGACTATGGTGGCTGCAACATTGACAAGAAATCAACATCAGGAGGATGTCAATTTCTTGGTGGAAGGATTATCTCATGGCAATGCAAGAAACAATCCTGTTGTAAAACCTCTGAAAAACTCCCAAGAGATCAATAACACACGATCTCAATCACGTGAATGCGGAATGTAAACGTGATTGGATAGAGAAGAAGATTGGATTAAACAAGAAATGCTTCTTCGATTAAAACAAACAACCTATTACAGGTCTTGTGCGATTTCGCACAGAAAAGTATGATAATGAATGAAAAGCTTAATTACAAAAACAAAAACAACCTATTTATACAAAACATGAGTTCTCGCGCGACACGCTTTTCACATGGAACAAGCTTTCGCACGGCTTCAATCTCTCGCGTGGATTCATTTCTCGCGTGAGATCTGCTTCTCGCGTGGGAACTGCATCTCGCATGGCTTCTGCTTTTCGCACAGATCTAACTTTCGCATATGATGTTTTGCCGAGCCTTGATTTGTCTTCTACAATCTCCCCCTAGGCTCGGTGAAACATAATCAATCAAAGTCAATATTCGCCTTCTTGTAAGAGCCAGCATAGGCATACCATTTGTTTCTCAGGATCCGGTCAATCATCCATACGTACTGGCAAGATAGAAAATAAACAGACTCATCAGCTGAGATAGGGCAGTGTAACAGCTTGAATAAGTCGTCTTTGCCAAACTTCATTAAGTCTGCTGGATCAATGATTCGATAAGACCTGTCTATACATCTGATCACAGCGTGACCGGAATCCTTTTCACATCTCCAAGATATAAGTTGCCTTAAAGAGTTGGGAGGAACTGGAGCATGCATAGGGACTTTTCTGATAAATTTGGGATGTTGATAGACTCGTATTTTCATAGGAGCTTTAGTATTTTCATCAATTCTTGTTGAGTCATCAATCAACTTTGATTTTGCAGTCTTAAAGTCTTTGAAATTTGTGCGCATCTCCCTTCTTATCATGGATCTCATGAGCTCAGCTTCACTGTAATTACTCTCATTGAAGAATGGAGCTTTGCCCATGGAGTATAAATCAGCAGCACGTAAAGTATGGAAGTGTTGAGTGCTCTTTAGATAATCAATCTCTCCATTCCTTCTCTTTATGACATACATCCTTTTCTCACCATCATAAGCCCAGCTAATAACGTGAGACATTTCACCATACTTTTGTTTTGGCTTTGATATAAACAGAAAGTGTAAGGATCAAACATTTTGGATTACACTATAGTTATAACTGGTAAGAGATGAACAATTTGGAATACGTGCGATTACATGCAAGTTCGACACAAAGCTTGCACGAGGAAGCTGCATGCATGCATGCGACAGAAAGCAGTTTCGCATGCATGCGAAAATGTATGCATGCGAAAGGCAGGCAGGCGAGTCGCATATGCACGCGAAGGCAGGCGAGTCGCACAGCCAAGCGAAATGGTGATGCGAATCGCATGCATGCGAAAACACACAGACTTGTATATATATTCGCATGCGAATTCAGTTTTAGGTGTGCTTCATTTTACCGAGAGCTAGTGTAGATAGTTTGTGTTTTCTTTGTTTATTTCGCTCAATATGAGCAGATCACGTTTGTGATTTTCCACCCTCGGGTGAGATCGATCTTGTATCGATTATCATTGTAATCATTCTTCATATAATATACATTTTAATTACAATGAGCTTGTTGTAAACATTGAAAACACATTGTTATCTAGATTGCTTTACAGTAGATTGTTCACCCGTCTTCGTGTATTATCAAGTGCACCAATCTAACGAAGTGAGTTCGATCGGATCCTGGACTTTACATTTGGTATCAGAGCAAGGTGTTGCTCTTGATACAACGGATCATTATTCCGCGATCTTCCGTTCGAGGACGTTAAACAAGCTCAAAAGTTGTAGACCGCACACCAAGTGTTTGTGTAAATGCTCAAGAGACTTTGCTGCATGATTTTCTGAAGATTTGAAGCTCAAGAGTTGATGCATCAAAGTCAATTTTCGAAAGTGTGCGAGAACCTTCATTGAGAAAGGTTTATTCAACAATTGTTTCATCTATCCGCTGATGCGAGAACCTTTATTAGAAAGGTTTTGTTGAAGATTGAAGAATTCAAACTATAGCATAATCCAAGGGGGAGATTGTAAGGATCAAACATTTTGGATTACACTATAGTTATAACTGGTAAGAGATGAACAATTTGGAATACGTGCAATTACATGCAAGTTCGACACAAAGCTTGCACGAGGAAGCTGCATGCATGCATGCGACAGAAAGCAGTTTCGCATGCATGCGAAAATGTATGCATGCGAAAGGCAGGCAGGCGAGTCGCATATGCACGCGAAGGCAGGCGAGTCGCACAGCCAAGCGAAATGGTGATGCGAATCGCATGCATGCGAAAACACACAGACTTGTATATATATTCGCATGCGAATTCAGTTTTAGGTGTGCTTCATTTTACCGAGAGCTAGTGTAGATAGTTTGTGTTTTCTTTGTTTATTTCGCTCAATATGAGCAGATCACGTTTGTGATTTTCCACCCTCGGGTGAGATCGATCTTGTATCGATTATCATTGTAATCATTCTTCATATAATATACATTTCAATTACAATGAGCTTGTTGTAAACATTGAAAACACATTGTTATCTAGATTGCTTTACAGTAGATTGTTCACCCGTCTTCGCGTATTATCAAGTGCAACAATCTAACGAAGTGAGTTCGATCGGATCCTGGACTTTACACCTGTGTCTCTACATCAACTGCTGAAGCTGAATACATTGCTGCTGCTAGCTGCTGTGCTCAAGTGCTATGGATTCAAAATCAGATGTTAGACTATGGATTCAACTTCATGACTACTCCTATCCATATTGACAACAACAGTGCTATCTCCATTACTGAGAATCCGGTGAAGCACTCCAAGACAAAGCATATTGATATCAGGTATCATTTCATTAGAGATATTCATAAGAAACAGCTGATAAAGTTAATCAAAGTTGACTCAAATGAACAATATGCTGATTTGTTCACAAAGGCATTTGATAAACAAAGATTTAAGTATCTCATATCAGCAATTGGGATGATAAACATTGAATAACTACCTCTTTTGAAAACCTTTTTAATATGTAAAGTCTTGTGTCAATACAATTTAAGCCCAGTTACAAAAGATCTTTAAATTATTCCAAGTGTAAATTCCTTCCGAAGAGGAATTAACTATCGGAAGATATTCTTGAATATCTTCCGAAGCCAAATTCCTTAATGGAAATTTTCTTCTCGGAAGAGCTTTTGGTCTCGGAAGAAGCGATTGATCTTACATCAGATCTACTTCCGAAACTTATACAACTCTCCATTCGGAAAGACAACTGTACCTTCGGAAGCAATGCCTTGCTTCGGAAGATAAAGTTCCTTCAAAGGACAATTTTACCTTCGGAAGCAATATCATGCTTTGGAAGAGAAATTGCCTTCGGAAGAAAATTACCTTCGGAAATGTTTTACCCTCGGAAGTAAAGGTTTTTATATGTAACGGATATCTTTTGGGCCCCACTCTGTAAAAAGTAAAGATTTTGTTGATGATGGTCAGATTATTTAAAATTATCCTTGCCGCCACTATCATTTCTCCGCCGTAAACCACCATACCACCCACAGTAACCCCAAAATAGTTCCCTATTACCACCACTACCACAATTTACCCCTTTTTAAATAATCTTGACTGATCAATTTCATCTTCTTTTACCACTTTACAGCCCTAACTATTCCCTTCACTGTCAAACCTTCAATTTCATCCAAATTTCAAGCTTACCTTTTCTTCAATGGTGCTAAACCCTCAGCACAACCAAGTCGCATTA
Source organism: Flaveria linearis (assembly GCA_024085815.1). Taxonomy (NCBI): domain Eukaryota; kingdom Viridiplantae; phylum Streptophyta; class Magnoliopsida; order Asterales; family Asteraceae; genus Flaveria; species Flaveria linearis. Next base: position 57,589,413 of record CM044018.1, on the reverse strand, counting down.
CTTGATTCGTCAAGGGATGCCGACTTCACCCAAATCATCACATTTCTTGCCGAATCCACATACCTCACTGCTCTTACAGTTAATCCCACCGTATACTCCAACCATATGTCCAAATTCTGGAGTAATGGTGAAACTGCAGTTCTGAATGGGGTTCGAGTCCTGAGAACCCGCATTTGTGGCCAAGAGTTGGTCATCACTGAACAACTCATCAGGGAGCATCTCGAGCTTCATGATGATGGGGCTCCTACTGAGTTCCCCAAGGAAGACTTGGAAGGCACTTATATCCTCATGGGATATGGAGGAGATGTCAGCAGATCAACCGTGTACAAGTTCAATTTCTCTTACCATTGGAAGTTCCTGCTGCACATTATCCTGCATTGCCTCTCCAACAAATCAGGGGGTTGGGATCAAATCCCGTATGAACTAGGATGCCTAGTTCATGGGTTGGTGAGAGGTCTTCGCTTCAACTACTCACGATTTGTGTTGACCAACCTTATCGGAAATCTGAGCAGGGATACATTCTTCATGTATCCCCGATTTATTCAACACATAATCAACTGTGAGATGGAACCGAGCAAGCTTGTCTGCGCAGCTGCTCTTACTGTTCCACAAGTGAGACCTACCATCTTCAAGACACTGAAGAAGATGTCCGCCAACTTCACTGGAAGGTATACTCCACTACCTCCAGAGATGACTGAGCGCATAGCTCCTGGTGACATCCCTGTTATCCCCACAGGTGATGAACCCACACCAGCAACATCCACCACAATGCCAAAACCTTCTTTACCCATCAAAACTACATATCAGAGACGTCCAAAACGAACCCTTGTTCAATCTACTCTGACTGAACAAGCTCCTCCTGTTCACACCCAAAGGGCTAGAGTGGAATCATAGGCTCCCACTCAGTCCGAGGTCACACCATCCTTCACAATTGACCTCAATGTGGGTTTTGAGCCTCCTCAGTCTCAAACCCCTGAGCCCGAACCCCAAGCCTTAAGCCTACAGGGTGAGTCTCTACACTCCCCTGTGCAGCCTTCTAGGGACAGCCCCACCATAGGCTCAATGCCTGTAGACATTGATCAAGGTCCCGGGTCAGTAGGACTAACCACCCTCTCTTTCACTGACCTTTTACTCCGCACTGATGAAGAGATTACATCTCTCCATGGCCATGAAGTTGATCTACAACACCCTCTGAAAGATCAACAGAGCCAAGAGGGATCCCTTGTCTCTAGCCCCCATTAGAAGCCAATTACTGAGGTGAGTCCCACTGATGTGGAGAGGACTCATGTAGGCTCAGCTGCCACTACTCAAAGTCTCTCATTGAGCTCTCAGGACAGTGGTAACATAATTAGGACTGAGTCTACGGCAACTTTGCCCATTGACATCTCTGAAAGAGATGACTCTGAGCAAAGAAAACCAGGGTGCCAAGAAGCCACATCTGGTGGTGAGAGTGAGCATACTAGGTATGTTATCTCATCTCCCCGTGATTCTTCTCATGAAGATGAGGGAAGTATGCAACTAACACTTCAGTACTTGCTTTCTAAGGTCTCCAACCTGGAATCACAGGTGAGGATCTTAGAATCAAGGACTGCCACTCAGCAACTTGAGATTAACAACCTCAAGGCTAAACTAGCTGAGAAACAGACGGAGAGGTCTGTTAGGCATGTACCAATTCAGGTCTCAATGACTTCTTCCTCTAGCTCATCTAGCTCTCAAGATGATGCTACCAAAAAGGGGGAGAAAGTTCAGAGACAAACACTTGAGGAACCACAGACCCAATCTCTAACTTCCTAACTCATCACACTACCTGAGTCATCTCAATCCTTTCTAGAGATTGACTCAAAGATGCTTCAAGATCTCTACAGACTTTTCACAAAGTTTGTATTGAGATCATCCCTAGAACAGCCCAGCCCCGACACCACACTTATATACTTTGGGGCTGAGGAGCTTCAAAGACTAACTGCACCTTCTACCACTATGGAAGAAGTTGGTCAACCTAAGGTCCACATGGAACCCGAGATTAGCTTCGAAGGGGAAATGGGGACTGATGGCCCAGCAACTGAAACAGTTGGGACAGAACCTGCAGCAGTCTCATCTTCCGAAGCTCTAGCTGAAGCTTTCGAAGCTTACATGGAAGCCTCAGAAGAACAAGAAAAGTCTTCCGAGGCCAAAATAGAAGCTGCGGAAGGCTTATTTAAGATGTCCGAGGAACTGACCATCACAGATGTTATTGCTGAAATAGCATCTGAGGTGAGCAGGGAGGACATTTCTGACATTCCTCCAACCCAAACACCAGCTGAACTTCTCTCTCAATCACAACCCTCCATCCAAGAACCACCACAGTCAAGCACTGCCAAAGACAAAGGAAAACGAAAAATTGACTGCGGAAGAGCTTCAGGAGGAGGAGAGGATTGAGAAGGCCAAAAAGAAAGGTAGGTTTCCTACTGAAAAGCTGCTAGCTGCTAGTTCTAAGGCAGCTGCAGCCAATCAGGAAGAAATCAACCAGAAGAGAAGAACATCACTCATTGACCAGCTCATCAGTCTAGGAGCTGCAAATGAGGAGATACTCCTACTACCACTAGAGGAGTTGGTGACTTTGGAGAGGACAACCAGGCTACAACAAGAAAAAGAAGCCAGGTTGGCCTTGGAGAAGGAAGAAAAAGAGCAAAGGGAGGCAGCCCTGAAGCTGAGAGAGGATAGGATCAAGTTCCTACTCTCAAGAGGCTTCAGTCTTCCTGAACTGTCTCCACATGACGATGACATGATCCTGCTGCTCCACAATAAAGAGCAGGATCAAATGGAGAAGGAAAGGAAGAAGGCTGCTAGGGAGAAGTTGAGGGAAAAGGAGAGGAAGGAGGAAGAGAAGAGGGTCACTGCCACCAAGAAGTCCAATGACAAAGCCTGGATGAAGGACTATCTTCGGGCTCATGGCTTCTCTGGTAGGCAGGTGGGACCTATGTCCGAAAGGACACTCCAACGAATAGTCAGTGAAATCAAACCTGACATCCGTCTGGGGAAGAGAAGGGAGATGTACAGGAGGGTACAGGGAACGGTCTCAACCCCAGCCACTCAACCACAGCCACAACCCACACCAGAACCAACCCCTTTTCCCATCAAAACAGAACCCACTGATGAAACCTTCACCCCTCAACCCACAACTCTACCCATACCTACCACATCACCTCAACCACCCAAACTACCCATCCTAAAACCCAAGACACAACCCAAAACCACTAAACCTAAGCCTACCCAACAAACACCAAGACCACCCCGTCAGCCTCCTCAACATCTCTCCTTTGAGGAAATAAAGGAGTTCAAGATGAGGCTCATCAACTGCACTACTTTGAGCAGCATCTCCTGTGAGGGAGAGCTTATCAACATCACCTATGTTGATAACTCTTCAAGCTCCCTCACCCTAGGCCAATCTCTTGAGTTTCCTAGAGACACCTTGGGCCAGGTTGCAAGACTTCTTGGTCTCAACTCCGATATCCTCAATGCTGAGGAGAAGAGACTAAGAAGGAGACTGGTGACTCTACTGGATACCAGGAAAGAGGACAGGATTTCTGGTCAATCTCCTGGACCTAGAAATGCTATAATCCAGTGGAGGTTCGATGAACCTTCTCACAACTTTGTTGTGGAAAGGGAGAATGGTGAAACCAACAGGCTCAATGCCACTTCTCTACTGCATCTCAGCAGATTTGATCTTGCTAAGCTTGCAGAGAAGCCATTCTCCAATCCCTCCAACTCTGAGACTGCTGCACACATCAGAAACCATATCAGCGGTCTCCACTTGGCTGAACGAAGTAGAAGAGCCAAGATTGAAGAAGAGTTGAAGTTGAAAGGACTGGAAGACAAGGAAAGACCAACCACCAAAGGCACAGCCTTTCTACAGATGGTGGAAGGTCCTGAATTGGAACCGATAGTTCGATGGGAATATGACTATACTTCCCATCAACTAACTCTTTTCAGAGGGCCACAACAGAGGGTACACATAATCCAAGGTGACAGAGTAGAGGTTCTGTCCACCAAGGATCTGTACAAGATTCTCAGCACCACAGCAGGAAAGAATGAAGACACTGATAAACACTTACTTTCCTTGGTGCTGAGAGCTTTGAGAAGAAGAGAGAAGTGAAGTTTTGGTAGCATCAGCCTAGGGGGAGTTTGTTGGATCATGATAAGGCTGGTGCAACCAAAACCACTTCATAGTCACTTTTGGTGCTACATTGAAGGGCTTCCGAAGCCAAGCAAGAGATCTTCCGAAAGTCTGAAGAACAACAGCTGAAGAATATCTTCCGAAGACAAAGTCTGAGCTTCCAAAGACAAAGTCTGAGCTTCCGAAGACAAAGTCTGAGAGCTTCCGAAGACAAAGTCTGAGAGCTTCCGAAGACAAAGTCTGAGAGCTTCCGAAGACAAAGTCTGAGAGCTTCCGAAGACAAAGTCTGAGAGCTTCCGAAGACAAAGTCTGATGAAAGAGCTGAAGACAAAGTCTGCTTCCGAAGACAAAGAAGACTCCAAGCCTCGGAAGAAGCAGTCTTCCGAAGTATAAGTGGCTTCGGAAGAAGTTATTCTTCCGAAGCACTTTATCCTTCGGAAGACATTGCTATGTCCAGTAGATAAAAGTATGGTTCCTGACAGTCCGCTGCAGACCTCTGATACAGCATGGCATCTTCCTAAAGAGCCATGTTGTTGACCATACTTTATTCTACTGTTCACCTTTTTATGATACTACATGTTACCAACTTTAGTTGGTGACAAAAGGTAAGTCAGGGACATGTCCTGACTACCAACTCTCAGGCAAAATGTCTGAAAGACCTCACCTAGAGTCTTGTAGTATAGATGTAAGGTTAGAGGTGTCCAGCTGGTATCAAAGTATATCCGGCTGTAGGTAGTATTATATATATCTTCTCCCTGTAACTCTTTAGATAAGTGATTTGAGTCCAAGAGTCTTGTAATCCTTTGAGTTGAGAAGCAATATATAAAAGTACCTTGAAAATTTACTTGCTGTGTTAATTTTCTTATTGCTTGTTACTTGTTATATTGTGATCAACTCTTCATAGACTACTTGCCGAGTGTTGTTCACAGTGAGTTGAGAGAAAAATCACCCACATATTCGATCCTGCAATGCCTATGGTGGCTTTTGTGTTAAACGAGTCTGAGCCCCGGCTCGAGCTGGCTCGATTAGTAAACGAGCTCGAGCCCAAGATTCAAATGTCAAGCTCGAGCCGGCTTATGAGCCTAAACGAGCTTTTTATTTATATAATTTTTTCATAAATTAAATATATATTTATATAAATATTATTATATATTACTATATATAAAATTATGTAATTAGATAATATAGATATTATGTTACAATATAATAAGTATGATAATAAATAATTATAAAAAGAGTAATTATAAAAAAACAAAATTTTAATAATTTAATTACAAACGAGACGAGCCCGAGCCGAGCTAGATTTTGAAAAATTTTCTAACAAGCCAAGCCCGAGCTTTAAAAATATAACGAGCTGAGCTGAAGCTTACTAAAGTTAAAACAAGCCAAGCTTGTTTACACCTCGAGTCTAAACGAGTTCGGGCTCAGCTCTGCTTGTTTACACCTCTAGTGATGATAAGGGTGGCCTCATTTGAGAACATGTATGACCTTTTTGTTACAGTTGCGAAAGCTCTGCTATTTGGGATTTCTTTCACTTCTCTTAAGTATAGAATAATTTCTATGATATAAATTCATGTTGGGATTGTTACTATATGATACGATGGTGATAACTATTTGTATGGGAACATATTCAGTTTCATAGACGATGACGATATAATAGCAATTATTTTCCGACCCTTCAACGTTGATCATGATGTATACAATCTATATGGATGCAATTGATATTAATGGAATTGAATCCCACCGCGAAGCATGTGTGAATTCAACTAGTATATATTTAATATATGACTATATGTGGTCTTCAATGTAATGTGAAAGTGAAATTTTGTATTTCTTTTCATACCTAGCTACCCGACCCCCAAATGTAGTTAAGAAAAACAAAGACGGTAGAATTGTCCATGAACATGTGAGCATTAAAAGGTTTGAGAAAAAACAATGTATGTGGTACACAGCGAGTGAAAATTATTGACTATACTAGCAACTTTGTGTCACAAACATAATGATTTGTATCGTGGGGACTAGTAGTAAAATGATGTAATCTCTAATTAATTTGTTACAATGAATTCTCTAGAGAAAAACAATTGTGATTTAAGAATAAAATATAAATTTATGTTTGACACTTAATAATAATTAAATAAATAAATAATGTAATGTCTACCTAAACTCATTGATGAATATGTAACTTTTCTTTGTAAATTATTTTTAACATATAACAATATCAACGACGTCGGTGATTTGTATGTCGATAAATAGATATCATAAGTTAATAACATTTTAAAAGGAAACATTGAAATTATAGTTGTTTTTATTAAAAAAATTCCTACAAGTAAAAAAAATCCACAACTTCTAACGCCTCACTAATTCATCACCCCCTCCATACTTTTCCCCAATCACCCATTCATTTCATCATCAGGAACCATACATTACCCAATTAGAGGTAGGTTTTATACATGTACCCTTAACAAGCGGGTTCGAATTAATTATGAAATCATCCAAAAGAAAGTGTGGAGAGACGAATAGTACTTGAAATGATCAAAGTTTCATTTCTAGTAGTATTCGATTCTATGTAAACAAACTTCCACAACATCGTGTTTTATAAGTTCACACTAGTATCTCACAGCATATATTTTTATACCCGGGATGTCTGAAATTATTATATACTATCAGGCTTTGAAAACTAGACATAGAAAGTCATTGTTAAAATATTAATTTGTGGTTGTGTTTAGATTTTTTTTTCTTCACGTCCTTATATATAATTGTAAAAAATGAGGTTGTATTTAAAATATGGTATTTTTTAGGTAAAGTGGGTTATATCGATTATATTTTCTATCTGTCTTATTATCTTCAAACCGAGCCTACATGTAGTTAATCACGTTAATGTCATTGTCGCAATGCGTATAATGAAATTTGCAGACGCATCTCATTGCAAAGACTTAATTTCTAGTTTAACTAATTATGTAGATATAATTCTCTAAGGGATGGATTCAATACTAACTCTTGTTAGCCTAAAAATCATAAGAGCCAATATTGAGCGTTAACTAATCAAATCAATAGATGAGATAGATGACATATCATCAATTGACAATTAGTGTATTAACTAATTAGATTTAGCATTTTTTCGTCATTTGTATTATTTTAATTAAAAATGTCACACCCTCAAAATCCGCTAACGGGGTTTTACCGTCAGGCGTGTGACATAGCCAGGATCTCAGATAAGCATCATTTACACCAAACGACTCGATACTTACAAAACATATAGATTGCTTAATAATAATGAAACACACCAATTATGTTTAAGTATTACGGAAGCGAATACAGTAAAACATTTAACAATAGTTTTGGATGTAACATCCCGTATTTTTTTTTATAAACAAATAAGTTTAAAACGTTATTAATTCCAATAATTACAAAAAAAAATTATAATAATAATAATAATAATAATAATAATAATAATAATAATAATAATAAACAATGATTTATAATAAAAAAATGTATAAAAATTGGATTTATAAGTCCAGGGGCTGAAATTGTAAATTATGAAACTTGTTTTAAAAACTTTCACATGAAATAATAATAACTAAAAACCACAGGGACCAATTGTGTAATTTCTAAAATTACAAACCCAACCCCCCGCCCAACCCCGTTTTCCCGATTCCTTCTCCGGTCGCCGCCGGCGACAACTCCGGCGAGCCCAACACCCCCCAAAATTAAACGGTTTTGACCAAATCAATCATACCCGACAGTCTCGCGTGGATGACTCGAACACCTGACCCACAGTAATTTGAATAAATCGAGTACCTAACCCACTAAACCGACCCACTTCCACTCGGCCGAAAGCATCAGCCACGAATCGCACTAATCTTCAATAATAGACTAATTAAATCGCACATCTACGATTATAAATCTGTTCCTAATCTAACTCAGTTTCCAATTCATCAAAAACACACATGAAATTCCACCTCGATTATCTTTTGAAGCCGCGACCTGCAACTTAGTCGAACACAACCTTCTGGCCTTTCTAACTTGAAATTAACAGAGGGCTTTCAACCATTAGAATCATTTGAAGCTATCTGCAAGATTAATTCGAGTTTCATCAGTGTTTGATCAACGTTCGAATTCAAGATAAGCCGCGACTTGTTCTTGACTGTATTTATCATCAATTCAATTCGAATAAGGTAATTAAACACATCTATATATTCGGTTTATCATGGGGAAACAAAGCCCTAACATTAATTTGATTATTAACATCGAATTGATCTTCAATTTGGATCAAATCGGATTAGGGTTCTTCGAAATTGGGGGAAACTGGAAAAACCAGTTTAACAACAATTCGGGCGGAGTTCTATCGCGGCTTAGAGCCTTGGTTCACTGGTTTGGTGCGTGTGTGTGCAGGTGAGAGGTCCCGGGTTCGACCCCGGGCAACCTCTTTTATTTTTTTAAAAGCTTTTTAACCATTTTAAAAATATACAAAAATTCTTAAAAATTATAAAAATAAATATTATAAATCTCCCATATTTTAAATCCTATATAATTATTTTCTGTAAATTTATTTTATTTAAAAACCTTAATAAATTTTTATAAAATATTATTCATGAACATTAAAAATACTTATTTTTATAAAATGGATTCTAAACCGTGTATAACTATGAAATAATCACGAAAATCATAGAAATAAATTATTTATAAATATTACAAATAATTATTTTTAAAAAGGGACTTTAAATAATATATTAAATCATCAAATTATTAATAAACATTATATTATTTTTAATTATGGATTAATCATGATAAATGTAGGAATTATATTTTCATAAATTATTTACAAATATAACTATAGGTATTTTTCTATAAAATATACCTTAATTAATAGATTAGACTAATAAATTATTATTATTATTATTCGTATTCTTATTATTATCAATATTATGAACTTTATTAATATTACTACATCATTTTAAATATAATTCGGTAATAACATAACTATTATTATCATAATTATGATTATGATTATTTTTATTTTATTATTAGTAACAATACCATCATTATAATTAATATCAATATTAGTAATATTAGTAATATTACTATTACATGGTGTTATTTGTATATCAAATCGTGTGCGTCAAACCGAACCGACCCAAATCCAATCAAATATATCTATTCACGTGGAATACATATTAAAGACTTAGTTACAATTAATACATAGGTGTTGGTCGTGTTTGGACGTGCATTGCATTATTCTGTGAAGTTTGTGGTTCATTACAACAATCCAAGGTGAGTTCCGTGGCCCCTTTTTATGTTTATACAAATTTTCAATGTTTTCAATGGGGGAAAAGTATGCTCACCCGTTTTTGATGCTGTACAATCTTACATACAATTTTCATACTTGGAATCAATGTGATACTATTCTTATAATCTAATACATACATGGTGTTATTCTATTCTTACAACCATTAATTCCGGGTTAGGAACCAACGGATAGGTATTGGTAGTACTACTGGGTTGACACTCCCACCCTCGACAGATCGGTTTAACTTGTGAGTTACCGACTACAGCTGCCTGCAATCAGGCCATGGGTGAATATATTCCGTCGAACTTATATGCATAAACGTCATAGGGTTTGGTTGTAAAACACATGTTATGTGGTTTGTGCTTACAGTATGATTCCATATCAAATTCTATACAGCATCAATTACATGTTTTCAATTTAAACCTGCGGAACTCACCAACATTATGTGTTGACATTTTTTAGCATATCTTTTCAGGTGAACATAATCAAAGAGGATAGCTAGAGTTGATGCCTTAGCCGAGACCCTCAGGATTTTAATAAGCTTTGCATTAGTCATGTATATCATTTGTTCCATTTGTGAACTGTGTGTAATTTAGATTTGGAATTAATAAGACTATGATAGTCGTGGAGCTGACTAACCACGACACAAGTCACCATTGTGTCAGGCGACATCATGACATGAGGATTTTGCATATAATATGTCTCTGTAATTATACCAAGTGTTATGACGATCACGTCCGTCGCATCCTCGTGTTTCCGCTATAAGCGGGGGTGTGACATTGGAACACGCAAACATGCGTCCAATCCAATTAATGTAAAGTAAATGCAAATTAAATCTTGAAAACAGTTTGTGGTGAATGCGGAATGACATGCGGTAGATGCTGTGCTCCTAAACGTGCCACATCAATGTTCTGGGAGAAAACATGCAAAATCTCAGTACAAGACTGGTGAGTTCACAGGTTTATTAGAAAACTGTATGTATCAGTAATGAAATTCCCGGATTTTGTAATCAAAGCATACAATGGGTAGCTAATCCATAATGATCCTATGTGTATGAAGTCGCGACTGAGCTGACATGTAATCAATAATAAAACAGGCCCGGTTGTGGATCACACACCACAACACTTGTAATTAGGCTAACCGTTCACCCGTTTGACGAACGTTATGCTAGCGCGACTAGCCCGGGTGGGGTATGTCAATCCCAATAGTACTACTAACAATCACCTCGCTATTAACCATATTAACGGTCCAAATGGCAAAGTATAACACCATAGTATCAAGTATATGCAGTATTACAGAAATCCAAATGTAATGTAACTTTTATGAAAACAGCATGTTTCTCTCCCCCAAAAGAGTATATAAGTAAAAGTGGGGCTGTAAACTCACCTTGAATTGATGTAATGATATGAACGAGAACTTCAAAGAATAAGGCAATGCATGATCAAACACGATCAATACCTATTATTGATTGTAATTGAGACTTTAAAATGTACTCAACTCGGATAGTTAAATTTGGACGGATTTGGGTCGGTTCGATTTGATGCACACGATCGGTTTTATATATATCTAAGTTTAATTATAAACTTTGTGATTTATATATTTAATTTTAATTAATTAAAGTATAATTTTATAAGAAACAACTCGTAAATAATTGTGAAATTACAAGTTGCTTGATTTCTACAATTTTCACGATTATTCTTTAATTAAACACGATCTAGTGTTCATTTTTATAAAAATGGTTATTTATAGTATTTGTAGATAATAATTTATAAAAATTATTAAGGTTTTTAAATAAAATAAATTCACAGAAAATATTTATGTAATCTTTTAAATAAGAATAGTTTATAAAAATTATTTTTATAATTTTTAAGAATTTTTATAAAATTTTTAGAAGCTTAAAAAGCTTAAAAATAAATAGTTAAGGGTCCCCGGGTTCGAACCCGGGACCTCAAACTCACAATCCCACACACCAACCAGTGAACCAAAGGTATACAGTCGCGATCAAACTCGGTTCCTTTTGTTTTTAAGCAGCCCATCCCAGTTTCCCCCAAACCGTATGAACCCTAATTCGATTTCATCTAAATTGAACTCGAATTCGATTCTGTGAATGAACATAACCATGGGGCTTTTAATCCCCATGTGAAAACGAGTATGTAGTAGTGTTTAATTACCCGAAATTGAAGACTTAATTGACAAGAACAGATGCAGGTGAGGTCGCGACTGAGGAAAGATTGGTTCGATACCCAAATGTTGTTATTAATCAAATTAACTTTGAGGTTAGCTTCGAATTAACCCAAAGATGAAAAGCCCTCTGTTTAATTCGAGTTAGGAAAGTCGGAGGGAGGTGTTCGACCCAGTTGCAGGTCGCGAGGTAAGAGTGATCGATTGTGTGTTTTCGTGTGTGTTTTATACTGATTTAAGTTCAGTGGATGATTAGAAACGACAAAATGATCGTGAATATGCGATTTCTTTTGATTATTATACTGTTTAGTGCGATTAGTGGATGAACTTTCGGCCGAGTGGGGTGGTTGGATTCTAGATCGGATTATCGATTCAATTCTAAATTATTTTGGGTGTTTGAGTTCGAATTTGGTCCACGATTCGATATGGACCGGTTGTGCGATTTAAAATCGAGCATTTTGAAGGTTTTGGGGCTCGCCGAAGCTCGCCGGATCCGTGGCCGGAAAAACGGGGTTGGGCGGGGGGATGGGTTTGTAATTTTTAAAGTTACACTTTTGGTCCCTGCGAATTTAAGTTTGTCATTTTATGTTTGAAACTTTCAAAATAAGTTTCTTAAATTACAATATTAACCCCTGGACTTATAAATCCAATTTTTTTAATTTTTTTATTTTTGTTTATCTTAATAATTCTTACAAATTATTAATAGAAATATTATTATTATGATGTTATTTTTATTATTATTTTTTATTGTTATTATTATTATTATTATTATTATTATTATTATTATTTATTATTATTATTATTATTATTATTATTATTATTATTATTATTGTTATTATTATTATTGTAATTATTGAAATTTAACGTCAACGTATGTAACTTATTTGTTTTATAAAATTAACTTTTTATTAATAAAAATACGGGATGTTACGGTCTTCCATGCATTAGGAAATTTCGTCCCGAAATTTTAATCACGAGGAGGCTGTGCTAAGATTTAGTTGAGTTCCGAGAGCTGATTGGATACTTTTCCAGAAACGAGGGATGAAGCGACCATCGCGATCAGAGATAATATCTAAAGGTTCACCATGCCGACTGACTATTTCATCGATCAACGATAATCCAGATACTATCGTTTTTTAGAGGAAACATTGGAAATGATGACGAGTTACCATGGTATATTAGACTTTTAATCAAAACTTCCAGAATATAATTTCGTGGTAAGGTGATGTCTAGAAATCAAGATAAGACCAATAATGATGAGAAAGGTTATCCATTGGAATTTAAGAATTCCAAACGTCACCATATGAAACGATCTTAGTGCATATCTTGTGAATATGTATTTCTCCTTTGACCAACCATCGATCTAAGAATAATACTGTAAAACCTCTGATATTCTCCCAGAAACAATAACACACGATCTCAATCACGTGAATGCGGAATGTAAACGTGATTGGATATAAAAGAAGATTGGATTGAACATAAAATGCTTCTTAGATTGAACAAACAACCTATTACAGGTCTTGTGCAGTTTTCGCACAGTACAGGAAGATAATGAATGAAAAGCTTAATTACAAAAAACGAAAACAAGCTATTTATACAAAACATGGAGTTCTCGCGCGGGATGCTTTTCGCGCGGCTTTGGCTTTCGCGTGGCATCTTCTCTCGCGTGGAAGCTTGTCTCGCATGGTCTGCGACTCGCGTGGGATCTGCTTCTCGCGTGACTTCTTTAATTCGCGTGGATTCAGTCTTTCGCACAGGCAGTTTGTTTTGCCGAGCCTTGATTTGTCTTCTACAATCTCCCCCTAGGCTCGGTGAAACATAATCAATCAAAGTCAACATTCGCCTTCTTGTAAGAGCCAGCATAGGCATACCATTTGTTTCTCAGGATCCGGTCAATCATCCATACGTACTGGCAAGATAGAAAATAAACAGACTCATCAGCTGAAATAGGGCAGTGTAACAGCTTGAGTAAGTCGTCTTTGCCAAACTTCATCAAGTCTCCTGGATCAATGATTCGATAAGACCTGTCTATACATCTGATCTCCAAGATATAAGTTGCTTCAAAGTGTTAGGAGGAACTGGAGCATGCACTGGGACTTTTCTGATAAATTTGGGATGTTGATAGACTCGTATCTTCATAGGAGCTTTAGTATTTTCATCAATTCTTGTTGAGTCATCAATCAACTTTGATTTTGCAGTCTTAAAGTCTTTGAAATTTGTGCGCATCTCCCTTCTTATCATGGATCTCATGAGTTCAGCTTCACTGTAATTACTCTCATTGAAGAATGGAGCTTTGCCCATGGAGTATAAATCAGCAGCACGTAGAGTATGGAAGTCTTGAGTGCTCTTTAGATAATCAATCTCTCCATTCCTTCTCTTTATGACATACATCCTTTTCTCGCTATCATAACCCCAGCTAATAACATGAGACATTTCACCATACTTCTGTTTTGGCTTTGATATAAACAGAAAATGAGCTTCAGTAGGTGGTGGTGGTGCTTTGAACTGTAAACCTCCTCTAGTGTATAGGGCAATCTGACCAGTAGTATCTGTCTTTGTAGAATCAGTAGGAGTTTCACCACTCACAGTCTCATTGGGAATTTCTCCTTCTTCAAGATTGATGTCTTTGAATAGCTCTTGAAGGTTGTTCCCAAAAATGTCTGTATATTCATTCTGCTCTTCCAGATCATCAAAAATATCAAGTTCTTCTTCAACAGCTCCAGATGAAGTTTGTTGAAAAGAATACAATTCTTTTTCATACACACTTTCCGTGGCAGGGTCCAGTGGATCATATCCTTCTGGATCACTAACACTTGGTCGATCGACATTATTAGTGTTAGTATCTCCAGTTGGACTCGAAGAAGAACCTGAAGCATCACCTCCATCATCATTATTACCATTATTACCTCCATCATCTCCACCATCATCATCATCACCATCATTTCCACCATTGTCATCATCATTTTCATTTCCACCATCGTCATCATCATTTTCATTTCCACCATCGTCATCATCATTTTCATCGTCATCTTCATCATCATCATCCTCATTATCATCAGAATCAGCATAATCAACCAACTCTTCATCCTCCCTTTCATGAACAATAGGCATAGAAACCATGTGTTCCGGCTCAACGAAAGTTGTAGATGTGTAAGCTTCGGTGATAGGTACTTCAGATGAAATAGGAACATCTTCAGTAGTGCTAACACTTGGCTGTACAATAGATGCTTGAGCTTCGTTGACCGTTTCCTTCTCAGGAACAGTCTTAGTAGGAGGTGGGCTTGGAGAGCGTCTACTTGATTCACTAATTACTGTTGTAGACCTTATGATTGGTGGCTGATGAAAATAAGTCTGTGAAATGAATTCTCTCAGCTCATTCAGTTGTCTCTCCAACCCAGAAGTGTAGTCAAACATGCTCTTCATTTGTTTTTCAAGAGAGGCCAATCTTGTGTCTTTGATAGTTGAGTCGAGATGAATCATGTTGATCAGATTTGTCTTTTCATCATTGCCTTTCTTTAATTCAGCAATCAACTTCATATTCTCAAAGTTTTCTTTCTCCAGGTTCTTTATTCTTTCTTCCAATGTGATAGAACCAGGAGTGCTTGATGATTCCTCTCTCCTCTGAAACTCAGGAGGAGTATTCAAGAGTGTATCGACATCAAACTCTAAATTTTCTTGATGAGGTGGTGTAGAAAAACCTGAGCCAGAAATATTAGCTGCTCCAGAAACAGGAACTGTTTCTGTTTCAGGAGCAGAAGAAGTCACATTGGCTGCCTAATCTTGCTCTGTCTCGGTGATAACCACATGTGTTCTTGGTCTTCTGGGTATAATACCACGACCTCTCTTTCTAATTGGATAATCTCTCCCTCTCTTTCTAATTGGATAATCTCTCGGTGTTGCCTACTTAGTTGGAGCATTATCTTGATCATCAAACAGTAACACTCTGTTTAGAATAGCCTGTGAGACAGTCACTCTTTTCTCCTTGACTATGGCAGTGATAATCTGATTACCAGCTTGGTCTTTTTCTAGAGCAGCCGTGCTCCAGAAAGAATCAATAAGCTCAGAATATATTGCTGGATCAGCAGATATGGCATAGACAATCCGAGAATTCTTCAGACCCTCGATCATAGAAGAAAATAGTTCCTTCCCTTCCGGAACCTCATCTAAGTAGGCAACACAATTATGATTTTTATTGAAAATCATTTGTGCCATCTGCATTGTCACAACAATCAGGATTAGAACACTTAGAATATAACTTAATTATGCCAAAAGAGTTGCAACTCTTAGAACAAAAATTTACACTTAGAAAATTTCATCACTTGTAAACAATTAATAATCTCAAAGTTTATTACACTTAAGGTTTATCAATAAAAAGTTATTGTGTACAAGTACATTTGAGACACAAATGCTTCAACACTTAGAAACTTTTAAAACTTTCTGTTATGCGAAAAAACTAACACTTGCGAAAATTAATAATGAGCGAAAAGTGTTAATGCGACAACACTGTTCACGCGACAAAACTGTCAATGCGAGAACTCAGTTTGTGCAACAAATGCTATTCATGCGACAACACTGTTTCGTGCGAAAATAATGTTCACGCGAAATCACTTTGCGAAAACTGGGTTCAAGCAAAACGTGTATGTCACGCGAAACCAAGGCTCACGCGCGAATCAGTTTCACGCGACAACCCTTTTTCGTGTCTGTTCATTTCTACGCGATTCGCACAACCCAAATTCAAATTAACAGTTCAAATCTCGATTTTAATCAATGAAGTCCAGATCATTGATGTCGCCTAAGTCTATTAGGTCGATTTCATCTGTCAATTTTATCTATTAAGTCCATTTTGTAAGATTTTTGGATCAAGATGTTAGGTTTTCCTTAGCATTTCAAATCTACAGTAATCCAATCAACCATGTTATACCTGTAAGTCACAATCTGAGAGTAATGCTAACGAAATATGAAACACAATCACAACAAGAGTGAAATGAAGTCTGTTTGATGTATGCGAAATGAGAATTCGGAGAATATGCGAAAAAGGTTTTCGGGTAAGTGTTTGAGCGAAAAGTGGGTTTTTCTAGAACACAGTGAATTTTATACCCCAGCCGAATCACGCGACAAGGCTTTTCGCAAGACCTGCTCTTTCGCGTGACTCCCTTTGTCGCATGACTTCAAAGATTTCAAATTTTTCAACTTTTAAATCTTTTCAAACCTTTACACAACTTTCAATCTTTTTATTTTCAATGAATTATGTCAACATAAAATGTTATGTACCAAGTAACTAATTAATTTAATAAATCTTCAATTTTCAAAAAATTTTCTTGTTATTTATTTGTCCTAAAAATAAAACACTATAAAAGTAAAATAAAAACAAACACTAACATACAAAATAACAAAAGAAAGAAAACACTTAAAGAATCAAGATCGGATTTGCTTGTTTTGTATAAATTTTCATAATGAGATCATATAGTTCTTTTGTCAAGTTAAGACTCTGTCCGGCTTTATATAAAATAACTGGTTAAGTTGATTGTCAATATCTGTTGTCCGCTTTAAACTTATACTTCATGTTTTACTCAGAAACATAATGAGTGATATATATCATGTTTTTGTGTTGATTTAATATAAGTCAGTGGATCCCATAATCAGAACTTCTGTAGAATAATTATTATCCTTCAAGACACTATTGAGATTTCAAGTCACCCCAATTTGACTTAAACCATGCATTGATGATCAGTGATACCATTTATTGTATTCCTAAATATAACTATTTGAGCATAACTAGCCTGAGAAATATTTCTTAACCCAGAATATTAACAAGTTTAAGGACTTACTGACAGCCATCCGGACTTACGTCTGCCCTCTCAAGATGTTTAGGACTTACAAGCCATTCGGACTTACATGCCCCATCTTTCAATTTTGTCTTCCAAAGTTAAAAACTATTCTCAAAATCAGAAAATATATACCATATAGTATGTATGTCTTTTAGACATATCTTTTGATTTGTTGTGCTTCTTGGCATCTTATATCCTATATGGCCTTTTTCTTTTGGCATCTTTTTGCTCAATTATTTTCTTTTTGTGTTTTTCTCTTTTTGTTTCTTTTGTATTTTGATCTTTTATATATATATATAGTTATGATAATCACTGAATCAATCATATACAGGCTTGAGTATGACAAGATTATATCTCTCAGTCTGTGTTAGAACATTTTTGACACAGAATCCTGATATGTTCCCCACTAAATCATATTTCTTTAATTCAAGTGTAATCACTCAATTATGATCTTTTCATTTCTGAAAGCAAAGCCTATCGACATATCAAACATAATCCAAGTGTATTTGTATTTAATCCTTTGAAAGTACTTATACTCGTTTTGAACTTTATAATATCATTTCTCATTTAAGCATGAAAATTTCATCTTTTGATGTTGGCAATCCTTTGATCTTAACTCCCCCTAAGACCAAAAATATTTTTCAGAACTTGTTTTTCTCCCCCTAAAATTGGGATTGTTCTTTCAAGAAAAAGAAACAATTGCAATTTTATTCTTTATGTAAAAAAATGAAAAATCTTTTCGTGAAGATTCATTAAACCAATTTATCCAAAGTTAATCATTCCCAATGATTGCACAAGGAAATCAAATCGAGAATGATCAAATGCCTTGGTAAATAAATCAGCGATATTTTCAGTTGACGACACTTGTTTTAGATGAATAAGTTTACGATCAAAACAATCGCGGATAAAATGGATGCGGATGTCAATGTGTTTAGTCTTAGAGTGTTGAATGGGATTTTTCACGATGTTTAGTACTGCCGTGTTATCACACCAAATTGGTGTGTCATAAATGTTGAGACCATAATCGAGAAGTTGTTGCTGAATCCAGACAAGCTGGGAACAACAGCTCGAAGCAGCCACATATTCAGCTTCGGCAGTGGATGTGGATACAGTGTTCTGCTTCTTACACTGCCAAGAAATGAGTCGGTTACTCAAGAATTGACATCCTCCTGTGGTCGATTTCTTGTCTAAGTTACAACCACCATAATCACTGTCAGTATAAGCAAATAAATTGAAATCGGAATTTCGAGGATACCAAAGACCAAGTTTAGGTTGACCCTTGAGATACTTGAAAATCCGCTTGACAGCTTTCATGTGTGATTCCTTTGGATCACTTTGATAGCGGGCACACTGACAAACAGGGAACATGACATCCGGCCTGCTTGCAGTGAGATACATGAGGGAACCAATCATTGATCTGTAAAGATGTTGATCAACTGATTCTCCTAATGGATCCAGAGTAAGAGTAGGACGAGAAGCCATTGGAGTTGGAGCTACTTTGGAATCTTGAAACTTGTATTTCTCAAGAATAGTCTGAACATATTTTTCTTGATGAATGAGAATACCCGTCTCAGATTGAGTAACCTGAATACCCAAGAAAAATGAAATTTCCCCAAGGGAACTCATCTCAAACTTCTTCTTCATCACCTCTTCGAACTCCGTGCACATACTATCATTTGTGGAGCCAAAATGATATCATCGACGTAGATTTGAACCAAAATGATATCATCGCCTGATTTTCGTATGAATAAGGTTTGATCAATTGCTTCTCTTGAATAACCATTTGTGAGCAAATGTTCAGTCAGAGTTGCGTACCAAGCACGAGGTGCTTGATGTAAACCATATAGCGCCTTATCCAACTTGTAAACATAATCAGGATGATCTGGGTCTTCAAATCCAGGAGGCTGACAAACATAGGTTTCTTCCTTCATTTCTCCGTATAACAATGCAGTTTTAACATCCATCTGGTACACCTTGAAGTTCATGTGTGAAGCAAAGGCTAAGAATATGCATATTGCTTCTAGTCTTGTAACTGGAGCATACACTTCTTCATAGTCCAATCCCTCAACTTGATAAAATCCCTGCACAACAAGACGTGCTTTATTCCGAACTATAACACCTTTTTCATCCGTCTTGTTTCTAAAAATCCACTTTGTCCCAATCGGAAGCTTATCCTTTGGAAGTTCAACAAGATGCCAAACATTGAGTTTCTTGAATTGCATCAATTCATCTTGCATTGCTTCTATCCAGCTGTTTTCTTTGAGTGCCATTTCCACATTCTTGGGCACTATTTGTGATAAAAAGCAAGCATATAGACATGTGTTGATTGCCCCTGATTGACTTCTGGTAATTACACCTTCGTGCAACGGACCAATGATTGCTTCAGTTGGATGAGTTTTATGTATTCTCAATTGAGGAATCTCATCTGCAATCATTCCATCTTCCAAATTTGTAATATGTTCAATATTATCATGAGCTTCTTCAGAGTGTTGAGATTGATACACAATAGTTTCTTCAAGTGTGTCATCTGAAATATGAATGTCAGAAGCAGTAGACACATTTGGAGATTCTTCAAAAGGAACTTGAATGATTTCTATCGGTGTATGTATAGTTTCTGAAGAAGATGAAGATAATGGAGAACTCAATGATTCTTCCAGCTCCTGAGTAGGAACATCTAATGACTCAGAACATGCATATACAGGTACAGAAGCTGTAGGAATATCTTTGGATGATGAAGCAACAGCAGAATCATCAGATATCAAAGATGAAAGGTCCTCAATGATTTTGTTATCCAAGGAGATTGCTTGAGAAGTAGAATCTGCAGATGAAGGTTTAGAAATTTTAAAATTTATAAACAAAGATTCATAATCATAAACCCATGAAGGAGCTGAACCTGCATCAGTTATGTTAAGCTCGTGCCAATCAATGTTAAATGACTCAACTATTTGTCTAGTTCTTTTATTATAAACACGATATGCAACTTTATTGGCAGCATATCCCACAAAGTAACATTCATCCGCCTTTTCAGAAAATTTTGAACTAGATTCAGTTGTATGCAACAAAGTGCAACAACAACCAAACGTTTTAAAATATTTAACTTTGGGTTTGTGTTTATAGAATATTTCATATGGAGTCTTATTTAATCTTTTGTTGATTAAAGCACGATTTTGAACATAACATGCAGTATTTACTGCTTCAGCCCAAAAGAACAAAGGTAATTTGGCAGCAGAGATCATCATTCTAGCAGCTTCAATCAATGTTCTATTTCTTCTTTCTGCAACTCCATTCTGTTGTGGAGTGCCAGCAGCACTGAATTGTCTGGCAATTCCCTTGGATTCACAAAACTCATTCAGAGTTTGATTGCAAAACTCTGTCCCATTGTCACTTCTGATGCATTTTACCTTTTTCTCTGTCTGATTCTCCACCAAAGTAATGAACTTGATCAAAAGGTGTGGAGTTTCATCCTTAGATGCTAAGAAAAACACCCAAGTAAATCTAGAAAAGTCATCAGTAACAACCAGACAGTAAGATCTTCGACCCAAACTTAAAACACTTACTGGACCAAAAAGATCCATGTGTAAGAGTTGTAAGATTGATTCGACTAAGTTGTGTGCAACTGGTTTATGAGGAAGTTTATGTTGTTTACCCTTTGAACATGACAAACAATGTTCATTTAATTGAAATTCTTTTTCGGGTAAACCAATAACATGATTTCCACGTACAAGTTTATTCATGTTTTTAAGATTGACATGTCCTAATCGACGATGCCATAACATGGAATCATTTTCCGAGGCTTTGGATAGTAAGCACGAAGCTGTTACCAAAGAATTAGAACAATGCATATCAAGAAGATATGTATCATTGTCTCTCGGAGTCCTCATCAAAATCCATTCATCAGGAACAACAAAACCTGGTTTTAAAATTAAGCATTCTTTGTTAGTAAAGTGTGTAGAATATTGTTTGTCACAGATTTGAGACACACTTAGCAGGTTATGTTTTAATTCCTCAACAAAATTAACATTCTCAAAACTTAGGACGCCGTTTGTAACTGTACCACGTTTAGTAATTCGTCCTCCTCTATCTCCTGCAAATATCACTCTCCCTCCGTTGTATGATTGCACATCTTGTAGTAATGATAAGTTACCCGTCATATGTCTTGAACAACCGCTATCTACATGCCATAGACTTTCAGTAGTCTTTTGCGGTTGTCCCTGCATTCGTAACAAAATTACTTAGATTTTGGTACCCAAGTCATACATGACTTGAGCACATTGTGTGTTGCAGTAAGACAAAATGATTTGATAGTATTATATTTTGTTTGCATATCATTCTTTTCATTTATGCTTTTAATCTTGACATTTTCCTTTACATCATTAGTCAATTTATTATCCCGTTTGACATTGAAATCATTAACAACCTTTGATTTCATATTATTTAAAAATTTTCCACGAGTGAAAAATAGTTTTCTATTATGAGAAATAGAATTATGAAATCTTTGTTTGCTTAATGATTTTTGTCGAAAAGGACAATTATTTGCCAAATGATTTGTGTTTCCACACTGAAAGCATCTCTTTTGTTGTGTGGGAAAACAAACTGTGGATGACAATTATGAAAATTGTCATAAAAACCAAAGTCAGATTGACTAGGTTTAACTTTCTCCACAGTCTCTCGAATCTTTGTTTCGTTTGACAATTGCAAATTCATCTTTTGCAGACTCGAGGAAATTGATGAATTATGACCACTTTGGATTGTAGATTTGACAGTTTTGACTTTTGGAATTGGTGGTGTTGAAATAGGAACAGTCTTTGATTCTGCTGGAGTAGGACCAGACTTTGAATTTGCTGGATGAGGACCAGGCTTAGATATACGGATTGGTGCTGGAGAAGGACCAGGCTTTTGAATTTTCAGATTGAATGCAGAAGAATCATTCACTTGCAAATTTGGGCTACAAACATCTTGATTCACAAGGTTAGGATTATAATATAGTTTATTTTTAAAGAATCGAGAATTCGTTTCTTTAATAATATGTTCTTCATTTTCAATTAAACCTTTTGAAACAAATCTATTTTTAAAATCCTTTTCAATTCTTTCTTTCTGATTTACCCTTAGATTTGCATTCAAATTATATTTGCTATTTGATTTCATCTCATTCAAAACAACATTCTTTTCATTTCCTGACAAGTTTTGTTTACAAGCAAATTGTGAAACTTTTACATTCTTATTTTTCAAACATTCATTCTCATTCTCTTCCTCACTCTCACTTTCTCAATCTTCAACCAACCCATCCACCTTCATTTTATCTGCAAAAAGATTTTCAGGTGATTGTTTAGGTTTGGGTACTATGATAGGATCAACAGATAAATTTATTTTGACAGAAGGTTTTAAGTCTTGAGATGGAGAGAATCCAATTCCATAGACCATATCAGAATCACAAATGTTATCAGATGAAGGTAAACATGAATAATCATGATTAATTGGAGGAGCAATGTTAGAAAATCCAACACCACACTTTCCTCCTTTGATCTTTTGAGTCATTTGTGACTTGATTATTCCTTCAACCATTATTGATGAAAGTTCAAATTTTTCAACAATCAATTTAACCATGGCTAATTCACTGTTGAGTCTATTAATTTCTAGAGCGAGTTCATTGTTTCTATTTGTCAAGTCATTATTAGTACATTCTTTATCATGAAGATTTAATTTCAAATTATATATTGTTTTGTTTAAACCTTCAAGTTTTTCTTTAAAAATCTTTTCATTTGACTTGTGTTTGCAAGCTTGATACTGAAGTTTTTCAACTTCCATTATCAGGCTCTCATTATGAACTCTGTATCTTTGAACTTTCTCAACACATGTATTTTTACATAGACTATCATATACCTTTGGTTCTGAAGTTTCCCCTTCTGTTTTCTCTACCTTCTTGACCATGAATGCTTTCATTTCAGCAGCTGGTTCTTCCACTGGAGCACTATCAACAGTCTTTGGATCAATGCATGGGCTTTTGACTGGGAGCTCGACAGTGTACTCATCAATCACACTTTCTTCTTCAGCAACCTTTTCAACCTGATCTTCCTTCACAACAGTCTCCTTATCTTCTACCACTTTCTCATCCTCTATTTCAACTTTCTCCTTCTCTTCCTCCACCGTAGCAAACAAACCCTCCAACAAATCATCAGACACGAATTCAGCAAACAAATTTTCCTCCTCTTCTGGTTCTGGAACAATCTTTGCAACAAAGGCAGTAGACAAATGTAAATCAAGGGCCTCCATTTGATCAGGCCAATCATATTCAGCATTAGTTGAGAAACTAATGCTTTAGTACCACCAGAAGTACTTGCTTTGTCTTTCTTCGGCTCTATCTCCACAGTCATCATCTTCTTTGGGCCTTCATTTTGACCAGTTTTTGGTTCAGTACATTCTCTGGCGAAATGACCTGGTTTGTCACAGTTGTAACACCTCAGGTTAGATTTATCGAAACCAATTTTGCTAGAATTGTTAACGCCAAACATTTTCCTCCCAGTTCTTCTAGCAAAATTCTTCGCCCTGTAAACTACCATGGCCATCTGATACTTGATGTCATTCTCTTCAACATCATCCAGATTAACTTGTTGAAGATCATCAACCAGAACATTTGGAGCAGTAAGTCTTCCGGCCATGAAAGCTTCATAACTTGTCATGAATGTGGTGAAAAGAGCAAGATGCTCCTCAGCAATCTGAACAGTTTGCTTTGATGGACTAGTGGTAGCAACATAAGCATGTTGACCACTCTGAGAATCTTGAGATTGAGAGACTTGTTGATGGATGATGGGGGAATAATGTTGAGCAGCTGGAACATGAACTTGGTGGTTTACTGCTGGTTGAATAAAAGAAGATGCTGCACTTCCAGATTGTTGTTGCTGACACATTTGTGTATAACTGACATAGTAATTCGGATTACTAGCCATCTTTGCATAGAGAGCAGTTCCTTCAGCACCCAGAGAACTGAGATGATTAGCAGCACGCTGCTTATCATCCATAGCATAAGACTTGATTGTTGAAATGAGATCGGTCAACTGAAGAGTATACAAGTCTTTGGTTCTCTTTATCAAAGTACAGTTGTTATTCCAACTGTATGGAAGTGAATTGAGCAACTTCTTGTTCACAGTTATGGGTTCCAGAGTAATACCCGCACTCTTCATTTTTGTTACCAGTCTAACAAACCTGGCCATCTGAACTTCCAGCTCTTCACCAACAATATGATTGAACATGTTGAATTCTTGATTCAACATATCCTTTTTGCTCTCTCTCATGTCTTTGTTGCCCATAATCTGAGACTCCAAAGCATCCCATAACACCTTAGCACCTCTGAACTCTTGAAACTTTTGTGAGATCTCAGTAGTAAGAGCCATTGTGATTGCAGCATATGCTTTATCATCCAGTTCCAATCTCTTGATGTCGTCTTCATCCCACAAATGTTCAGGTTTCTGAACCATTTCTCCTTTATCATTTTTGTACAACGGAATGTAAGGACCATACTGGATAGATCTCCACATTTTTGGTTCCGTGTAAATAACATATCTCTCAAATCGAAAAGCCCAATCGGTATAATCATCTTCACAGAGAAGTCTTGGCGGCTTGTTACCAGTACCAATTTCCGTGTCTAGATGAAGTGAAGCAGTAAGATGCTTCAAATTCGGTGTTGTTGAAGCCATAATGATCAGAAAGTCAAAAAATCAGGTATTCGTGCGAAAAAGATCTCGTGCGAAAAACAATTTCACGCGGAGAGAGTTTTCGCGCGCGATGGAGTTGTTCGTGCGAATTTTCAAAAGTACCTTTTCACGCGAATCGCACAAAAAGGTGAAATACCTAACTGAGCAAAAACACCACCTTTTCGCGTGCGAAAAATTACAGATCAAGCGAAAACTTCAACTTTGTGCAGAATCAAATTTCCAACCGTTTGTTCACGTGAATGTCACCTCCAATTCACTGATTAGGTTTGATTAAACCCATTTTAATCCAATTTTAATGAATTTAAGTCAATATGAAGCTTAATTTTGATTAAAATTCACTTAATGTCCACTAATTCAGTTCAATTCGTTCCAAATCAGTCCAAAACCTCTGAAATCGAGCAGCATAACATTGCCATCTCAGAATCTAAAGTGATCAATGATGAATTCTTCAAAAATCGAGTAGAGCACAATCCAATTCTTCTCCAAATCGTGGTTCAAGAGCCTATTGCTCTGATACCAATTGTAAAACCTCTGATATTCTCCCAGAAACAATAACACACGATCTCAATCACGTGAATGCGGAATGTAAACGTGATTGGATATAAAAGAAGATTGGACTGAACATAAAATGCTTCTTAGATTGAACAAACAACCTATTACAGGTCTTGTGCAGTTTTTGCACAGTACAGGAAGATAATGAATGAAAAGCTTAATTACAAAAAACGAAAACAAGCTATTTATACAAAACATGGAGTTCTCGCGCGGGATGCTTTTCGCGCGGCTTTGGCTTTCGCGTGGCATCTTCTCTCGCGTGGAAGCTTGTCTCGCATGGTCTGCGACTCGCGTGGGATCTGCTTCTCGCGTGACTTCTTTAATTCGCGTGGATTCAGTCTTTCGCACAGGCAGTTTGTTTTGCCGAGCCTTGATTTGTCTTCTACAAATACGCTATGCGAAGATCTTGGAATGAGTTCGCGACGATGGTTAAGATTATTATTAAAACAGGAGATGAATCAATCATTCAAAATAATGATCGATGTTTTAATGTTATACCACGGTGTACGAATATTTGAAACAGATACAGATTAATTTCTCGACGTTGTGAGATAATGGGTCGAATTGAATTTTCAGCCAATCGATCCATAGTGCACCAATTGTCATCATGACAGCTAAGATAAGGGGCACTTAGTGAATAAAAAGTTAAATAGAAGATTCACGGGAACACGGAGGTTAGGTTTTGTAATAAGTGAAGGTGAGACACTTGGGCACATACCAAGTTACGTCTTTTCCTTTATGCCAAACCCATGTTTACAAGTTACGAAGGTTTATGAACCTTTATATCCACATCGCAATAAGGATAATAACGAGTCTTGTTGTTCAAATCCAAGATAGAATTTTAATGATTCTCAAGGTTAAGGATTCAAAAGCGATTCAAAAAGTGACGCGAATAATAGGAAAGGTATTTGTAAACACGTTTTGCAAGGTAGCTATATCTAAGTAGGTTTACATGCGCAGTTCAACAAACCATAAGCACAGCTGTGAACATTTGTATGACTAGAAAATCATGACATAAGTTGATAATATCTTCAGCAGAGGGATCGTTTAGGAAGGCTACCATCGCACAATCACGTTTTGATAATAACTTAAAATGAAAGTCGGTAGATAAGGAATAAATAATTCCATATAGCTAGGTCAAAACATGAGGATAAAGGGAGAGAAATCGATTTAAGAATTTAAGTGTTCCAAGCTTGGAATGAAAATCAACCTAATACGATCGGGTCTCCTTACAGGTTCAGAGATCATGTTTTGGCTTGATAGGTCGAATCACCAACATTGATTCACCCTTCAAGTTACTATATGCTTCTTGTCACTTGATTACAACCATGGTAAGTTGAAGACCAAGAACTGAGATTAGTCATCAAGGTATGGAATTCATGCCTATCTTGATGATTGAATTTCATAATAACAAGAAAACAATCGAAGGTTGACATTTATCACCAAAATACAGGTTTCAATCCTATTTTGGTGAGATCATGTCCTTTGTGAAATGTAAGTCCCAATGAGAATAATTGAAGTCAATCCTCAAGATAAGGAAGTCACCCTAATCCAGAGGGTGAAATTTCACAAAACAAACAATTGGAAACCATTTATCGAAACGAATAGAGATTCATCAAAGTAAGGGAATCTCCCCTGCTTTGATGAGATGGAATCATTTAGGAGGTACGAGTGTTCTTAGTCATAGGTTGACTTGCAAACTCTTGCATCTCTCATGGTGCAAGCGGTACGAAGTTTGACTTAACAACGAAAGGAAATTAATATCAATTAGATATTCAGAAAATTTCAAGTTACATCAGTGTAACAAAGGAAAAATCATGCTTTCAAGCTTAAGATCAAAGTTCGAGATGGTAGATTTTGTTATGATGGTGTTCAAGTCTTGGATAGTTTAAATCGGGTAGACGAAATCAAGGACAAAAATGATTAATATCACAATGAGAGGTGAACATTCGATTCACAATCGATGGGAATACATGGACTTCTCAGGATATGAGGTCAACCATAGCCTTATTAAAGGCATGCGTACTTATGAGCGATTACTCATCTCAAGGGTTTCGAGTCAAGTAAATGGATTCAATGATCGAATCAAATCACTATTTACATTTTGCTTAGAAAAGTATCTCGAGATGTAGGAATTCCATCTACAGCATTGCATGTTCTCAGTTATGGGACATCTCCTTAAGAGAAATTGAAATCCATAAGTAACGGTTTAAAGTTTTGAAGACCGTTCGGTGTCTAGGAAAGCGTTCTCGATGCTTTCGAACCACTGTAGTAATCCGGTAGCTCCTTCGGTTCCACTGAACTTAGTGGGGTTGCAAGAACTGAAATGCTTGTAGGTACAAGCACGTAGAGGGTTAGGACGAACAGAGATTTGAGCAGGTGATTCAGATGAGTTAGGAGGGTTGATATGACCGCAGCGACCTCTCGGGCTTACGGCCAGAGTTTCAAGATCGGGATCGGTTTTGACAAGTAGGCATTTTGAAATATTTTTAAAATATTTTATGAGAATTGGGTAATATGAGCTATACAACATGAAAACGACAATCGGGAATTTGGCATAATCACAACGAGATGTTCCGAATGTAATTGTTTGATTCGTAAATCGAAGCGAGTACGTTGACTAATCAAAGTATTAGGTCAACCATAACTTTGTTGAAGACATGCGTACCTATAAGCAGATACTCATCCCGAGGGTTCCCAGGTAAGGTAGACAGATCCATCGGCTGATTTGGATTTATACGAATACCTTGCCTAGACAGAACACCCCGAGATACAGGCATCACGCTCTTCCAGCATTACATGTTTCAAGTTGTAAGGCACAGACCTTGACGAATTTGAAAACCATGAGTATCAATTTGAGATTTGAAATTTGAAATTTGGAAATCATGTGATTTAGGAACCAATGCCTTAGAATATGATTTTGAGAATTTGTATGTGTATTAATAAGATTCAAGGTATAAGAGGAATCACATAAGACATATAATCACATAATCAAGTTTCAATAACCCATGCTTCGGTCCATCAAGATCATCACGTAGCCCAGTTTAAGCACATTCTTAGTATACCGGTGATGCTTATATATAGGGTCCCCCGCAGCGTTCCCACCACATCCACGATATACCTTGAATGACGCTTAAACCAGTTACACGACATCCTAATTTTCCTTAGCATCATTCGTAATGTTCGTGTAGAGAGTATCATCACTCCTCAATATTTCCTGTAGTCCACTTTCATTCTAAGCAGTCAATGTCATGACTGGAAATACCCTGAAGGCTCTAAGTAGGACAGGACTTATGTAATAGTAAGTGTTAGTAATGTTTTGGTTACCCTTAACAAGGTCTTACTAGAATTATGAACCTAGCACACCCTAGGGTATAGAATAGAGAACTTGTGATACTCCTGATCGTTACCTCATGGTAAGATTTGCCAGACTTCTCATGCACGCGAATTGCAATTACGTGTGCACCCGTAATGGTAATTTACCTTGCATGGTCACCCTAGCTCCACTTACCCCTCCCGTGACTCACAGTAACTCGGAGCCACCATCCCTATAGTCATAAGCTCATAAGGATATGTTAAAGCAAAAGTTTTCAGGTAACCAAAAGATCAGGAAATTCGTAAGTAACCATTCCCGTGACTGACAGCAACTCGGAGTCACCATCCCTGTAGTCGTAAGCTCACAGGGATATGTTAAAGCAAAAGTTTTCAGGCATCCAAATTTAGTAAGCACAGCTTAGTAATCTATGTGTGTGTAACTAATGCAAATCCAGCTATAGTCTAAAATGTAATGCAGATGAGATGCAAAGTTCATTTTAGTTCGCTATAACTAACGCTCTGATACCAATCTGTCACACCCTCAAAATCTGCTAACGGGGTTTTACCGTCAGGCGTGTGACATAGCCAGGATCTCAGATAAGCATCAGTTACACCAAACGACTTGATAATTACAAAACATATAGATTGCTTAATAATAATGAAACAAACCAATTATGTTTAAGTATTGCAGAAGCGAATACAGTAAAACATTTAACAATAGTTTTGGAACACGCAAACACGCGTCCAATCCAATTTATGTAAAGTAAATGCAAATTAAATCTTGAAAACAGTTTGTGGTGAATGCGGAATGACATGCGGTAGATGCTGTGCTCCTAAACATGCCACATCAATGTCCTGAGAGAAAACATGCAAAATCTTAGTACAAGACTGGTGAGTTCACAAGTTTATCAGAAAACTGTATGTATCAGTAAGGAAATTCCTGGATTTTGTAATCAAAGCATACAATGGGTAGCTAATCCATAATGATTCCTATGCGTATGAAGTCGCGACCGAGCTGACATGTAATCAATAATAAACAGGCCCGGCTGTGGATCACACACCATAACACTTGTAATTAGGCTAACCGTTCACCCGTTTGACGAACGTTGTGCTAGCGTGACTAGCCCGGGTGGGGTATGTCAATCCCAGTAGTACTACTAACAATCACCTCGCTATTAACCATATTAACGGTCCGAAGGGCAAAGTATAACACCATAGTATCAAGTATATGCAGTATTACAGAAATCCAAATGTAATGTAACTTTTATGAAAACGGAATGTTTCTATCCCCCAAAAGAGTATATAAGTAAAAGTGGGACTGTAAACTCACCTTGAATTGATGTAATGATATGAACGAGAACTTCAAAGAATAAGGCAATGCACGATCAAACACGATCAATACCTATTATTGATTGTAATTGAGACTTTAAAATGTACTCAACTCGGATAGTTAAATTTGTACGGATTTGGGTCGGTTCGGTTTGACGCACACGATCGGTTTTATATATATCTAAGTTTAATTATAAACTTTGTGATTTATATATTTAATTTTTATTAATTAAAGTATAATTTTATAAGAAACAACTCGTAAATAATTGTGAAATTACAAGTTGCATGATTTCTACAATTTCCACAATTATTCTTTAATTAAACACGATCTAGTATTCATTTTTATAAAAATGGTTATTTATAGTATTTGTAGATAATAATTTATAAAAATTATTAAGGTTTTTAAATAAAAAAAATTCACAGGAAATATTTATGTAACCTTTTAAATAAGAATAGTTTATAAAAATTATTTTTATAATTTTTAAGAATTTTTATAAAATTTTTAGAAGCTTAAAAATAAATAGTTAAGGATCCCCGGGTTCGAACCCAGGACCTCAAACTCACAATCCCACACACCAACCAGTGAACCAAAGGCATACAGCCGCGATAAAACTCGGTTCCTTTTGTTTTTAAGCAGCCCATCCCAGTTTCCCCCAAACCGTATGAACCTAGTTCGATTTCATCTAAATTGAACTCGAATTTGATTCTATGAATGAACATAACCATGGGGCTTTTAATCCCCATGTGAAAACGAGTATGTAGTAGTGTTTAATTACCCGAAATTGAAGACTTAATTGACAAGAACAGATGCAGGTGAGGTCGCGACTGAGGAAAGATTGGTTCGATACCCAAATGTTGTTATTAATCAAATTAACTTTGAGGTTAACTTCGAATGAACCCAAAGATGAAAAGCCCTCTGTTTAATTCGAGTTAGGAAAGTCGGAGGGAGGTGTTTGACCCAGTTGCAGGTCGCGAGGTGAGAGTGATTGATTGTGTGTTTTCGTGTGTGTTTTATACTGATTTGAGTTCAGTGGATGATTAGAAACGACAAAATGATCGTGAATATGCGATTTCTTTTGATTATTATACTGTTTAGTGCGATTAGTGGATGAACTTTCGGCCGAGTGGGGTGGTTGGATTCTAGATCGGATTATCGATTCAATTCTAAATTATTTTGGGTGTTTGAGTTCGAATTTGGTCCACGATTCGATATGGACCGGTTGTGCGATTTAAAATCGAGCATTTTGAAGGTTTTGGGGCTCGTCGGAGCTCGCCGGAGCTCGCCGGATCCGTGGCCGGAAAAACGGGGTTGGGCGGGGGGTTGGGTTTGTAATTTTTAAAGTTACACTTTTGGTCCCTGCGAATTTAAGTTTGTCATTTTATGTTTGAAACTTTCAAAATAAGTTTCTTAAATTACAATATTAACCCCTGGACTTATAAATCCAATTTTTTTATTTTTGTTTATCTTAATAATTCTTACAAATTATTAATAGAAATATTATTATTATTATGATGTTATTTTTATTATTATTATTTTTATTGTTATTATTATTATTATTATTGTTATTATTATTATTATAATTATTGAAATTTAATGTCAACGTATGTAACTTATTTGTTTTATAAAATTAACTTTTTATTAATAAAAATACGGGATGTTAAAAAAAACCTCTATAATTTGTATAAAGAGTTACTTTAATTGACTTTTGTCATTAAATGTTCACCTATATTTCAAAGTTAATTTTTAACTTTTATACACATTAGTATTATTTGAATGAAACCATTTCATAAAGTTAAGCATCTTTTTGACTTTTATATACGCATCTTGTGCTTTTTTTTAATTTACTTTCTTTTAAAGTTTAAAATAATATGTGAAATAATTATGATATTATGCAATTTATATAATGTTATTATCCTGTTTTATGAAAAGAAATGGTGCTATTATATAACTCACAGTTATTTCATACAGTTTATGTAATGTTATTATAACTATACAACGTAAATTGTATGTAATATGTATAATAACATAATCATTTTGAATAAAACAAAGAATAATAATAATTTTGATTGATCTTAACAGGTTAACATAAATTATCATAATAACCAGGGCCGGCTCAAACTTTTTCGGGGCCCAAAGCGGATGATAGAATTGGGGTCTATTCGGCAAAGATGTTTTTCACTTTCAATCCTAAATTGTTTTACATAAACTTATGTACGTATAAGGTAGGAAAAAAATACAAGTTAACAAGAGCTCATTCTGTTCTTCAACAGATAGTTAAGTTTTAAGATTTAGTCTTCTCCCTCGTGAAGCCCCTTCAAACAACGAAACAGAGCAAAGCATTTGAATATATACATTTAGTATCTCTATTATTAAGTAGAAAACTGATGGACTTTTTATATGTAATGATTTTAGAACCGGAATTAGAACAAATCTTATAAAACTAAGCTGATTTAGACTTCGTAGATGATTTTTTTACAAAATAAACACTCCGAAACAAAGCCCTAGCTTTAAATTTGGGGGCCCTTCAAAAATTGGGGCCCCAAGCAAAAGGCATCACCGTATATACATAAGAGCCGGCCCTGATAATAACACAAGGTTAACAAATGAAACCCTTCCATAAAACAGGATGTATGTGTGTGTGTGTGAAGAGTACAAAAAATAAGTTGCAATTTTTAAAACATACGGTACAATCGTAAATTACTAAAACAAAACAGGAAACTAATTAGTCATCCACCAACTTTCTCCATGGTTTGTATATGGCTGTAACTTTTTCATACGTTAATATATTTCTTAAAAAAGTTACACTGTAATATGAATGTGTTTTTCTTTTTTTATTTAATTTAAGTATAGTACTACTATAGTTTTTTTTCTAATTTAAAAAATTATCTTCACCGCCGCACCAGGCAAGCACCCATCTATTTGGTCCAATGATATAAGGTTAATTGTTAGAGTTTGGGATCTTTTCGATCTCAGGTTTAAAACTTGACTTAAGAGGATTTTGTCACGGTGTGGGTTTCCTTCTTGATGTAGTTTTTGGGTGAATTAAGGCTGAAGTGCAAAATCAATATAACCAGTTAAAGTCACGTTTCGAGGAGGCTCATTTAGGTATTAGTGGTAGTCTCGAACCCCCGATAAAAAAGTTATAACAATTATGAATTAAGATATATCTACAATTACTTTAATTCAACGATTTTGTCACACCCTCAAAATCCGCTAACGGGGTTTTACCGTCAGGCGTGTGACACACCAGGATCTCAGATAAGCATCAGTTACACCAAACACAGTAATTACAAAACATAACATTAAGTAATTAGTTGTTTAAATCAAACATGAGTGTTTCAGACTTGCGGAAGCGTTTCAAATATAGAAATCAACAGTGAATCGTTTCAACATGCGTTTTAACCATAAGAATCAATAGTGTTTCACAAATTAAACCAGTTGTGTTGTGATGTATGCCATGCATGCATCCTAGCTGAGTTCTTAATCTTGTGCGTTTCTGTGACCTGAGAAAACATGCTAAAATGTGTCAACATAAAGTTGGTGAGTTCACAGGTTTTATCACAGAATAAAATGTTTATAACTGTTCGACTGTCTGTAACTGTTCAACTGGTTGTAAGTGTTCGCCTGTTTGTATCTGTTTGACTATTTGTAACTGTTCGACTGTTCGTAACTGTTTGACTGTCCGAATGGTTTAGTAATTAAAGCATATCGATAGGTAGCTAGCCTATAATCATGTTACTTAGTGTTTCGAACCGAAGCTGACTGTTTGCATGTCCTATATGTTTGTGTTTCCCCGTCAAGTCTCGCAAGACAGTGACAAATTTTAGGTCAATAATGCACCCGTTTGACCTCCAATCAAGCTAGCGCGACTAGCCCGGGCGGGGTTTGTCAGACCCAGTAGTACTACTCAGTATTACCTCGCTAATCCCATTACTAACGGTTCGAGCGTGTCAGGACTGTTTGTGTGTTTACACTAACGTAACAGGCGATATCAATAATACTGGCAACCATTCATAAAATATGTTTGCATGTTTTCTCCCCCAAAAAGGAAAGAAAGTAAAAAGGGGCCGTGAAACTCACCTTGATTGCGTTGCAAAGAAATAATGTTCGCACGACGATTAGAATTTCAAGTTAACCTGTGTTTCGTTTAGTATGAACATAGTTAATGTTAGTTATTATTTACGAGTTTATAATATGATTAACGTTCGAATATGGATTAAGGTTTTGATAGAGTTATGTGTTTTGTTTAAGTAATTAATTTTTATAAAATACATTTCATACTTTTAATCCATTTAACGAACTATTAAGTGTTTTTAGAAATGAATTTTTGATGTAATGATGGTGTTCATTATGTAATTAAGTCCGTATGATAAACGAAGAATAATTACGAAAATATTATTCCAAATCGTTCGTTTAAAGTATATTTTATAAAATAAATCATATTTGTAAATAATTTGGTAAATTTTAGTTTAATCCAGAAAATTATTTAATGCTCAAAAATATAAACAAGTTTTATAAAAATTATTTTTATAATTTTTATAATTTTTCTGCAATTTTTAAATGCCCAAAAAGCCCTAAAAAATAAAGGAGGTTGCCCGGGTTCGAACCCGGGACCTCTCGGGATGCAAATGGACAGGGAACCGCTGAACCAAGGCCGCAGCCGCGGTATTCCTTGGTTTCAATTCCTTTTAAACACATCCGAAGCCCTTCCCCTCCAAACCAAGAACCCTAAATCGTTTATGGATCAAATTGAACATCAAATCGATGTTATTAATCAGTTTAATGTTGGGGATTAGTTTTCTCATAATGAACCGAATGTATAGGTGTGTTTAATTACCAGATTGTGTTCGAATTGAAGGTGAATGCCACGATGAATAGGTCGCGACTTCTTGATGTTCGATTGATGCCCAACGATGATTATAATCCAATTACTTTAACAGGAAGTTTCTAATGATGCTTGTGATCAAAACCCTTCTGTTAATTTCGAGTTACAAAGGCTGGAGAGTGGCGTTCTAGTAAGTTGCAGGTCGACGGTTAAGAGGTGAGCAATGGTGGTGTGTTTGATTGTTTTGAATGAAATTTGAGAGTTGTGATGATATAGGAACAGATAAGCGATCGTGCAGGTTTATTTAATTACATTATGGTGTTGTGTAGTGCTCCATTTGTGCGGATTTCTTGGCCGAAAGTAGAGTGGGTGGATTTGTGGTTAATCGCACTCGATTTTTCAAATGGATGGTGGGGTTGAGTTCGAATCATCCACGCAAACGTGTCGGTATCATTTGATCGAGTCAAAACCGTGTGTATTTGGTGTTTGGGAGTCGCCGGAGAGGTGGCCGGAGGTGGCCGGACGGCGAGGTGGTCGACGGGTACGGGGGGAGGGGCTGGGTTTTTAAAAACAATTACACTCTTGGTCCCTGCAGTTTGAGGTGGTTATCATTTCATGTTTAAAACTTCTAAACAAATTTTAGTTATTGTATTTTCTACCCAAAAGTTAATAGGGTTAAGTTTAATGATAAATTTTTATTATTAATTATTATTATTATTATTATTATTATTACGTTATTATTGTAATTATTGGAATTTAACATCAACGTATTAAACTCTTTTGTTTATGAAATTAACTTGTATTTATCGAAAAATTTCGAGATGTTACAGTATCCCCTACTTTAAGAAATTTCGTCCCGAAATTTGTTCACGAGGAGGCTGAAACGAAAAGATGAGGATACTTGGATTTCATTTGATCCTCACGTTCCCAGGTGAACTCTGGTCCACGCTTTGAGTTCCATCGGACTTTGACAATAGGGATACGACTGTGTTTGAGTGTCTTGACCTCTCGGTCCATAATTTCCACTGGTTCTTCGATGAAACGTAGTTGTTCGTCAACATGTACCTCGTCTAACGGCACGACGAGAGTCTCGTCAACAAGACATTTCCTCAGATTTGAAACATGGAACACATCATGTACTCCACTGAGTTCTTCAGGTAGGTTTAACTGATAGGCTACGGGACCAACCCGTTTGACAATTTCAAACGGTCCCACGTACCTAGGGTTTAGTTTTCCACGTTTCCCGAAACGAATCACGCCTTTCCAAGGTGACACTTTCAACAGTACTTTGTCCCCAATCTGAAACTCCAATGGCTTTCGACGCTTGTCGGCGTAACTCTTTTGTCGATCACGTGCTGCCGCCATACGGTTACGAATTTGCACGATCTTCTCAGTCGTTTCGTGCACAAGTTCAGGTCCTGTAAGTTGGCTTTCTCCTACTTCTGCCTAACAGATAGGTGATCGGCACTTTCGTCCATACAATGCCTCAAATGGAGCTGCTTTGATCGAAGTGTGATAACTGTTATTATAGGAGAACTCAACTAATGGTAGATGAGTTTCCCAACTGCTGCCAAAATCTATCACACAGGCACGCAACATATCTTCCAGTGTTTGGATTGTACGCTCACTTTGACCATCAGTCTGCGGGTGATATGCAGTACTCATATCAACCGCGTTCCCAATGATCGTTGTAATGATTGCCAGAAGTGAGAAGTGAACCGAGCATCACGATCAGAAATGATAGATATCGGCACGCCATGCCGAGAGACTATTTCCCTTAAATAGATACGTGTCAGCTTCTCCATTCGATCAGTCTCTCGGATTGCCAGAAAGTGTGCGGATTTCGTTAAGCGATCTACTATAACCCAGATGGTATCGCATCCGTTGGGAGTCCTAGGTAACTTCGTGATAAAGTCCATGGAGATCTGCTCCCATTTCCACACTGTAATTTCCGGTTGTTGAAGTAAACCGGATGGTCTCTGGTATTCCACCTTAACCTTGGAACAAGTTAAGCATCTGCTTACGTATGTGGCTATCTCCGCTTTCATTTTCGGCCACCAGTACAATTCTTTCAGGTCCTGATACATCTTGTCTGAACCTGGATGAATAGAGTAACGTGACTTATGAGCTTCATCCATTATCAGCTCTCGCAAATTCCCGTGTTGTGGTACCCAGATCCGTTTCATAAAATAACGGATTCCATCAGCTTTAATCTCCAACTGTTTCTCCATGCCTCGCATGGATTCCGCTTTGAGATTCTCCGTCTTCAAGGCCTCAGATTGAGCAGCTTTGATTTGCACTGGTAGGTCAGAGTGGATAGTCATTTGTAATACGTGCACCCGACGAGGCTTTAGGGTTTCCTTACGACTAAGGGCATCGGCTACCACATTAGCCTTACCCGGATGATACTTGATCGCACAGTCGTAGTCGTTCAACAATTCGACCCAACGACGTTGTCTCATGTTCAGCTCTTTCTGTTCAAAGATGTGCTGGAGACTCTTGTGATCGGTGTAAATGGTGTATCTGGTACCGTACAAGTAATGTCTCCAAATCTTCAAGGCAAAAATCACTGCACCCAATTCCAGGTCATGGGTGGTATAGTTCTTCTCGTGAACCTTCAGTTGTCTCGAGGCGTAAGCTATCACCTTGTCGCGTTGCATCAGGACACAACCCAATCCTTGAATGGATGTGTCACAATACACCACGAAATCATCTGTCCCCTCTGGTAGTGCCAATATCGGTGCACTACAGAGTTTCTGTTTCAATAGCTGAAAAGCCGCCTCTTGACTTTCACCCCATTTGTATGTCGTTCCTTTGTGGGTTAAAGCGGTGAGAGGTTGTGCAATCTTAGAGAATCCCTCTATGAATCGTCGGTAATATCCTGCTAACCCCAGGAATTGCCTTATCTCAGTCGGTGTCTTAGGTGTAGCCCAATTCTTTATCGCCACAATCTTGGCAGGATCAACATGTATTCCCTTCTCATTAACAACATGACCTAGGAATTGCACTTCACGTATCCAAAAGTCACACTTAGAGAATTTGGCGTACAGTTGCTCATTCTTCAACAATTCCAAGATCAATCGTAGATGCTCTTCATGGTCCTCCTTGGTCTTAGAGTATATCAGTATGTCATCGATAAACACAATAACAAACTGATCGAGATAGGGTTTGCACACGCGATTCATGAGGTCCATGAATACCGCAGGTGCATTAGTCAACCCAAAAGGCATGACCAAGAACTCGTAATGACCATAACGAGTACGGAATGCGGTTTTGGAGATGTCCTCCTCACGAACTCGGAGTTGATGATAACCAAACCTCAAGTCGATCTTCGAATAATAGCTTGATCCCTGAAGCTGATCAAACAAGTCGTCGATACGAGGTAGAGGATATCGGTTCTTGACTGTGACTTTGTTTAATTCTCTATAATCGATGCACATTCGGAAAGTGTCGTCCTTCTTCTTAACAAAGAGAACAGGGGCTCCCCAAGGTGATGAGCTAGGTCGGATAAAGCCCTTATCTAAAAGCTCCTGAAGTTGTGATGACAACTCCTGTAATTCGTTTGGTGCTAATCGATAAGGTGCTCTAGCAATCGGGGCTGCACCGGGAGTCAGTTCGATTTGAAATTCCACTTGGCGATGAGGTGGTAGTCCAGGAAGATCCTCTGGAAACACCTCTGGAAAATCTCTTACCACGGGAATGTCTTCTATTTTCTTTTCCTTGGACTGCTTGTCGGTGACGAGTGCCAGAATAGCCACACGCTTTTTTTGTAACAACTTTTGCGCCTTCATGTAAGAGATAATACCCATTACTGCACCACTCCTATCGCCTTGGACTGTAAGAATTTCATCACCAACAGGGATTCGTATGATCTTCTCGTGACATATGACTTCTGCTTGCTTATTAGAGAGCCAATCCATGCACAACGTCGAAACTTCCTAGTGTAACAGGCATAAGATCTATAGCGAAAGTATGACCAGCGAGTTCTATCTTACAATCTCTAAGAATGTGTGTTACATGGATTTGTTTACCGTCAGCCAATTCTACGGTATATTTGGATTCTAAGGCAGAAGGAATATCACTTAGAAGACTACAGAACTTTAAGGATATGAAACTCCTATCGGCTCCAGTATCAAATAGTATAGAAGCAAAACAACCATTCAGGGGAAACGTACCAGTAACCACATTCTGGTCATCCCTTGCCTCGCCGGAACCGATCACGAATGCGCGACCCTTGGCATTGCCCCGTTATTATCCTTGTTTCCACTCTTCAGCTTCGGGCAATCCTTCCGGTAATGACCCTCCTTACCACACTCAAAACAACTCCTAGTCGCTCCGCCCTGGCGTTGTTGTTGAGGTTGTTGCTGAGTCATCAGCTCGCTCCTGCAATCCTTGGCAGCATGACCCATCTTTCCACACCTTAGACAACGGATGCGGTCACACTGGCCATGGTGGTGGAAGTTGCACTTGTTGCATTTTGGATACCTGCCCGCGTAGCTACTCGATCCCTGGCCATAGTTGTTGTGGTTCTGATTGTTGAAGCTTCTTGAAGGGTCAAACTTTTTGGTCTGTTGTTGTTGGGTGTTGTTGGAGCTTGAAGACTTGTTGTTGTTATTGTCGTCCCATTTCCTTTTGTGATCAGAAGAACCAGAAGCAATGCCACGTTTAGGCAAGGTGCCCTGCGCCACTGCCTGGTCAGTGAGTTTATGAGCCAGTCGGATGGCCTGCTGAATAGTGACAGGATCAGCAGCCATCACACTAGCCTGGATCTGAGGAGCTAGACCATCAACGTATTTTTCGATCCGTTTGTAGGCCGGAGTCACCATCTGAGGACATAATGCAGCCAACTCGTGCGAACGAGTCGTGTACTCCTTAATGTCTGAACCAACCATCTTTAAATTCCAAAATTCTGCCTCCAGTTTCTGGACTTCGCTCCTGGGGCAGTACTCTTCTTTCATTAAAATCTTGAAGTCCTCCCAAGGCATACTGTTAGCAGCATCAAGTCCTAAGGTTTGGACCTGTGAGTTCCACCATGTCAAAGCTGGTCCTTCCAAAGTG
Organism: Flaveria linearis; assembly: GCA_024085815.1. Taxonomy (NCBI): domain Eukaryota; kingdom Viridiplantae; phylum Streptophyta; class Magnoliopsida; order Asterales; family Asteraceae; genus Flaveria; species Flaveria linearis. Next base: position 57,549,175 of record CM044018.1, on the reverse strand, counting down.
CCGGAAGCATACTTGACACGGTTTTCTGCTGGACAGTTACACATTGCAAAGGCGGATTCCAGCTTCTCAATCCAACGAAGGAGGGTAACAACACCTTCGGAGCCTTTGAAGGAATGAGGTTTGCAGTCCATGAACATCTTGAAAGTGCAGACTGCTTAACCTGGAATGAGTGGATACATTTTAAGGATTGTTACGTAGAGTATCAAGGATTTGATCCAAAAGATCTATTTGACAGAGGTTTACCTCCTTGGTTTTGGTTCTGGTTGATATTGTTATTTTGATTTTGGTTCCTGGTCTGTTCGAACGCCTCGAGCGCTTCAGCAACACGCTCATTTATGATGGCATCGAGTTCAGCTTGTGTTAGATTAATGTTTTCTTGTCTACGTGGGCGTCCAACTCTTCGTCCAGACATGATTCTACGTATTCACAATACATGACAGTCACTATCGAATAATAACTATTGATAACAATAATTTGTTTCATACTAGTAGAAATGAAGGATTTGTTTGCATATCGATAGTGAGGTTTCATGAGAACCGAGACTTTATGTCTCCAAGTATAGAAACGAAAATTTGTACTGACTATGACTGTTATCACCTAATAGAGTTACCAGAATTCTCATGCACGATAATTTACAATTACGTGTGCACCCGTAATTCTAATTTGCTTTGCATGGTCACTCATGGCTTCTCCCATTCGTGATAACATACCTTGTCAAGTACCGAGTGCTGTCTGTTAAGACTAGCAAAGATGATAGGGTATGTTGGAAGTAGAAATGAGAACGATAGAGTTTGCTGTGGTGTTCAAATCTTGGATAGTTTAAATTGGGAAAACGAAATCAAGAACAAGAATTATTCAACACGATAATGAGATGTTTCGAGTGTATTCGTTTGATTCGTGAATCAAAGCGATTACGTTGACTAATCAAAGTATTTAGTCAACCACAACTTTGTTGAAAACATGCGTACCTATAAGCAGATACTCATCCCAAGGGTTCCCAGGTAAGGTAAACAGGTCCATCGGTTGATTTGGATATATGCGAATACCTTGCCTAGACAGAACACCCCGAGATACAGGCATCTTACTCTTCCAGCATTGCATGTATTCAGTAGTGGGACACAGACTTTGACGAGACTTTGAAAACCATCAATAACAATCGAGGTTTTGGAGTTTGGAATCACTTTAATTAGGCACTCAAAACCCTCCCGTATGTTAAAGTAAAAGTTTTCAAGCATCCAGATTAAGTAAACATAGCTTAGAAATCTATGTGTGTGTAACTAATGCAAATCCAGCTATAGTCTAAAATGCAATGCAAATGAGATGCAAGTCCATTTTAGTTCGCTATAACTAATACTCTGATACCAATCTGTCACATCCTCAAAATCCGCTAACGGGGTTTTACCGTCAGGCGTGTGACACACCAGGATCTCAGATAAGCATAAGTTACACCAAACACAGTAATTACAAAACATAACATTAAGTAATTAGTTGTTTAAATCAAACATGAGTGTTTCAGACTTGCGGAAGCGTTTCAAATATAGAAATCAACAGTGAATCGTTTCAACATGCGTTTTAACCATAAGAATCAATAGCGTTTCACAAATTAAACCAGTTGTGTTGTGATGTATGCCATGCATGCATCCTAGCTGAGTTCTTAATCTTGTGCGTTTCTGTGACCTGAGAAGACATGCTAAAATGTGTCAACATAAAGTTGGTGAGTTCACAGGTTTTATCACAGAATAAAATGTTTATAACTGTTCGACTGTCTGTAACTGTTCAACTGGTTGTAACTGTTCGCCTGTTTGTATCTGTTTGACTATTTGTAACTGTTCGACTGTTCGTAACTGTTTGACTGTCCGAATGGTTTAGTAATTAAAGCATATCGATAGGTAGCTAGCCTATAATCATGTTACTTAGTGTTTCGAACCGAAGCTGACTGTTTGCATGTCCTATATGTTTGTGTTTCCCCGTCACGTCTCGCAAGACAGTGACAAATGTTAGGTCAATAATGCACCCGTTTGACCTCCAATCAAGCTAGCGCGACTAGCCCGGGCGGGGTTTGTCAGACCCAGTAGTACTACTCAGTATTACCTCGCTAATCCCATTACTAACGGTTCGAGCATGTCAGGACTGTTTGTGTGTTTACACTAACGTAACAGGCGATATCAATAATACTGGCAACCATTCATAAAATATGTTTGCATGTTTTCTCCCCCAAAAAGGAAAGAAAGTAAAAAGGGGCCGTGAAACTCACCTTGATTGCGTTGCAAAGAAATAATGTTCGCACGACGATTAGAATTTCAAGTTAACCTGTGTTTCGTTTAGTATGAACATAGTTAATGTTAGTTATTATTTACGAGTTTATAATATGATTAACGTTCGAATATGGATTAAGGTTTTGATAGAGTTATGTGTTTTGTTTAAGTAATTAATTTTTATAAAATACATTTCATACTTTTAATCCATTTAACGAACTATTAAGTGTTTTTAGAAATGAATTTTTGATGTAATGATGGTGTTCATTATGTAATTAAGTCCGTATGATAAACGAAGAATAATTACGAAAATATTATTCCAAATCGTTCGTTTAAAGTATATTTTATAAAATAAATCATATTTGTAAATAATTTGGTAAATTTTAATTTAATCCAGAAAATTATTTAATGCTCAAAAATATAAACAAGTTTTATAAAAATTATTTTTATAATTTTTATAATTTTTCTGCAATTTTTAAATGCCCAAAAAGCCCTAAAAAAATAAAGGAGGTTGCCCGGGTTCGAACCCGGGACCTCTCGGGATGCAAATGGACAGGGAACCGCTGAACCAAGGCCGCAGCCGCGGTATTCCTTGGTTTCAATTCCTTTTAAACACATCCGAAGCCCTTCCCCTCCAAACCAAGAACCCTAAATCGTTTATGGATCAAATTGAACATCAAATCGATGTTATTAATCAGTTTAATGTTGGGGATTAGTTTCCTCATGATGAACCGAATGTATAGGTGTGTTTAATTACCAGATTTGTGTTCGAATTGAAGGTGAATGCCACGATGAACAGGTCGCGACTTCTTGATGTTCGATTGATGCCCAACGATGATTATAATCCAATTACTTCAACAGGAAGTTTCTAATGATGCTTGTGATCAAAACCCTTCTGTTAATTTCGAGTTACAAAGGCTGGAGAGTGGCGTTCTAGTAAGTTGCAGGTCGACGGTTAAGAGGTGAGCAATGGTGGTGTGTTTGATTGTTTTGAATGAAATTTGAGAGTTGTGATGATATAGGAACAGATAAGCGATAGTGCAGGTTTATTTAATTACATTATGGTGTTGTGTAGTGCTCCATTTGTGCGGATTTCTTGGCCGAAAGTAGAGTGGGTGGATTTGTGGTTAATCGCACTCGATTTTTCAAATGGATGGTGGGGTTGAGTTCGAATCATCCACGCAAACGTGTCGGTATCATTTGATCGAGTCAAAACCGTGTGTATTTGGTGTTTGGGAGTCGCCGGAGAGGTGGCCGGAGGTGGCCGGACGGCGAGGTGGTCGACGGGTACGGGGGGAGGGGCTGGGTTTTTAAAAACAATTACACTCTTGGTCCCTGCAGTTTGAGGTGGTTATCATTTCATGTTTAAAACTTCTAAACAAATTTTAGTTATTGTATTTTCTACCCAAAAGTTAATAGGGTTAAGTTTAATGATAAATTTTTATTATTAATATTATTATTATTATTATTATTATTAACGTTATTATTGTAATTATTGGAATTTAACATCAACGTATTAAACTCTTTTGTTTATGAAATTAACTTGTATTTATCGAAAAATTTCGAGATGTTACAGATTTTAGTTCAAATATTTATAAATTTGGTTTTATTTCATAGTTAAAATAAGATGTTATTACTCAAGAAATTATCAAATTTTAACACATTCTACTATTCTAGTAATAAAGTATGTCCCCTCTATACAAGACGTCGAAGGTTAAATCATTCAAATAAAAATTACATCGTTTATATGGATTAAAAATAAAAAGTCGTGCTCTAATTTAGAATGTAACAGTTGGTGTAATTTTCGATTTTAATCGTTCTCCCTCTCTGTAATCTCCCTGTCTTCTCCCTAGGCTTATCTAATAATAAATTTCCTTGGTTGGTTGTTAAAAAGATAATTAAAAAATATATCAGTAGCTAATTCATGAAAAATACTAATATAATCTTGACACAAATGAAAAGGAATCGTGCAGGAACCTTATCTTTTTTTTTTTTTTGGGGGGTGGGGGGCTGGGCTCTGGTTGTTCGATCGCTAGCGATGAAAACAATAAATGTCACCGTAACCATCGCCCAACCACCTAGTAAGTGTGTTCATATGTATCATATCATATGTATCATATGATACTTTTTTGGTTTAATCCTTTCATTGATTTCCCTAGCTTAAACTTTATGAATCCTAGGAAAAATAAACTAATTAATAAAAGTTATATTGTCAGTAAAATGTTATTTTTGTTCACGACGTTTTGTTAAATTTGTTATTTCAATACAAAAACTTTTTCTGTCATTTTAATAACTGTAGTTTTTCAAAAGTTGTCATTTTTATCCACTTCATTACAAACAAACAAACAAATATACCCAGTATATCCCGTTTAATAGCAGGGCCTGAGAGGAGTAGATGGTGGCAAGTCTTTCCTCTATTTTGGGAGATAGAGAGACCGCTTCCAAAGAGACCCCGACTCGGTAACAATAGCAATAGGCAACATAATATATATCATACAATACCACGGTAACACATAAGGAGATAGAAATAGCATGCACCAAATAAGTGACAAGTTTCATCTATACATGGCAGAAGTCTAATAGCTATACATCAGGCGTGTCATTTACTCTTCCTACCCACAGAACCCACTAGAAGTCCTTAATTTTAATTCTACGCCTCCACGCACTCCTATCCTCGATCATGTGCTCAGAGAGATGCAACTCTATCATATCTCGCCTAATTATCTCGTCCCACGTCAACCTCGGTCTTCCTCTACTCCTCCTACCCTCTAAGTTGATATTCTCTACTGCTCTAACCGGCGCCTGTATCGGTCTCCTCTTCACGTGATCGAACCATCTTAATCTTCCTTCTCATATTTTACCCGTGATACAAGCCACCTGTAGCCTCTGTCGAAACACGTCATTCCTTATCTGATCCAGTCTTGTTTGTCCACACATCCACCTCAGCATTCGCATTTCGACGATCTCTATTTGTCTCTCATGCGATTTCTTTATGGCCCAACAGTCTGTTCCGTATAGCATAGCTGGACGTACTGTCACTCTGTATAGTTTTACCTTTAGTTTTACTGGGAACCTCTTATCACACAAAATCCCTGATGCTGCTCTCCACTTGCACCATCCTGATTGGACACGGTGGGCTACATCGCTGTGTATCTCTCCATCTTCCTGTACGTACGATCCCAAGTATTTGAACTAGAGGTCTGTGGGACCGCCATACCCTGAATACTGATTTGGTTGTCCTCCTCGGTCTCACCACTAAAGTTACAATGCATGTATTCCGTCTTAGAGCGACTTATCCTTAATCTTTTGCACTCTAGTGCTGCTCTCCACTGTTCTAGTCTCTTGTTAAGCACCCTTTTAGATTCTGATATTAACACAATATCATCCGCAAACAGCATGCACCACGGGACTGGCTCCTGTATATACTTGGTCATCTCATCCAACACTACTATGAAGAGAAATGGGCTCAATGCCGATCCTTGGTGGAGTCCCACTTCCACCGGGAAGCAGTCTGTGTCTCCGACTGGTGCTCGCACACATGTTTTTGCCCTGTCATACATATTCTTGATTATTCTGATATACCTCTCTGGTACCCCTCTAAGTCGAAGAGTTTCCCAAATGAGTTGACGCGGAACACTGTCATAGGCTTTTTCTAGGTCAATGAATACCATATGCAGGTCCCTTTTCTTTTCTCTATATTTCTCCATTACCCTCCTTATGACGTGTATGACTTCTGTTGTAGAGCGTCCTGTCATAAATCCAAATTGGTTTACCGCTATATGAGTTTCGCGTCTAATTCTTCTGTCGATGAATACCATAGGATTTTTATCCACTTCATTAATACCGTTAAAACTTCGTTAAATATGAAGGTATTTTAGTCCTTATTAACACCCTAATTATCCAATTAAAACAAATTAATCAATTAATATTCAACTTAAACTAAAAAAACACATGAAGCGACTAGTGAGACCGGTGCGATTCGATTTAAAAGATTTGAGTTAACTCTAACTCTTGGTGTTTGATTGAGGTCTACTGTGGAATTTCAATAATCTTCACGTTTTGTTCGAATGTGTATCGTTGTTCGATTAAGGTTTGTTGTGGGATTGATGTCTGCTGTTGTCACAGTTTGTTTGATTGATGTCTGCGAACGTGACAACAGACCTCAATCAAACAAAATATGACAACTGTATACCTCAATCAAATTACGGTACACGTTCGGAAAAAACGTGAAGATTAAATTGAATAATGGTACACATTCGAACAAAACATGAAGACTAATTGAAATTCCACATCTGATCTCAATCGAACAACATGTGTTAGAGTTTATCGAAGCTTTTAAATCAAAACGCCTGGTCATAGTAGTTGCTTCATCTTTTGTTTTTTAGTTTTAACTGAATATTAATTGGTTAATTTGTTTTAATTGAATAATTAAGGTATTGAAAAAGACTAAAATATCCTAATATTAAACAAATGTTTTAACGGAGTTATGGAGTTGATGAAAATGACAATGTGATTGTAATGGTAAAAAAAGATTTTTGGATTAAAATGACAAATTCGACGAAACGTCAGGAACAAAAATACATTTTACTCCTATATTATTTTGACTTACATGGAGCATGGCTCAATGTATCTATACTCATTAATAAAATAATAACTTTAGTGTCACGCGTCATTCTCTAAAGCCTCTACTTTTTTTAATTTCTGCTTAAATATGTATCTGTTCTTAGTGTTAGTCTAGGTTCATTTAACTAAAAGTCAACTTTTGATACAAGAGATATTTAGAGAAAATTTAGAAACTTAACCATGAATTAGAGCACACATCTTTTTTTGGAAATTAAATCATATCTGATATTTCATCTTTTTTCATATCATTAATCAACAAAAACTGTAGAAATCATTTATGATTTTGTTCATCTCTGAAATCAATTTCTTGATTGTGTGTTTCCATTAAATACTCGGTTTATATTCAAATCTTGACAAAATTTACGTGATTTTTTTATCGACTCCTCTCCAATTTGAAAGAATTCATGTGTATCTTTTTTGGGAATGAAATCATACCCAATTTTAAAATATTTCTCAACCATCCCAGTTTTACGACCCTCGCGATTTGTCTTTATAAAGTCTGATGATATCGCATTCGGTTTCATCAAGTTTTCATTTTGGCTTAGGTTTCATCAAGTTTTCTTCAAAAAAAATGTATTTGTTTTTGTTATATTTAAGCTTTTATCCTCTGTGATTATGATTTAACTTATCATTGTCTACAATTATGTTTTTGGATTAATATTATTTTATTTTTATTTTTTTATTTGAAGGTGGTCTACTTAAACAATCCATCTGTAAACAGGTATTACATGCTTCTACTTTTTAAACTTTTTTTATATGTATTGTCATATTATTATTATGTTTGATTGGATTTCGTTTGATATGTGTGCAAATTATTTTGATGTATCTGGAAGTAATATTGAAAATCGTACTTTTATTCCACGGTTGACTTTAATACCTTCTAACAAAAGGATTTCTTTTAAATTTCCAAAAAAGACAATTCCTGTTAAAAGTGTGTTTTGTAATAACAATAAACAAAAGCCAAGACGCTATCAAAAGTTGGTTGGTTTTTAAACAAGGATCATGACCAGCTCTATGTTGTATTATCTTGAGTTAAAAGTAGACAGAGATTAAAACTATTAATATTAGATAATGATAAAAAAACATCACCAACAAACACCATCAAATGTTGTATATATATAAATTTTTGGATGTTTATGAATTTGAAATATTATTTTTCATGTTCAATTTAATTTATATATTACTTAAAGTTCTTATTTATAAGTTTATTTCACTCCATATTATACACTATTTAGACGTATAACTATTAATAGAAAGAGGTTCAAATACAAAATGTATTTTTGCTACAAATTGTGAAAAGACATAATGAGTAAAAAAATACAAAAAAGTATATCTCACAATCTAAATCGAATTTCAAAAAAGTAATTCCGAGCTTTTGTTCCCCTAGCCGTCCCCACTAAGAAAAAATAAACGAAAAATAAAAAAAATTAACGTGTTTTTATTGTATCATTTATAAAAGATACAATAACGTCATTGTGTCATTATAAAAGACACAATGACGTCATTGTGTCAATTATAAAAGACACAATGATGTCATTGTGTCATTATAAAAGACAACGAATTTTTATTTTTATTTTTATTTTTTTCTGAGAAAGAGGACGAGGAGAGAAACAGAAACTCGGAAGTACTTTTTTGAAATTCGATTTAGATTGTGAGATATAATTTTTTGTGACTTTTTTAGGTTCATTGTGTCTTCTCACACTTTATAGCAAAAATACACTTTGTAGAATAACATTACCCATATTAGTAGAGAAAACCTACTAATATTAAATGTAGCTAATGTTAAAAATTATACATAAAAGTTGATATACAAAGTATTATCAACAACATTATAACTTAAGAACTTTTTTAAACAACAATAATATTTTTGGATTGAATCTGTGTGTTACACGGGTCTTTAGCCTAGTACTATCATATATTAATTGATTTTTCATTCACATGGCTCCAAACATAGAACGGAATTAGGTGATTTAGATTGAAATAGGTGGTGTAATTTTGATTTACTAAGCTTTCCTGTGTTTGGTCCCAACTTCTTGCTGGTGGCCTTGTTTCTAAATTCGATAAATTGCCGAAACGTTATATTGTTTTAAATGTATTTATGTAAATATACTAATATGCTAGATGATTAATTGTTACGAGTGGAAACCCATTCACTTAGACCATATTATGTCGTTTCACCATACTACATAACACTACAGACCATCTTAACGTTAAATTAACACAAGACAAGTTTTCTTTTCCTCCACTTTATTTACCACACCACTTTATATTCTCATTGTTTTTCTAAATCTCAAGATTCATAAAATTCAGACTCAAACCCATCGTTGGAACCCCAATCTCACCTCCCTGTTAGAGTAATTTCGGGATTGAATGATCGTTGATTAATCGTTGGTCAACGATAAACATCTAGACCCCCGTAACATCCGCCTCTTGGAGTTATCCCATTGGCATTGCAGAAACAGCAGCGGTGTAGCCACCACCACCACTTGCCAAACCATCACACTGTGACTCTACCATCACAGGACTCATGGTCCACCCCTACCTTATTTGCATAAAGATTTTAATCTTCTAAAAATGTTGCATAATATTATATTAAACTTTTATAAAATCAATATATTTATGTTAAATGATAGCATATTATTTTTAAATTTATTAGAAGTAAAGTTTTATAAAACTAAAAATTATGGAATTATATTTAACTTGAAAATTTTAATGTTTTGTAGAATTAAATAAATTTCTAAATTATTAACTATATGTAAACAACATTTTGCAATAAATAATTAACAAAGTTAATAAGCACGTTTAGTTTTATAAAAAAGTTTTAGAAAAAGGTCGAGTAGATTGATGGTCATACTATCATACATGGTAGCTAGTGACACTCTATCATTGACTGACGCATATAATTAATATTGGCACTATAATTGTTCGTATGTTTTAGCAATTGTAGAATCCTTTCTTTTCATGATTAAGAGAAACAAGGTTCGAATGGATAAGGAATGAGATTTTTAGACATAAATTTGAAGTAGCTAATATAACATATAAGATAAGAGATGTAAGATTAAAGGGTTGTTTGATTATGTGGTCTTAGACGTGTGGAAAAATTTAGGCATGTGTCAGCCCCTGCTGACCGGGTTACACGTGATATAGGCTGCATCAAACAGTACACTGACCGGCCAAAATGTCTGACCGGGTCAGTGGGTCAAACATTTTGACCGGATCAGGCTGCAATCAAACAGCCACTAAGATGGTTTGAACATGTTAAGAGCAAACAGATGACGAAGAAAGTTAGAGCAATACAGACCTTTAATGTTCAGGTCCTGAGGCAGAGGCTCAAACTAACTTAGGAAGAAAATATTAAAAAATATTTGTTAGAGTTGCATCTCTCCGAGAACAAGATCCATGATAGGAGTATCTGGAGACGTATGATTAATGTTAAGTTAAGGACGTCTAGAGGATAATTTAGATGTGTCTTATATGTATATTACCTAGTAGCCCTACATGTTAGTATCTGAATACTTGGTGTCACTACCTTAGTGTCATTGATTGCTTTTAATTATTGTATATTGTCGTTCATGTTGTGTTTCTTGTTAACATTTGTATGGTGTTCCAGCATTGATCCTTGTATGTTGCCGATTAATGTTTGCTTCTTCTTGATTATGATATACCGTTGTTCATATTGTGCTTCATGTTGATATTTTGTAACAGTGGTCCACAATTGATTCTTGTACTTTTGTTACTCATGATGCATGAATCTTCATTTATGTGTTGCTTGATCAAATATGACCAGCCAATATGTGATACTTGTGGTCGTATTTGTTGATTGCACGGTTCTATATTGTGTTATTTTCTTATTGTACGTTTTGTCTATACGGTATGCACTTGAGCCAATGGTCTCATTGGAAGCAGTTTATCTATTATTTGTGATATGATCAAGGTTTATCCGCATCTCACCCTTCTCAAACCCCATCACTAGCTTTGTTATGAACGAAAAGTACTAATTATCATTACTTAGTGTGATTTACCAAATGGTTTATGGCCTAATGGTATTAATGATTTTGGTCTAATGGTGCTAATGTATGTAGAAAATATTTATATTTTAAATAGTTAAAAGGCTAGTCCCATGATAAAAAAGATATATATAAATGTAAAAGTAGTATTAGATAGTTTGAGTCACATGTTCCTAAAACAAACTTGGAGTGATTTTCATAAAACCAGGAGGTTGGATATTAAAAAGGAGATGTCTCATTAGTACTCTGTAAGAGGATTTTAGCTTCATGTTATACATATTTGAACATCCCGCAACAAATATCACAAACAAATACAATCAATTTTATTTATCTTTTCAATATATATTCTTAAAATGCATTTATAAAATAAGTTATTTGGTATTGAGTTATAACCGGTATTAAGCACTCGTGTTACAACGGGGTCATAAAACTATGTCAATTAGCACCAATGGCAAACTACCATTTGTGTTCAACAACACCGATAAAATTTGTATCAAAAAAGAAATAAAATAAGAGAATAAAACCAAAAAAAAGTAGACGAAAACACGTTAGACCACACATACGAAACATAAAACATATAAAACAATAAGCGTAAAAACGTTGGGGCCCACACGTTAACTCATAAACTTTAGACCGACACATAAAATGAGAAATTTGTTAAATATGAAAAGCATAGAGGACCAAAATTAAAATTAAAAGTGTTTGATCTAAATTATAAAATATGTAAAAGTATTGAGTTAAAATAAAAATAATTAAAGATTAAAAAAGTGACAAAAGATGGGTACATCCCACCTAAACACATGGTACAACCTATGATATATATAACCAAGTTCGTAAGTAATATATACTAGTTGCTCGCGTGTTGACACAATTTGGTTAGGGATGTACTTTTTGACGTATTCAGACGTGCAAGGATTTCTTTTAAGAAATAAGCACCTGTGAACTTCTTAATTGATCTGTTAGAAGGAAGATCAACATTTAGACCAGTTGATATTCTGGTCTTTGATTAGATAGGATGGAAACACTCATGTGTGGATCTACGGGAGTTTTCCCACTTGTGGCTTCGGAAGCAGTGTCTTCACAGTGGTTTAGGCTGCGTTAAGAGCTACATCATGCCAAGTGAACAAACACGATAAAATTTATCTTGACAACCAACACGTGTTTATATTACTTTCATTTGATACTTTTGGATTTCTTGCACCCAAGGCAGTGGAGCTACTTAACCTAATTCAACGGGTCATGTATAGTAATGTTACGACTCCAAGATTTATAGATATTTTAAAAGACTTAGTTCTGCTATTAGAAAGGGCTAGTGGCGCTGCTTGTAGCGCATTAATTTGCCTTCTAATTGATGTAAGTTGGGCTACGACCCTAATTTATACTATTAAAATATTTATTTTTTGTGTATTCACAATAATCATGGAAGCATGTGATGATGATTTATAGTGAACAGTTCATATTGCATGTATACCGGACATAATATAGTCACATGAGAAGAGTCTAGTGTCATAAAACCAACGAACTCATAAAAAATATGTTGTGGGTTTAAATTGTTGTAATGAATGAAATAATTTATTGTTTGAAAAATAGATAAAATAAAATTCTTGGAGAGAGCATTTAGGAATGAGATGCTCTTCTTCAATGAAATACTCTCGTAATTAGAAAGTCTTTTTTATATTAAGATCGATAATAAGAAAGTTCTTTTATTTTTCCAATATGCTTTTAGTACATTCGAAGGCTCACAATTATGTTTGTTTGTAATTGATAAAATTTTTTATTTAATATGCAATTTGAATACCCAAAAAAATAATAATAATAAAAACTAAATTTGCATTGTTTTTTCTATTTCCCGGCCCCCTTCATATATATGGCTCCTTAATAAGCAATAATGACATGCATTCAATAGTCTTGTTTTGTTTTGAAAATTTTAACCATGTATTCATCGTGTTTTTTATAACGTTTAAAAAATAATATAACCTCAACGTTATTATGGGTACGTGGCTGGCTATAAATATCGGACCAAGATGATGCTAGTTCTCACCACTCTTCACCATTACGATTTGAAGTCGTTAAGAGTTTCTCTCGACTCATTTGAGCGTTCGTAATGGCCGAAGAATTAATGATGCGTATCGACAACGATTACAATCGTGACCCTAATGTCAAACGTAGCGATTTTCCTGCTGAATTCATGTTTGGAGTTGGAACATCTTCTTATCAAGTTAGTACACATATCTAATCATATCTACACATACTCATGCATATGATACATGTTACAACAAATTTAATGTTTATATCACCAATGTTATGAGCTTTCTTTGATCAACAAGTAATACGACTTTATCCTTAAAAATGAGGCCTAAACATGATATTTTTCGAGTTTAGATTGAAGGTGCTTATAATGAAGGCGGTAAAGGCTTAAGTATCTGGGATTGTTATGCACTAAGGCACCCTGGTACGTATATCAATCGTTATCTTTGTCATTGTTTTTATATCTTCAATATGAGTAGATAACAACCATATATATATCGACGATAATGGTAGCAGGAAACATTGTGGATGGTTCAAATGCTTGTGTCACCGTCGATTTTTATCACAAAATGAAGGTATAACCAATTAAAACCGCAACAACCTGTCATGATGATCGATATATGATCGATTATATGTATGAAATACATTGGCATCATTCTTACAAAAGTTAATTAATGTGTGTTGTTGGTAAACTTATATATTTATAGGAAGATGTCCAGCTGCTAAAGAAAATGGGTGTGAGTCATTTCAGATTCTCGATTTCCTGGCCCAGGATATTACCAGGTGAAATATATATCTGACATATAATTAACATAACATCTCAATTAATCCAGCTAGAGCTGACGTGTTATATATTTTTATATACTAAAGAATTATAATTTGATATAAACAGGTGGGAAAGTAAGTATGGGCAAAAGTTTGGAAGGCATCAACTTCTACAACAGGCTAATAGATGAGTTATTAGCCAATGGCATTGAGCCATTTGTCACTCTTTTCCACTGGGATCTTCCAAATGCATTGGAAGAAGAATACATGGGTTTTCTAAGTTCCAAAATTGTGTACGTACAAGCTGGCTGTTTATTTGTATATTTATATCTATATATCTATCAACTGATATATTGATTATTAGTTAATTTGTTTAATCATTGATGAATTAGTGATGACTTCGTCAACTATGCGGAAATCTGCTTTTGGGAGTTTGGTGATCGGGTGAAGAACTGGGTGACGTTAAACGAGCCATACAGGTACACCTATTTTGGTTACGTAACAGGCAGCTCTGCACCCGGTAGGGGCGGAAAGAACCCAGATACTGACACCGAAACCGAGCCGTATATCATAGCATACAACCTCATCAACTGTCATGCAGCTGCCTATAGAAAGTATCAAGAAAATTTTAAGGTATTATCTAAATAAAAACAACTTTTTGGTATATCAACACCTTCACTTCATATATATATATATATATATATATATATATATATATATATATATATATATATATATATGGTGTAGTTATTAATAACACGAAACATTATTTTTTTAGGATGCTCAAAAAGGTAAAGTGGGAATCACTTTGGATGTCAACTATTTCAAGCCTTATCATGGCAAGGATGATAAGGAATACCAAGATGATGTGAAAGCTGTGGAGTACGCATATGATTTTATGTTTGGAATGTAAGCACAAGTAACTTTTCACTTAGTTTTTCTTTTTATATATCTAGGTGCATGAAATAATTTTAGTTTCTACTATAATATATATATATACTTTCTCTAGTAACTTATAATATTTAACTTTTACTAAAAATAGAAATGCGTCGTTTTGATATAATTTTTTTGACATTTCAACGTAAGTTTTATCTAAAGTCATGTTGTATTAAAATAAAGTAATTCATTTAATCTTGTAAATACAAAAAATACTTTATTTTGTAAAATGCTAGGTTTTCAATAAGATTTATATTGGAATATCAACAAAGAAACTTAAACAAAATATTTATTCAAACTTTAAAAAAAACTTGTATTACAATTAATTATAAAATACCAAATTATATGTTAAAAAAACTTAGTAGAATAAAAAAGTGTACAATCAAAATCATTAGTTTTCTATTGTTCATGTACGAGCGAATGAGGGTGGGTTCAATGCCACATGTAGCACATTGCTTAAAAACCAGACAAATTCTAAAATCCACCTAGAAACCAAAACTGTTTTTCTAAACCACCTAAAAATCGATAAAATCCATTTTGCCACAATGAACGTCAATTTTAGTGATTTGTGTGTTGAAGTTAACTAACTTTAAAAAGTTGCATGTTATGATGCCTTGTATCAGGTTTATGGAGCCATTAACAAGCGGTGATTGGCCGAATAATGTGAAAAAATTTGCCACCAAGCCATCTTCTAACCACCCAGATGGCCGCTCTCTGCGTACATTTACCGAAGAACAAAAAAAACAGTTGATTCAATCATATGATTTTCTAGGAATAAACTACTACACTGCAAGTTATGCTCGATTCAATAATTCTTCTGGTCTCTCTGATGGATTTGAGACTGATAGTCACTACAAGGAATCAGGTGACAAAAAACTTAAAGATCCATTTGTCTAATATTAACCTAGTGGAAGTTAACTATATACATATGATGTACGCTAATTATTCGTGTTTCTCATGTTTAGGAGAAAATTCTGACGGAAAACCTATAGGAGAAGTCGTAAGATAGATAACTTTTCTTTATTTGAAGTTAAAGAAAGAAACAAGAATTCGAATTTGGATTCATACTCAAAACCAAATCTAACATGAGCAATCAAATTTGCAGGCTTATAAAGGATCGTGGGTCTATCTTTGTGCCAACGAGCTTGTTGATCTCTTGCTTCACATTAAGAAAACCTACAAAGTTGAAAAATACTTTGTAATAACTGAGAACGGTAAGTGTTGTAGATATAGGAGTGGAGTTAGAGTGTGTATGAGTTTGCCGTTCATAAAAAAATTATTGAGAATGGTAATATGCAAATTTATTCTCAACAATACAAAGCTAATGACGTATTTTTGATACAGGAGCCCCAGAGAAGAACGAAGATGGAAGTTTAGATCCTTTTGCTGATCCGAATAAAAAGAAGGAAACAAAAACTTATGAAGAAGTTAAAAATGATGAATATCGACTTAAATACATCAAATGGCATCTTGATGCCATCAAAAGAGCGAATTCGTTAGTGTCCTTATATGAATTTAGATTACTTGATTTATACTATCATCAAACATCACCATGAGATGATCTCAATTAGTGTATAATTATAATGTGACACACGTATACACTAACTAAATGCATAAATTTTATAAAAAGTATGTTAAGAGTTAATTATATAAGATAGTTAATTTCAAAGAATTAATTAAATAATTATTACATCGATCTATATAAGAATGCTAGAATGATGCTCCTTATAAAGTGATCACTAGTTTTATTTACCATTTAGTTTAGGGCCTTAATTATTTTACTAATTAGACGTGTATTTTGTAGGCAATGGACCATCGACAATATTTTATGGAATAAGCACATGGTCATGGGTTATTTTGTGTGGTCATTCACAGATAGCTATGAATGGGGTGCGGGATATACTACACGAATGGGTCTGAACTATGTTGATTACAAGAACAATCTCCTTAGGTACCCGAAAAAATCAGCACTATGGTACAAAAAGTTCCTTTCTGAGGACAAGTTACAAGCGCCACGCAAAAGAACTCTAGCCCATGTCGTCGAACAAGAAGATGAAGCCAATGGTGCACCTACCAAAGCAATTGATGTGGTTCAAAAACTGAAGAAGGCTAAAGCATGAAAAGAAACAAGCAAAGCCGAAGTGCTTGTTGATCTCCTTGGTTTAAGATTTGTGTTTTGTGTGTTTAATGTATTGCCGATCATAATTATGGGGAATCAACTTTAAGATTAAATAAATCCCCAGGTTAATTATGATCCTTAATAAGTGTTTGTTTGCTTAGCTATTGATCTTGTGGAAATAAAGATCATAAATATGTAATGTCATCAATAATGGTCGATTGGAGATCAGAATAAATTCCTCTTTTATGATTGTCACTAATTCGCATGTTTGTATGATGGTAGTTTTATGTTAAAGTGAGTAAATGATATTACATGAACAAATGGTGGAAATGAAACCTTAATCGACATCAGTTTTCTCAAGTCTAGTCGGCCAACGAATTAGATCGAAAAAAAAAGAGTCTATTTTATGTAAAGAAAATAAATAATCCGTTTAATTTAGGTGGAACATTTGGCCCATTAACGATTTAGGGTATGCACCTCCTTAATTATACTAACCAGTTTTTCCTCAAACCAGTTTCGGATAGAAACTAGGTAGGGGCAGATCGATCATGAAAGTTCTCTAGTGTAATCTAATAAAGGTTGGACCTTTTTTCTGTTGTTCACAAGTGGGAAAATGGCTGATCAAGGGTGATCTTTAGTGGGTTTCTGTCAGCAACAACTTGTTGCAACAAAGGGAGTTAGAAAGTTTAATAGATTGAAGGATTTGATCATAAGTGGGTGTTTGATCAAGTAGCGGGTGTAATCGAGGCTTTAACCAGATCTTGGTCATAATCAACAAGCGGGTTTTGATCCAAGGAACTTATGTACGCGTTGAAAGCGGATGCTGAACCGGGGTACAATAAAAGGAAATCAATGTTATGGAGATCCAACATTGTTGTGCAAAGCGGTGGGAACAGACAACGATTAGGAATGATTGTAAGACTTAATCTGGTTTATCGAAGTTGGAGTCGGCTAACTTGGTTAGAGTCAGCTTATCTTAAATGTTTAGGGTTATTTTTAGTTCATAGTATGGTATCTTATATTTGGTTTTATTGGGTTTTTATGATTAGGATAGGTTACAAGGAGTTTTTTAGCAAAAAATAGAAGTCTTTGATTCTTGTATTTTGATTATATATTAATTAAAAAAAGTCATGGGAAGAATTCTACAAAATCAGTATTTTTCTTGTTCTTTTGATCATCATTAAAAAAGTTCAATCTGTAAGACATCAAACCAGTCAAATAAAATGTCTAATGAGTCAAAAGTCGTCCAATATCTCTTTTTAACACGTACAACTTTTTAAATTAAAGGTGGACAAAAGATAGTTGCATGCTATCTATTTATGAGAAATTAATAGATATGATAGACAAAAGGAGTATAATGTCAATCCGACTTGAAGTAAATTGAATTATCTTTTAATTTAACAGTTAGTTAGATTACTGACGTGTTACTGATCCATCCGTTTGGCACATGACACAACCCGCTAACTTGCCACATGTAGATCTTCTCATGGAGAAGTGACACGCAAGATTGCAAAAATAACCTAAAGGTTAACCCAAAACAACCCATAACATTATATTTGAAGTCCAAATTAGCCTAGTTTTTAAAACTTGAGTTAAGATTCTCAGGACTAATTACAAGACACAAAAGAATTAAAACATAGAGTCTTCATTCAAAGATGCTAGCATCAAACTTTAGTTAAAATGAGCTTCTAAGAAGCTCATGTCATTTTGTCCTGGGAAATCAAAAAACAATTGCAGCGCAGTATCAGATGAATCTTCAACTTCATTTGAGCTCGACGAATGTGTGAACCCTGCATAAAGGTGTATACTTTTGTGGTCGGGTTTGGATTCTGGTTCTGGTCCTGGTTCTGGATTGCTAGACGAGAGTTCGGGTTCTGGTTTCGGCCCCATTTCAATAGTTGTCCCGGAGACCGATGCTTGTGAAGCTGGACTAGAACAAGCAATTTTATCACCTTTTATGTTGATATTTCTAAAAGAATTTCCAACTTCTGAGTGCCAAATACGTAGAAAGTAGTCACTGTTGGATTTCGTGTTAGGTGGTAGGGGTGTTGTTGGGGCTAATAGTATCGATGACTCCATCGAGAGTCGTGCTTCGGCCTCCAGCCTGGCGCTCTCCCATTGGGCCATGTGGCGGGTGGATGGTGAGGCTGGAGGTCGTTTCAGTGGGCCCACTAACGGCGAGGATATGGTGGTCAGCTCGTGGGTTTGTGGATCAATCCCTATGGATAAGAGGCGTTTTCGCAAGTGAGTGTTCCACAGGTTTTTGATCTCATTATCCGTTCTTCCTGGCATTTGTGCAGCAATAGCAGCCCATCTGGAAAAACAAAACCCATGTTAAAACGACTCTAAATGTGTTAACAAAAGTTGATTCGTGAAAATATAAATTAGTACCTGTTGCCGAGAATGGCGTGTAGCTGGATGACGAGCTTCTCTTCTTCGGGGCTGAAGGGACCGCGCTTGATGTCTGGGCGGAGATAGTTCGTCCATCGGAGCCGGCAACTCTTCCCACACCGGAGTAGACCTGTCACCATCGTACAAATGCAATGATAATGATGTACTTGTACAACAATTGCTGTAGTATTTACTGCTTGCATGTGATCTTAATAAGTTGCATTTATACACATCTCTTTAAAACAAACACCACATGATATGATAAAATAGATGCATGGTCGCCACAAATTAACTTGTCTCTTCATTAATGATGACAAAGAAATATGAATCAATTAGTACTCTTATAATACTCAAGCAAATACACAAGTTGTATAATCAATAATGTAAGTCTTACCAATTTCAGAAAGAAAATCACCCCAATATTATTTGATTATTACTAATATATTGAAGATCATATGAGAACATATTATCGTAACTTTAATTTGTACCAACTTTAAGCCACATGACCTATATTAGCTTTCCTTTAACATATTCAAATGTGTCATTGGTGGTGATCTCTTTATTGAAAGTAATCAAACAAATACATATGATTCATGTTATATGGTAATGAAAATGTTATTTAAAAGTAAAATAGATATGCTAGCTAGTATCTCTGTATTACTATACAAAGGTTTTATTCAATATTCTGGAAGTTAGAATAATCATGTTGGTAATGTTGTAGATATGCAAGTTGATATCTCATGATATGATTGAGGTGGTGATTTAGTTTCAACAAGAGTCATCACATAACTATAAAGATATACCACGAAATGATCATTCTCATGATTTTCTAATACTTTTCTCTTCCTAGCTTGTTGTTTATTAGAATACATTTTTATTATTAGTTTATTTTTTTTTCTTTAATTTTTAAAACAACTAACTAACACATTTTGCTTTGCATATGAAATTTTACCTTTCTTACATATACTTTGTGCGGCTAGGTCACTAGCTCGTTAGATAATCAAACTATCAAAGAAAGTAAGGGGTTGTCTACAAGGAGGGTCGGGTCAGCCATCACTTGACTTGGTCAGCACCTCCAAAAACAATGACCGGGTCAGTCACAAAACAAAGGGTAGTCAGCCCGGGTGACTCGGTCAACAGCATTATTTTTACAAAACAAACAAGCTGACCCGGTGACCGGGTCAGCCGGTCACCCGGGTCAGCCCGGCCAGCCAAAATCAAACACAGCCTAAAGCGGTCGATGAAACAAGCCCGAGTCAACACTTTAATTATTATTGTATATTAAATATCTATTATCTTGTTTATCAAAGAGTTATCATGTTAAATTTAGAAAACATATCATTTCACAAATGAACAATGTTGTTAGGACCGGATCGGACCGGCCGGTCCGACCGGTCGGACCGCGATTCGGCCACTGGTTCGGTCCGGTCGATAGTGGATCGTTTTTGTGTAGTTGAACCGGCCGGTTCAAACCGAGTCGCCGGTTGGACCGGCGAACCGGGCCGGTTCCGACCGGTTTTTTGAATTTTTTTTTTTTATTTTTTTTATTTTAGTGGGTAAAAACGGGTGTTAAACCATAAATTAGTACTTCGGATATACAAATATAGTTAAGTTTTATATATAACTATAAAATATATGTATAAATCATATATAAATTACTTATATTTAATTACATATATAAATATTATTAAAATATAGTAAAATCCGGTCCATCCGGTCCGACCGGTCCGACCACCAAACCAGTAAGACGTTCGGTTCGACGTCCGATCCGATTCTGAGAACATTGCAAATGAATATGTGAACAAAGGATTTTTATCTAAGGACCAAAAACATTGATAATTATGAGTCATATAAATCATTTGTATCTTTTAACTCGATCTAAGTGTGACAAAAGGCCGATACATAACCACTATCATAATAAATCATTAATGCAATATGTACACACATATTTTATGTGATTCTCACACACAGTGAGTATAACTATCGTATACTTATTAATATCAAATAATTATTTTGCAAATTAATCAAAGAAAAAACAACTATTTCTTTAAACAAATATGAAATACCGTAATATTAATCGTGTAATTATATGATTGTTGGAGTTAAGATCACCAAATATATATGTATCCATTCACACTTATCAGATAAAAATGAGAAACTCATACTCTTGTAATAACATTATTAACGATTGCCCTTCGAATTAAAATCATGTAGGTTCAACTGCAAGTGCATCATGTTAGCCCTAGATTTCATAAGATCCACATGCACATACAAACTCGAAAACGATGGTAAAATCGTATCGAAATCGATGGATTTACTAATTAATTACCAGCTAGCTTAGGAAGAGATCGCCAGCTCCCATGACCATTCTTCTTAATGTAATCAACAAGAAGCTCATCTTCTTCCTGCGTCCATGGCCCTCTCTTCAACCCCGTTTTCTCGCAACAAGGTGCTCGTCCCATTTCTGTATCAGATCGATCTCTCAAATAAATCAATAATCAACTTATAGATTTTAATTATCATAGATTAAACATGATCACTATGATGGATGTTCTTCAGCATTAACTATATATGAAGAGAGTCAGATATATGTGTATATATATAATACGTTCAGATCGATTGATTTCAAATACGAAAATGTGTGAGTGAAATGACATGTCAATGCAAGAATCAAACCTAAGGTACGACGATCAGCGAATTACATGCCGACACTATTCGCATTCAATGCGCATTCAATTCGCTTTGTTTTAGAGATCAAACAAAAGCTTAACAACTTAATCGCGTTGTTCGTAAAAACCCTAGCAGATCGACATGTTGATCCAATCAGGCAATCATCCACCACTTTTGACAAATTAAAACACTGAGAAACCGAATTGAATGTCGTGCTTCGTCTTAACAAGCTTCCGCCACAATCAATTCGTATGCGTATAAATTGCTACACTTATTGCGAAATTGAATGCAGTAGATGGATAAATGTAGAGAGAGAGAGAGAGAGGTTACTACTTACTACTTACTTGTAGTTAAGATGGTGATGAAGTGATAATAAGCAATGAGAGAATTTTGCAGATGAGAGGGAAGCATTAATGGTGAAAGGACGTACGTATATTATTGTGTGTGTTTTCGTCAGTTGTATGGTCCATTCAAACTATACATATACGTTTATGTATAGGTGTATGTATAGGTTGCAGAGGGTGCATTAATGGCGATGAGCATTAAATTGGAGACTGAATGAAGGGGAAGGGGCCATAGGCACCTACGCATACGTTGTGTATTGCGTAATATATACACGTCGGGTAAATATATATGTTTGGTCAAGATGCATCATATCCAACTTTTCGTACATGATTTTTTTTTAAATATTTTAACTCTGTTAAAAAAAAAGATAACAAGATTAAAATGGAGCCAACCGAACAATAATTCTTAGCCCAACTGGTTAAATTGAAATACTCATGAGCCATGACATTTAAATATGAGGAAGTTATGAATTCAAATCTCACTTTAAGCAAAATGCTTACAGTTGAGCTAAGAGTTTTCACATTAATGGGTTTAATTCTGAGGGAGTTGAGGGTACGATCCCGGCTGAAAAACGGATAGGGACCTGATTAAAATAATATCTATAATCCAAAACAGGATAGCACATTAATCATTCAAAAAAAATTGTGCTAACTGAAGCAGTTTGGTTTAGTTAAATGCATGCCGTCATGATTATTAATTCTAACTATTGATTATATCTTGAAACATGGGTTAAAATCATGAAACTCTAGTTATGTTGATTCAATCATTTAACATAATAGATATCAAAACACTTAAAACTTACTTGTAAGAATAGAGATCGTTGACGAGAAGGATGATGTCATGATCGAATGATTCGTTTTTGTTATAATGTCTAGAGAGATCAATGTATGATTTTGAAAGAATAGGTTATTGGTATGTTTTGTTTTTTATCGTTCTCGCCATTTATAACATCTAAGAAAAAACTGTAATATAATTATGAAATATTTCTATTAAATAAACCCATTTTATCTTTAGAGATTAATTATATTATTGGGTAAGGTTTATTTAAAATATCTGTAAGCCATACATATTACAGGTTATTTCCAACAATAACTTATATTGTTTTTTTCTAGTATCTGACTGCTCTTTTTGTTTGTGGGTTACAGTGTTTTTCTACTTGATAATTAGTGGAGAGTAAGCTTCCAATGGCGGAGCATTATAGGGGCCGGGGGGGGGGGGGGGGGGGGGGGGGCGCCCCCCCTATTTTTTCCGTCGTCCGTAGTGTTAAATTTTAGCCCGATAGTGTAATTTTTTGACCCGGTAGTGTAAATTTTTATATAAATATCGAGTCCGCCCCCCCTAAAAAAAATTAATTTCGCCCCCGCCCCCCCCTACGAAAGAATTGAAGCTCCGCCACTAAAGCTTCTAACGATGATAAATCTCTTACCACACTACGGCTAGAGTATAAGTTTTTTTTGTTAGGAGTGGGTAAAATCTAAAATGTGTTGAATGGATAGAGTTGCATTACTTAAAATAGAATGGTCCTTTCCTTATGTGTATCATTTGCTAGTAAATGTAAGTTGGACACATGTCACGTGATTCTTCTTACATTGTAAGTCGAGATTAAGTTTGTTACATTTGTTATCTTGTGGTCCCTGTATATATAGGTGGATTCGAATCCAACTCTTCTATTCAGCTAATTTAGGTCTAGATCGACACTTCAAACGAACCTAATCGAACGTGCTTTACTCTTTTGCATATGTATTTTTCGGATTAAGTTTTCCCAGAATGATGCTATCGCCTAAATATGTTTTGTTTATTGTGTCTTTTGGGGTGTTACCCTCTAAGTCCATTGTGTATGATCATCTTCAATTATCATGATTTTTATGAATAATAATTCTTAGATTTCCTAGAATAATATATTACAAATTAAGAGGCGTCCCATTAATGGTTTAGAAGAGTCCCCATCACCAAAGATGTGAGGATTCGATCTCCACAAGTGTGTCGTTGAAAAAATACATCACAATTTGTATTCTAATGGATTTGAATCCTCTTCTGTTATCATAAATGATACTGATATAATGGGTCCTTTAGATTTTTGTGTTATTAATAAATTGTTAAACTTATTTCCTTTGATTGACTCATATAAGGTGGTGAAGTTAAAATTGATCAGCAATGCAAGATCAAAATCCACTTTGTGGTATCTTAGCTTGTTCAAATGAATATATACCAATAGTTGATTTGGGTTTAGAGTTGTAGTAATCATGAAAATAATAGAATTGGTTATATACACAATAGATGATAATTATTGCTTAGATTAACATACTTATTGAAACTTTGAGTTGATTTTAGGTAATCAGCTCCACACTCCTTATTTTAAATGAAAATTTAAGTATTAGAAGTTCTCATTATATGTCCATTTAAATTTCTCACTCTTCTATGCGGGACAAATTTTCATCAGTTTAATTTATTTTTAAGAAATTTTACAGTTTGAATATTTATTAACACTCAATTTCTAGCATCGATATTTCAACCATATTAGTTTCATTTTGGAAGCGGTATGGGTAGTTGTGAATTTGTCATATAGTGTATTCCAAACACAATAAATAATATATATTAACAACTTTTAATTATGTTTATTTATATTCAAAGTTAGTAACCTCTCATTTTTAATTTCATGAAAAACTCATTTTTCTAGTAATTTTTACTAGCAATATATATTTATTTGGAAATTGCAATTCAAACCAACACTTATGAAGACTTATTCAATGGGCATTGTGTAGGGGACCTTGCCATGTTCCCCTAAATTCGTAGGTATTATTGACAAGTACAACAATGTATTTTAAAGTTTAAAAAAAGTACATATGTTATACGATGTTCATGTTATATAAGTTTAAATTTTTTATTTATTTTTAATATATTCACTTGTATCAGAGATATCTAATATATTGTTAAGAGCATTTATGTATGATTTATCACATATCAACATTTATTTTTGTTATAAATTATCCACTTATCCGGCCATACTATATCATTTTGTGAAATACATTATTTGGTGTAGTGCGATCTAATTTAACATTGTTTATTTGAGGTATGAAGTGATTGCAGGGGAGATTCAAGAGCTTTGGAAAGATTTAGATGACAAAAAAGGTCATGACATAGTTTTTGGGATGTAGGATTCATTCCAGGTTAGAAAACGTTTGACAAGAAGCTTAAAACGATAAGTTTTTAGTTTTACAAGGGAATGATGTGCGGGTATTTTCATTCAAATAACAATTATTTATGTATTTGAACAGTTTGGTATAAGCTATTAATTTATGTCCCTAAGAATTGAAACCAACCATAATTCTTGTATGTTAAAGTAAGTTCATCTTTTATTATTATATAGTTACTTTGTTTTGTTAAATCTAAAATCCAACAAACATAAAGGCTAATTCATTTTTTCATGAAAGTAATGGTCAAGTAATGTAAATTTTATCGAAATCCTGAAGATAGGTAATGTATTACTCACCTAAAAAATTATGAGTTTTAGTCCTGGCTAGAGAATTTTATCATAAGAAGTTGTATATGTACTGTGTTAGCTGTAAAATTTAAAGTAAATTTAAATTCATATATATATATAGAGTCATTTACTTGAAAATGGTCATAAGGAAGAAAAATAATAGATCTAATCACATACAGGGATCGTTTCTATTTGTATGCATACTACGAGGGGCAAGTTTAACCCATTTTTTAATCTCGAAAGGGAATTTATTTTTAGGTAGGAGAGCATGTAAACTTTAAAGAATTCAGTATCTAAAATCATCCCACCCATTGATAAACGAAAAAGTGTTAATCTCGGTTTTGGTAATTGTGTTTTGTAAATTGACTTCACTTGAGTATCAATGTTTATTTTGTCTCTACTTAAGTATCAAATTTTAAAAATATTGTTGTTTCAGTCCAAATTTCGAACGGCGTGAGAATATACCGTTAAATACCAGTCACGTGCACCTCACCTGAAGGTATTTCGGTCAATCTATGTCTATCTTTTTTTAAAGATTTAATAAATAATAATAATATAACTATTATTATTTTATTATTAACATCATCATCATCATCATCATCTACCACCATCACCAAACTAAACATGCTTTATCATCATACCACCCGCCACCACCACCATGTGTCGGAACCACCGCCCCACAGCCTTACCTATCACCAACCACCATAGCCATCATCGACCCATCATCGCCACCACCAATAACGATCATCATTAGACCCGGATACCACCATCATCATACACCCCTAGCCACCGGTGAGCACCATCATTGTTGTTTCTGTTCAAACACCACATCAAAACACCACCATCACCACCAGCAGCACCAACCAACACCGTCACCAAACCACCAATCGTACCAAATCGAATCCAGATCTGCATCAATGGTGTTCCATGGTGGTTGCGGAAGCCATGGTTGTGTTCGCTAGTCGAATCAAATCGATCCAGAGCATAAGGGGGAGGGGGAGAGAGTGTGTGTGTTGGTGCCGGTGGTGGCCGCAGCGTGCTGGCGGGGCGTGTACCAACGGTGGTGGCAGTGATGTGTGTCGGCGGCAAGGTTCTGCGTTGAATGAAGGAGTGGTGATGATGGTTATCTTTAAAAGAAGATAGATTGGGATAGGGTGGGGTGGGACCCACTCTATAATTAAAATCTTTAAAAAAAGATAGACATGGATTGACCGAAATACCCTCAGGTGGGGTGCACGTGAGTGGTATTTAACAGCACATTCTCACGTCATTTGAAATTTGGACTGAAACAGACAATTTTTTTAAAATTTGGTACTCAAATGGAGAGAAAATAAACGTTGACATTCAAGTGGAGGCAATTTGCAAAACGCATGGACCAAAACCGAGATTAACTCAACGAAAAAACTTATGACAAATAAAAGACTTACATAACACATATCCCCATCCCTCATTGCTAAAAAAAAGAAAATGATATCAAATAAAATGTCCATAAGAGCTCCTTAACCAGTCTTTAAATAAATAAATAAAATTAATGCCCTTACCTAATACTTTCATTAACTAATCCATTGTTGCGGATTGAACAAGAGCTTGAAATCGAGATTAAACAAACCTTTCACTTCATCTTTCCGTTAATCACACTATTCGTTTGTGACTTCTCAATTGTTGTAGGTCAAGTTTGTGTAAGCTGAATATGATTCCTATGTGATGAATCTTAACAGCATTTGTTTGCTTTTATGGTGTTATCTATTTAAGTTTAATCATTTTTGCCACAACCATACGATAATTTACTAAATAAACTTGATGAACTGAAAATTTTAGTAGAGGGTAGAGTAATGCAAATGTTTTTAGTAGAGGGTAGAGTTATAGTAAAGATGATATATAATTTAAAAAGCCTAAGAAAAATTATTGTTTGACAAGTGTCCTTATATTTTTTTAAAAAGAAGAGTATTTTGGTTATTTTATCAAAATAAATCAGCTTATTATGTCTTATACGTTCATTGTGTCAAATGGTAGTTTATTTTGTTATATAGTTTAAATCATTTGTTATATATATTTACCATTATGTTTTACATTTTATAATACTTTTTGTTATATAAAATTATTATCTATGATTGTGTTTTACAATTAGAGATGTACACAATGATATATTTCATTAATGTATTTTTTTTTTAACTCATTGTGTTAAGTATAATAAAATATGTTTTTTGTCATCGTTTTTATAGATTATATAAACTTGTTGTTATCTATTATTATGTTTTACAATTAGAAATATACAATTATATGATTCCACAAATATGTTTTTTAAAATTTATAGTGTGAATATAACACAATGATAATCAAAAAACATAATAAGAAATTGTATTATTTTGTCATCATTTTTAATATATTAAATTAGTTAGTTGTTAATTTATTATTGTATTTTATATACCGGAAATGCACAACAATATTATCCCTTCATTATATTATTTTAGAATTCATCATTTTGGAAAAACATAATAGTATTAAAAAACAAATAAGTAATAAAAGACAAAGTGAACAACACTAAATACACAACGACAAGCAGAAATCATATGAGTTTGAAAACATAAAAAAATATTATTTTTATATAACAATATTGTACTTATTCTAAAGATAAGAATACGCTTATTTTATGGTGTGATTTTTATATAAAAATAATCTTGTATAAAAAAGTTATAACATTTAAAAAATTAAAAAACTTAAAAATATCAACAAAAGTGTCTATGCCTAAAATACATATCTAATAAACTTTATTTCTGTATATTAATCACAACCATTGATTAAGGAGATTAATGGTTATAGTAAAAATAGTATTTAATCTAAAAAATTTAAGAAGAATTGTCAGCTTAACATATGTCATTTTATTGTTTTTAAAGATGATGACATTTTGAAATTGTGTCAAATAGTTTAGGTCATTGCTTCTTATACGTTTATTGTGTCATATATTTTAAATAATTTGTTATATTTATTCATCATTTTCTTTAAAGTTTAGATCATTCTGTGTTATTGTTATTATTGTTTCTATAAATATATAAACTTGTTATCTATCATTATGTTTTACAATTAGAAGTACATTATAATATTATTTCACCAATATATTTTTAAAAAATTATAGTGTTCAATATAATACAATAACGATCAAAAAACACAATAGACATTATCTTATTTTGTTATTTTTTAATGTATCAGATTAATTAGTTGTTAAAATATTATTATGTTTTACATATTAGAGATACACAACACCATTATTTCATCATTATATATATATATATATATATATTATATAATTTCATCATTTTAGAAAAACGTAATAATATTCAGAAAAAACCCAATAATTAACAAAAAGTCACGATAAACTGCAATAAAGACACAATTATTATATATGAGTTTAAAAACACAATATCATACTTGATTAAAGATAAAAAAACGTTTGTTTTTATGGCGTAATGTTTATTAAAAAATAATGTCGTGCATAAAAGTTACGAGCGTTTACAAAAAATAAAGGAACTCATAAGAAATCAACAAAAGTAGTTAATCATAAAATATATCTTAAAAAATATTTTCTTATAATTGATTTAAACCATTGATTAAATAAATTAATGATTGAGATGTTTTATAATTTTTAGTATTGAAAGTTTTTTATTGAACTCTTCTTTACTATCTATAAGTCGTATACATAATACATCAAATCATTAGTGTATATTATAATTATTTGATTTCTATAATTGTGTGAAAAATAAATCTCTTATTTTAACTCTTTGCCTATATTGGCATTGAATAATTGAATCATAGGAGTTAGGAGTTAGGACGTATGTCAATACAAGCAAATATACTTTCAACGCGGGGGGCCCACTAGAAGATTTAATGTGGTCAAATAGTCAAAAGATCATTATTGTATGCCCATGAGGGCCATGACCAATGTTGTTAGGACCGGATCGGACCGGCCGGTCCGACCGGTCGAAGGGAATCGGAGGCCTGTCGGTCCGGTCGATATAGGTTCGTTTTTGGAGCTTTGAACGGCCGGTTCGAACCGAGTCGGCGGTTGGACCGGCCGACCGGTTCGGGTCCGACCGGATTTGATTTTTTTTTTTTTTTTTTTTTTTTTTTTTTGATTTTAGTGGGTAAAAACGGGGTGTTAAACCATAAATTAGTACTTTGTATATACAAATATAGTTAAGTTTATATATAACTATAAAATATATGTATAAATCATATATAAATTACTTATATTAATTACATATATAAATATAATTAAAATATAGTTAAATCCGGTCCATCCGGTCCGACCGGTCCGACCGGTCGACCACAAACCAGTAAGCCGTCCGGTTCGACGTCCGATCCGGTTCTGAGAACATTGGCCATGACCCTATAGATGTTTGTAGCATGTTTCTTGTCTCCTAAAATTTATGATAACAAAGGGGGCCTACTAAAAAGACGCCCATATTCAGACGCCCTACTTACAGGCCGTAAGGCTGTTTCACGGGCCGTATGGTCTGTTGGTAGTCAATCAGTCATTTAAAAACGTAAATAAAAAACGTAACGGCCCGTGAATATGATCACGGTCGTATTTATTCAAGGCTCGTGAACCTTTCACGGCCCGTTTGGCAATCATGTACGCGCCGTGAACTTCTTTACGGGTCCTAGTTTCACCTTTAATAATTTGACGAGATATATTATTCCTCGTTTTTCGTGTAATTTGTATTTATTACGTTATTTGATATGAGGTAATATTCCTCGATAGTCGTGTAAATTTGTATTTATTACATTATTTGATATGACGTAATATTCCTCGATATTCGTGTTAATTATGTGACAAGATACAATATTCCGTTTCAACTACTATATAACGTTAGTTTATAAATTCATTTCATAATTCAAATTTCTACGATAAATTCATTTCATTTCAACTACTACATAAACGCAATATTCCATTTCAAGTACTATATTGCAGGATCGGATTTGGGTGGTTTTTCTCTCAACTCACTGTGAATCAACACAACAAGCAGTCTTTAAGAAGAGTTGATCACAATATAACAAGTAACAAGCAGTAAGAAAATTTAACACAGCAAGTAAATTTTCAAGGTACTTTTATATATTGCTTCTCAACTCAAAGGATTACAAGACACTTGGACTCAAATCGCTTATCTAAAGAGTTACAGGGAGAAGATATATATAATACTACCTACAGCCGGATATACTTGATACCAGCTGGACACCTCTAACCTTACATCTATACTACAAGACTCTAGGTGAGGTCTTTCAGACATTTTGCCTGAGAGTTGGTAGTCAGGACATGTCCCTGACTTACCTTGTCACCAACTAAAGTTGGTAACATGTACTATCATAAAAAGGTGAGCAGTAGAATAAAGTGTGGTCAACAGCATGGTCTTTTAGGAAGAACCCATGCTGTGTCAGAGGTCTTCACCCATGCTGTGTCAGAGGTCTGCATGCGGACTGACAGGGACCATACTTTTATCTGCTGGACATAGCATTGTCTTCCGAAGGATAAAGTGCTTCGGAAGAATAACTTCTTCCGAAGGCACTTATACTTCGGAAGACTGCTTCTTCCGAAGCTTGGAGTCTTCTTTGTCTTCGGAAGCAGACTTTGTCTTTAGTTCTTCATCAGACTTTGTCTTCGGAAGCTTTCAGACTTTGTCTTCAGCTCTTTCATCAGACTTTGTCTTCGGGAGCTTTCAGACTTTGTCTTCAGCTCTTTCATCAGACTTTGTCTTGGAAGCTTTCAGACTTTGTCTTCAGCTCTTTCATCAGACTTTGTCTTCGGAAGATATCTTCAGCTGTTGGCTTCAGTGTTGTCTTCAGTAGTGACTTCAGCTTTTGCCTTCGGAAGATGTCTTCAGCTGTTGTTCCTTAGACTCTCGGAAGATCTCTTGCTTGGCTCGGAAGCCCTTTAATGTAGTACCAAAAGTGACTATGAAGTGAATTTGGTTGCACCAGCCTTATCATGATCCAACAAACTCCCCCTAGGCTGATGCTACCAAAACTTCACTTCTCTCTCTTCTCAAAGCTCTTAGCACCAAGGATAGCAGGTGTTTTCAGTATTTCATTCTTTCCTGCTGTGGTGCTGAGAATCTTGTACAAATCTTTGGTGGACAGCACCTCTACTCTGTCACCTTGGATTATATGTACCCCCTGTTGTGGCCCTCTGAAAAGAGTTAGTTGATGGGAAGTATAGTCATATTCCCATCGAACTATTGGTTCCAATTCAGGACCTTCCACCGTCTGTAGAAGGCTGTGCCTTTGGAGGTTGATCTTTCCTTGTCTTCCACTCTTTTCAGCTTCAACTCTTCTTCAATCTTGGCTCTTCTACTTCGTTCAGCCAAGTGGAGACCGCTGATGTGGTTTTCTAATGTGTGCAGCAGTCTCAGAGTTGGAGGGATTGGAGAATGGCTTCTCTGCAAGCTCAGCAAGATCAAATCTGCTGAGATGCAGTAGAGAGGTGGCATTAAGCCTGTTGGTTTCGCCATTCTCCCTTTCCACAACAAAGTTGTGAGAAGGTTCATCGAACCTCCACTGGATTATTGCATTTCTAGGTCCAGGAAATTGACCAGAAATCCTGTCCTCTTTCCTGGTATCCAGCAGAGTCACCAGTCTTCTTCTTAGCCTCTTCTCCTCAGCATTGAGGGTATCGGAGTTGAGACAAGAAGTCTTGCAGCCTGGCCCAAGGTGTCTCTAGGCAATTCAATAAATTTGCCTAGGGTGAGGGAGTTTGAAGAGTTATCAACATAGGTGATGTTGATAAGCTCTCCCTCACAGGAGATACTGCTCAAGGTAGTGCAGTTAATGAGCCTCGTCTTGAACTCCTTTATTTCCTCAAAGGAGAGATGTGAGGAGGCTGAGGGGATGGTCTAGGTTGTGGTTGGGTAGGCTTAGGTTTAGTGGTTTTGGGTGAGTCTTGGGTTTTAGGATGGGTAGTTGGGTGGTTGAGGTGATGTGGTAGGTTTGGGTAGAGTTGTGGGTTGAGGGGTGAAGGTTTCATCAGTGGGTTCGGGTTTAATGGGAAAAGGAGTGGTTCAGGTGTGGGTTGTGGCTGTGGTTGAGTGGCTGGGGTTGAGACTGTCCCTGTACCCTCCTATACATCTCCTTCTTTCCCAAACGGATGTCAGCTTTGATTTCACTGACTATCCGCGAGTGTCCTTTCGGACATAGGTCCCACCGCTACCAGAGAAGCCATGAGCCGGGATAGTCTTCATCCAGGCTTTGTCAGTTGACCTCTTGGTGGCAGTGACCTCCTTCTCTTCCTCCCTCTTCCTCTTCACTTCAACTTCTCCCTAGCAGCCTCTTCCTTTCCTTCTCCATTTGATCCTGCTCTTTATTGTGGAGCAGCAGGATCATGTCATTGTCATGTGGAGACAGTTCAGGAAGACTGAAGCCCTTAGAGAGTAGAGGAATTGATCCTCCCTCTCTCAGCTTCAGGGCTGCTCCCTCTGCTCTTCTTCTGCCTTTCCAAGGCCAACCTGGCTTCCCTTTTTGTTGGTAGCCTGGTTGACCTTCCAAAGTCACCAACTCCTCTAGGGGTAGCAGGAGGTATCTCCTCATTGACAGCTCCCAGACTGATTGAGTTGGTCAATGAGTTTGTTTCTTTCTTCTTGTTGATTTCTTCCTGATTGGCTGCGGCTGCCTTAGAACTAGCAGTAGCACCTTTTTCAGTAGGAAACCTACCTTTCTTTTTAGCCTTCTCAATCCTATCCGCCTCCTGAAGCTCTTCCACAGTCAATTTCCCTTTGCCTTGTTTGCTGGTGCTTTGACTGTGTGGTTCTTGGAGGAGGGTGTGATTGAGAGAGAAGTTCAGCTGGTGCTTGGATTGGAGGAATGTCAGAAGTGTCCTCCCTGCTCACCTCAGATGCTATTTCAGCAATGACATCTGTGATGGTCAGTTCCTCGGACATCTGAAACAAGCCTTCCGCAGCTTCTATTTCGTCCTCGGAAGACTTTTCTTGTTCTTTCGAGGGCTTCCATATAGGCTTCGGAAGCTTCAGCTTGAGCTTCGGAAGATGAGATGCTGCAAGTTCTGTCCCATCTGTTTCAGTGTTGGGCCATCAGTCCCCACTCCCCTTCGAAGCTAATCTCAGGTTCCATGAAGACCTTAGGTGACCACTATCCACAGTGGTAGAAGGTGCAGTCAGTCTTGAAGCTCCTCAGCCCCAGTAAGCAAGTGTGGTGTCGGGGTGGGCTGTTCTGGGATGATCTCAATACAAACTTTGTGAAAAGTCTGTAGAGATCTTGAGAGCATCCTTGAGTCAATCTCAGAAAGGATTGAGATGACTCAGGTAGTGTGATTAGTTGGGTGGAAATGAATTGGGTCTGTGGTTCCATAGGTGTTTGTC
Source organism: Flaveria linearis (assembly GCA_024085815.1). Lineage (NCBI taxonomy): Eukaryota > Viridiplantae > Streptophyta > Magnoliopsida > Asterales > Asteraceae > Flaveria > Flaveria linearis. The sequence goes on along the minus strand of CM044018.1, from coordinate 57,515,192 downwards.
TCTGAACTTTCTCCCTTTTGGTAGCATCATCTTGAGAGCTAGATGAGCTAGAGGAAGAAGTCATGAGACCTGGATTGGTACATGCCTAACAGACCTCTCCGTCTGTTTCTCAGCTAGTTGAGCGTTGAGAAGTTAATCTCAAGTTGCTGAGTGGCAGTCCTTGATTCTAAGATCTTCACCTGTGATTCCAGGTTGGAGACCTTAGAAAGCAAGTACTGAAGTGTCAGTTGCATACTTCCGTCATCTTCATGAGAAGAATCACGGGGAGATGAGATAACATACCTAGTATGCTCACTCTCATCACCAGATGTGGCTTCTTGGCACCCTGGTTTCCTTTGCTCAGAGTATCTCTTCAGAGATGTCAATGGGCAAGTTGCCGTTAGACTCAGTCCTAATGATGTTACCACTGTCCTGAGAGCTCAATGAGAGACTCTGAGTAGTGGCAGCTGAGTCTACATGAGTCCCCTCCACATCAGTGGGACTCACCTCAGTAGCTGGCTTCTGATGGGGGCTAGAGACAAGGGATCCCTCTTGGGCTCTGTTGATCTCTCAATGGGTGTTGTAGATCAACTTCATGCCATGGAGAGATGTAATCTCTTCATCAGTTCGGGAGTAAAAGGTCAGTGAAAGAGAGGGTGGTGTAGTTCTACTGGCCGGGACCTTGATCAATGTCTACAGGCATTGAGCCTTGGTGGGGCTGTCCCTAGAAGGCTGCAAAGGGGAGTGTAAAGACTCACCCTGGGGCTTAAGGCTTGGGTTTCGGGGCTCTGGGTTTGAGACTGAGGAGGCTCCAAAACCCACATTGAGGTCAAATGTGAAGGATGGTGTGACCTCGGACTGAGTGGGAGCCCATGATTCCACTCTAGTCCTTTGGGTGTGAACCGAAGGAGCTTGTTCAATCAGAGTAGATTGAACAAGGGTTCATTTGGGGCGTCCTGATATGTAGATTTGATGGGTAAGAAGGTTTCGGTATTGTGGGGATGTTGCTGGTGTGGGTTCATCACCTGTGGGGATAACAGGGATGTCACCAGGAGCTATGCGCTCAGTCATTCTGGAGGTAATGGGTGTACCGTCCAGTGAAGTTGGTGGACATCTTCTTCAGTATCTTGAAGATGGTAGGCCTCATGTGTGGAACAGGAAGAGCAGCTGCGCAGACAAGCTTGCTTGGTTCCATCTCACAGTTGATTATGTGTTGAAGAAATCGGGGATACATGAAGAATGTATCCCTGCTCAGATTAGCGATTAGGTTGTTCAACACATGCAGGATCGGATTTGGGTGGTTTTTCTCTCAACTCACTGTGAATCAACACTCAACAAGCAGTCTTAAGAAGAGTTGATCACAATATAACAAGTACAAGCAGTAAGAAAAATTTAACACAGCAAGTAATTTTCAAGGTACTTTTATATATTGCTTCTCAACTCAAAGGATTACAAGACACTTGGACTCAAATCGCTTATCTAAGAGTTACAGGGAGAAGATATATATAATACTACCTACAGCCGGATATCTTTATACCAGCTGGACACCTCTAACCTTACAATCTATACTACAAGACTCTAGGTGAGGTCTTTCAGACATTTTGCCTGAGAGTTGGTAGTCAGGACATGTCCCTGACTTACCTTGTCACCAACTAAAGTTGGTAACATGTACTATCATAAAAAGGTGAGCAGTAGAATAAAAGTGGGTCAACAGCATGGTCTTTTAGGAAGAACCCATGCTGTGTCAGAGGTCTTCCCCATGCTGGTGTCAGAGTATGCATGCGGACTGACAGGGACCATACTTTTATCTGCTGGACATAGCATTGTCTTCCGAAGGATAAAGTGCTTCGGAAGAATAACTTCTTCCGAAGGCACTTACTTCGGAAGACTGCTTCTTCCGAAGCTTGGAGTCTTCTTTGTCTTCGAAGCAGACTTTGGCTTTAGTTCTTTCATCAGACTTTGTCTTCGAAAGCTTTCAGACTTTGTCTTCAGCTCTTTCATCAGACTTTGTCTTCGGAGCTTTCAGACTTTGTCTTCAGCTCTTTCATCAGACTTTGTCTTTGGAAGCTTTCAGACTTTGTCTTCAGCTCTTTCATCAGACTTTGTCTTCGGAAGATATCTTCAGCTGTTGGCCTTCAGTTTTGTCTTCAGTAGTTGACTTCAGCTTTTGCCTTCGGAAGATGTCTTCAGCTGTTGTTCCTTAGACTCTCGGAAGATCTCTTGCTTGGCTTCGGAAGCCCTTTAATGTAGTACCAAAAGTGACTATGAAGTGATTTGGTTGCACCAGCCTTATCATGATCCAACAAACTCCCCCTAGGCTGATGCTACCAAACTTCACTTCTCTCTTCTTCTCAAAGCTCTTAGCACCAAGGATAGCAGGTGTTTATCAGTGTCTTCATTCTTTCCTGCTGTGGTGCTGAGAATCTTGTACAAATCTTTGGTGGACAGCACCTCTACTCTGTCACCTTGGATTATATGTACCCTCTGTTGTGGCCCTCTGAAAAGAGTTAGTTTGGGAAGTATAGTCATATTCCCATCGAACTATTGTTCCCATTCAGGACCTTCCACGTCTGTAGAAAGGCTGTGCCTTTGGTGGTTGATCTTTCCTTGTCTTCCACTCTTTTCAGCTTCAACTCTTCTTCAATCTTGGCTCTTCTACTCTTCGTTCAGCCAAGTGGAGACCGCTGATGTGGGTTCTAATGTGTGCAGCAGTCTCAGAGTTGGAGGGATTGGAGAATGGCTTCTCTGCAAGCTCAGCAAGATCAAATCTGCTGAGATGCAGTAGAGAGTGGCATTAAGCCTGTTGGTTTCGCCATTCTCCCTTTCCACAACAAAGTTGTGAGAAGGTTCATCGAACCTCCACTGGATTATTGCATTTCTAGGTCCAGGAAATTGACCAGAAATCCTGTCCTCTTTCCTGGTATCCAGCAGAGTCACCAGTCTTCTTCTTAGCCTCTTCTCCTCAGCATTGAGGGTATCGGAGTTGAGACCAAGAAGTCTTGCAGCCTGGCCCAAGGTGTCTCTAGGCAATTCAAGAATTTGCCTAGGGTGAGAGTTTGAAGAGTTATCAACATAGGTGATGTTGATAGCTCTCCCTCACAGGAGATACTACTGCTCAAGTAGTGCAGTTATGAGCCTCGTCTTGAACTCCTTTATTTCCTCAAAGGAGAGATGTTGAGGAGGCTGAGGGGATGGTCTAGGTTGTGGTTGGGTAGGCTTAGGTTTAGTGGTTTTGGGTTGAGTCTTGGGTTTTAGGATGGGTAGTTTGGGTGGTTGAGGTGATGTGGTAGGTTTGGGTAGAGTTGTGGGTTGAGGGGTGAAGGTTTCATCAGTGGGTTCGGGTTTAATGGGAAAAGAGTTGGTTCAGGTGTGGGTTGTGGCTGTGGTTGAGTGGCTGGGGTTGAGACTGTCCCCTGTACCCTCCTATACATCTCCCTTCTTTTCCCCAACGGATGTCAGCTTTGATTTCACTGACTATCCGCTGGAGTGTCCTTTCGGACATAGGTCCCACCTGCCTACCAGAGAAGCCATGAGCCCGGAGATAGTCCTTCATCCAGGCTTTGTCAGTTGACCTCTTGGTGGCAGTGACCTCCTTCTCTTCTCCCCTCTTCCTCTTCACTTTCAACTTCTCCCTAGCAGCCTTCTTCCTTTCCTTCTCCATTTGATCCTGCTCTTTTTTGTGGAGCAGCAGGATCATGTCATTGTCATGTGGAGACATTCAGGAAGACTGAAGCCTCTTGAGAGTAGGAATTTGATCCTCTCCTCTCTCTCGCTTCAGGGCTGCCTCCCTCTGCTCTTCTCTCTCCTTCTCCAAGGCCAACCTGGCTTCCCTTTCTTGTTGTAGCCTGGTTGACCTCTCCAAGTCACCAACTCCTCTAGTGGTAGCGGAGTATCTCCTCATTGACAGCTCCTAGACTGATGAGTTGGTCAATGAGTGCTGTTCTTCTCTTCTTCTGGTTGATTTCTTCCTGATTGGCTGCGGCTGCCTTAGAACTAGCAGCTAGCACCTTTTCAGTAGGAAACCTACCTTTCTTTTTAGCCTTCTCAATCCTCTCCTCCTCCTGAAGCTCTTCCAGTCAATTTCCTTTTGTTTGCCTTTGTCTTTTGGTGCTTGACTGTGGTGGTTTTGGATGGAGGGTTGTGATTGAGAGAGAAGTTCAGCTGGTGCTTGGATTGGAGGAATGTCAGAAGTGTCCTCCCTGCGCACCTCAGATGCTATTTCAGCAATGACATCTGTGATGGTCAGTTCCTGGGACATCTGAAAACAGCCTTCCGCAGCTTCTATTTCGTCCTCGGAAAGACTTTTCTTGTTCTTTCGAGGCTTCCATCTAGGCTTCGGAAGCTTCAGCTTGAGCTCGGAAGATGAGACTGCTGCAGTTCTGTCCCATCTGTGTCAGTTGTTGGGCCATCAGTCCCCACTTCCCCTTCGAAGCTAATCTCAGGTTCATGAAGACTTAGGTTGACCAATTCTCCACAGTGGTAGAAGGTGCAGTCAGTCTTTGAAGCTCCTCAGCCCCAAAGTAAGCAAGTGTGGTGTCGGGGCTGGGCTGTTCTAGGGATGATCTCAATACAAACTTTGTGAAAAGTTGTAGAGATCTTGAAGCATCCTTGAGTCAATCTCAGAAAGGATTGAGATGACTCAGGTAGTGTGATTAGTTGGGTGGAAATGAATTGGGTCTGTGGTTCCATAGGTGTTGTCTGAACTTTCTCCCCCTTTTTGGTAGCATCATCTTGAGAGCTAGATGAGAGAGAGGAAGAAGTCATGAGACCTGGATTGGGACATGCCTAACAGACTCTCCGTCTGTTTCTCAGCTAGTGGAGCCTTGAGAAAGTTAATCTCAAGTTGCTGAGGGCAGTCCTTGATTCTAAGATCTTCACCTGTGATTCCAGGTTGGAGACCTTAGAAAGCAAGTACTGAAGTGTCAGTTGCATACTTCCGTCATCTTCATGAGAAGAATCACGGGGAGATGAGATAACATACCTAGTATGCTCACTCTCATCACCAGATGTGGTTCTTGGCACCTGGTTTCCTTGCTCAGAGTTATCTCTTTCAGAGATGTCAATGGGCAAAGTTGCCGTAGACTCAGTCCTAATGATGTTACACTGTCCTGAGAGCTCAATGAGAGACTCTGAGTAGTGGCAGCTGAGTCTACATGAGTCCCCTCCACATCAGTGGGACTCACCTCAGTAGCTGGCTTCTGATGGGGGCTAGAGACAAGGGATCCCTCTTGGCTCTGTTGATCTCTCATGGGTGTTGTAGATCAACTTCATGGCCATGGAGAGATGTAATCTCTTCATCAGTTCGGAGTAAAAGGTCAGTGAAAGAGAGGGTGGTTAGTCCTACTGGCCCGGGACCTTGATCAATGTCTACAGGCATTGAGCTATGGTGGGGCTGTCCCTAGAAGGCTGCACAGGGGAGTGTAAAGACTCACCCTGTGGGCTTAAGGCTTGGGGTTCGGGCTCAGGGGTTGAGACTGAGGAGGCTCAAAACCCACATTGAGGTCAAATGTGAAGGATGGTGTGACTCGGACTGAGTGGGAGCCCATGATTCCACTCTAGTCCTTTGGTGTGAACAGAAGGAGCTTGTTCAATCAGAGTAGATTGAACAAGGGTTCATTTGGGGCGTCTCTGATATGTAGATTTGATGGGTAAAGAAGGTTTCGGTATTGTGGTGGATGTTGCTGGTGTGGGTTCATCACCTGTGGGGATAACAGGGATGTCACCAGGAGCTATGCGCTCAGTCATCTCTGGAGGTAATGGAGTGTACCGTCCAGTGAAGTTGGTGGACATCTTTTCAGTATCTTGAAGATGGTAGGCCTCATGTGTGGAACAGGAAGAGCAGCTGCGCAGACAAGCTTGCTTGGTTCCATCTCACAGTTGATTATGTGTTGAAGAAATCGGGGATACATGAAGAATGTATCCCTGCTCAGATTGCGATTAGGTTGTTCAACACAAATCGTGAGTAGTTGAATCTGAGGCCTCTCACCAACCCATGAACTAGGCATCCTAGTTCATATGGGATTTGATCCCAACCCCCTGATTTGTTGGAAAGGCAATGTAGAACAATGTGCAGCAGGAACTTCCAATGGTAAGAGAAGTTGAACTTGTATACTGTAGACCTGCTGACATCGCCTCCATATCCCATGAGGATATAGTGCCTTCCAAGTCTTCCTTGGGGAACTCAGTAGGAGCCCCATCATCGTGAAGCTCGAGATGCTCCCTGATGAGTTCAGTGATGACCAACTCTTGGCCACAAACTCGGGTTCTCAGGACTCGAACCCCATTCAGTACTGCAGTTTCACCGTTGCTCCAAAATTCTGACATATGGTTGGAGTATACGGTGGGTTAACTGTTAGTGCAGTGAGATAGGTGGATTCGGCGAGAAAGGTGATGATTTGGGTGAAGTCGGCATCCCTTGACGAGTCAAGTAATGCGACTTGTTGTGCTGAGGGTTTAGCGCCATTGGAGAAAGGTAAGCTTGAAATTTTGGGTGAATTGAGGGTTTGACAGTGAAGGGAACAGTTAGGGCTGTAAAGTGGTAAAAGAAGATGAAATTGATGAGTCAAGATTATTTAAAAGGGGTGAATAGTGGTAGTGGTGGTAATAGGGTAACTGTTTTGGGGTTACTGTGGGTGGTATGGTGGTTTACGGCGGAGAAATGATGTTGGCGGCAATGATAATAATCTGACATTATCAACAAAATCTTTACTTTTTACAGAGTGGGGCCCAAAAGATATCCGTTACTATAAAAACCTTTACTTCCGAAGGTAAAACATTTCCGAAGGTATTTTCTTCCGAAGGCAATTTCTCTTCCGAAGCATGATATTGCTTCCGAGGGTAAAATTGTCCTTTGAAGGCACTTTATCTTCCGAAGCAAGGCATTGCTTCCGAAGGTAAAGTTGTCTTTCCGAATGAAGAGTTGTATAAGTTTCGGAAGTAGATCTGATATAAAATCAATCGCTTCTTCCGAGACCAAAACTCTTCCAAAAGAAAATTTCCATTGAGAAATTTGACTTCGGAAGATATTCAGGAATATCTTCCGAGAGTTAATTCCTCTTCGGAAGGAATTTACACTTGGAATAATTTAAAGATCTTTTGTAACAGGGCTTAAATTGTATTGACACAAGACTTACTCATTTAAAAGGTCTTCAAAAGAGGTAGTTATTCAATGTTTATCATCCCAATTGCTGATATGAGATACTTAAATCTTTGTTCATCAAATGCCTTTGTGAACAAATCAACATATTGTTCATTTGAGTCAACTTTGATTAACTTTATCAGCTGTTCTCATGAATATCTCTAATGAAATGATACCGATATCAATGTGTTTTGTCTTGGAGTGCTTCACCGGATTCTCAGTAATGGAGATAGCACTGTTGTTGTCAATATGGATAGGAGTAGTCATGAAGTTGAACCCATAGTCTAACATCTGATTTTGAATCCATAGCAGTTGAGCACAGCAGCTAGCAGCAGCAATGTATTCAGCTTCAGCAGTTGATGTAGAGACACAGGATTGTTTCTTGTATTGCCATGAGATAATCCTTCCACCAAGAAATTGACATCCTCCTGATGTTGATTTCTTGTCAATGTTGCAGCCACCATAGTCACTGTCAGAGTATCCATAGAGATTGAAATCACTATTTCTTGGATACCAGAGACCTAGTTTAGGTGCTCCTTTGAGGTATCTGAGGATTCTCTTTGCAGCAGCTAGGTGAGACACCTTTGGAGCAGCCTGATATCTTGCACAAATGCATGTGGCAAACATGATATCTGGTCTACTTGCAGTGAGATACATCAGAGAACCAATAATTGCTCTATACTGATGTTGATCAGTATCCTCCCCCTCAAGGTCAGGGCAAAGATTATGGTTTCTGGGTATGGGTGTCTTGGCTGGTTTACAGTCCTTCATTTCAAATCTTTCTAAGATGTCTGAGACATACTTAGATTGACTTATGAAGAACCCTTCCTTCATCTGTTTCACCTGGATTCCAAGGAAAAAGTCTATTTTTCCCATGGAAACTCATCTCAAACTTCTGCTTCATAATGCTTTCAAAGTCCTTGCACATTTGGTCGTTTGAAGAACCAAATATGATGTCATCAACATAGACTTGTACAAGCAAAATGTCTTTTCCACTCCTTCTGATGAAAAGAGTCTTGTCAATGGTACCTCTAGTGTATCCATTCTTCAGGAGAAACTGAGACAAGGTCTCATACCACAGCCTAGGTGCTTGGTGCAGCCCATATAGAGCTTTATCCAGTTTGCACACGTAGTTATGGTGCTGTGGGTCTTCAAATCCTGGAGGTTGACATACATAGATTTCCCTATCTATATCCCCATAGAAAAGCAGACTTGACATCAAGTTGGTAGACTGTGAAGTTCTTGGATGCAGCATAAGCAAGGAAGATCCTAACTGCCTCAAGTCTTGCAACAGGTGCAAAGACATCAGTATAATCAATTCCTTCCTCCTGGGTGTACCCTTGAACTACTAGTCTGCCTTGTTCTTGATAATCAAGCCTCTATCATCTTTCTTGTTCCTGAATACCCATTTAGTGCCTATGGGTACTTGACCAGATGGTAGTGGGCATAGATTCCAGACCTTTTGTCTTCTGAATTGAAGCAGCTCCTCCTGCATCGATTCAACCCAACTACTATCCTTTAAGGCATCTTCTACCTTCTTTGGTTCCATCTGAGACAAGAAGCATGAGTACAAGCAGACATTCCCATGATGAGTTTGTCCTCTTGTTCTCACACCCTCAGAGACATTCCCTATGATGTTCTCAGTTGGATGAGTGTTGTGAATCCTAAGACGAGGATCACTTCCAATTACAGAGATAAGTCTAGGTTAGACATATTCTGATCAGGAACTGGATCACTCTGTCCAACTGCTGTTTCAGAGTCATTCAATGAGGACTGATTGAATGATTGAGAAGCATCATCAATGGTTGGTTGTGAAGTAGTATTAACAGTTGCCTGTTCCTTCAGAATACCACTTCCCTCAACCTGGTGTTGTAGTGGATCACCTGAGGAACTTTGAGGTTGATCAAGTGATTCACTTGTTGAAGCTTCACTATTTCTGGAGATAGTTACACTGTCAGATCTGTGAATAGTTGAAGCTTGTTGCCTTCAGCTCTTGGAGAATTTGGAATAGGTCTGGGAAGCTCATATAGTTGACCTGCATCAGCATCAGCATCACTTTGAGCACCTGTTCCAGCTGAAACATTCTCACAAGATGGTTAGAATAGTTTGGAAACAATTCTAATCAAAGATATACTCAGGTCCATTCCCCTAACACAAGGAGTGTGCTCATTAACAACTATGTTGGATGACTCCTCAAATTGTTGATTCTTAATATTGTATACTCTATAAGCTTTGGAGCTAGAAGAGTATCCAATAAAGATAGCATCATCCGACTTCTCAGCAAACTTTGCCAAGTTGTCCTTTGTGTTAAGTATGGTACACCTGCAGCCAAAGGACCTTAGAAAGCCAATGAACGGTGGCCTCTTGTTCCATAACTCATAAGGGGTTTTTCCATGGGGCTTCACTACAAGAACCCTGTTCTGCACATAGCATGCAGTGCTGACTGCCTCTGCCCAGAATGTTAGAGGCAGCTTTGAATCAGCTAACATGGTCCGAGCAGCCTCAATAAGTGTCCTATTCCTCCTCTCAGCAACACCGTTTTGTTGAGGAGTTCTGGGAGCACTATATTGTCTGGCAATCCCTTTTGAGTCACAGAATGAGTCAAGAACGAAGTTCTTAAACTCAGTCCCTTGATCACTTCTAATGATCTTAACCTTGTGATCAATTTGATTTCTATTTTAAGAATAAAAGATTTTAAAGTTTCAGCAGTTTCATCTTTACTTCTTAAAAAGAATACCCATGTAAATCTTGTAAAATCATCAACGATCACAAGGCAGTATGATTTCCTTCCAATGCTCATTATACTTGTGGGACCAAAGAGATCCATGTGCAATAAGTGTAATGGAGTAGTGATAGAGTTAACACATTTGGATTTATGAGATGATCTGTGTTGTTTCCTTTCAGGCATGCAACACAGTTATCTTTGCAGAAAAATTCCTTTTTAGGCAAACCGTACCAAGTTATTTTAGCCAATTTATTCATTGTTTTAAAATTCACATGACACATGCGTTTATGCCATAGTGTTGACTCATCACTATCAGCTTTGGAAAGAAAGCATGATACTTCACCCATAGGAGAAGCATTGTTCATATCTAGCTTGTACATATCCCCTTTCCTGGGAGATCTGAGAAGCACCAATTCCGGAGGAATTGTCATCCCTGGTCTGAGGATAATGCACTCATGTTCTGTGAAAAGCATCTGATGCTTCTGGTCACAGAATTGAGAAACACTTAACAGATTGTGTTCAAGCTGTTTGACAAAGTGAACTTTGTCAATGTTTATTCTGCCATTGGATATACTTCCTCTGCCAGAAATATATCCTCCGGCCTCACCTCCAAATTGGACAGGCCCTCCATCAAAGTTCTGGAATTGTTGAAGGAGAGATCTGTTCCCTGTCATGTGCCTGGAGCATCCACTATCTACAATCCAGATATTGTTGTTCTTGTCAAATGGATGTCCCTGCACATAAGATGAGATGGTTAGTTTTGTTTGGAAGCCCAAGCCTTGCAGATCTCGGGCTCTTCCAAAGATAGTGACATAATTGAACCAAAAGATATGCAATGGGGTTCAATAGAGGTCATTGTTGAAGAAGAGGTTTGGGCTGCAGCATCTTCCTTGATCTTCCAATCCATCCTTGGTTGATCTTTGGATGAGCTTGTTGAAGCTTTTGCAGCATGGTCTTCTTCCGAAGCTTCTCTCTTTTCGGAAGAAGCCTTCACCACCTTTTCTTCCGAAGTAGTCTTCTTCTGAGATGGTTTCAAGGGAGCCTTCTTGTTCTTCCGAACCTTAGAAGGTTTGGCTTCCGAAGCCATTTTCCCTTCGGAAGAAGTAGTTTCTTCCGAAAGCAACTTGGCTTCCGAGACCAACTTTCCCTTTTTCATCATTTGGACCTTTTGAAGTGGTCCAACTGAGAAACCTTCTCTGACTCCTTCCTTTCTAACATTATTTGCATAATGTGTGCTTGCTGGATTGTAGTAACAATCTTTAGCCATGTGGTTGTGCAGACCACACATTATGCATGCAATGTTAGTCTTCTGGGAACTTGCAGGTTGCTGTTTCTTGGGTTTCTCTCGTCATCAGCAACTTTCCCTTTCAACTTCTGATCCTTCAGTAGGACAGGAGTGCTGGTACTACACTCCTTTCTAGAATCAGGAGTACCTACCACTTGAAATCCGGCAGAAATGAAGACACCCTTTTGCTTTGGGTTGATCTTAAGCTTGGACTCTGCAACCTTCTTGGCAGTCCTTCTAGCAGCTTTAGCTCTGCTTCTTCTTCTTGGTGGTCAGGATTTGGATCATCACAGGTGGAGATGGGTGTATCCTCCTGTTTCTCCCTGTGGAGGCCACTATTTTTGCTTCATCCTCTAGTTCCAATGGAGAAGGGTCAGCAGTTGGAACCTCTTGCTCTTCAGTACCACATCTAGGTAGTCTAATAGACTCATAAGAGTGTGGTGGAGCTATTTCACTGGTTCCCAACCCTTCTTTGTTTTGATAAAACATTTTGGAATGAGAGGTTGATGCAAGAATAGTTTGGAAGCTTTGCTCAGCAATAGCTTGCTTCCTGGCCTAAGCCTCAGCTGTGACTAACTGGGCTTGAACTTCAGAAAGTTTGGAGATCAGATCTTTGATTTGAGTCTTATAGTTAGTCTTTTCATGTTTTAAAAGAGACACAGTTTTCTCTAACTCATCAGTTTTCCTTTGATAGTCAGATTCAGCTCTTTTAAAGTCAGATTTTAGCACATTTAAAGACTCAACCTCAGATCTAATTTCCGAAATGTAATCCTTATACAATTTAACTTTAGCAATACAGGCAGCAGTACAAAGATGTTCATATACCTGATCATCATCTGTTCCGGCCATGAGTGCTTGAGCGGGAGTCACATCCTGTACCATGAAGCTCTAGTCAACTTCCTGAGAAACAGCAGCTGTTTCAGTTGACTTTTCTTCATGCTTGGGATCAGTGGGATGTGTGGAGGCCTGTGGGGTTCCCGGGTTGTTCTTGGGAGCCTTGCATTCCCTAGCAAAGTGACCAAGTTGGTTACAGTTGTAACACCTTGCTTTGCTCTTATCAAACCCAAACTTGCTGTTGACTGGGTTTTGAGGGAATTGCCTTCCAGTTCTCTTGAAGAACTTCTTCGCACTGTAAGTTAAAAGAGCCATCTGCTGGACAATATCCATATACTCCACATAATCTGGACTGAAGCACTCAAGATCATCAAAGCAGTATTGAAAATCACCTGAGTGTCCACTTCCAGAGACAAAGGCACAACAATCCTGAAAGGAGTTGTGTTGAACCTTTTGAGACTTTGGAGTCTCAGGTAGAGTAATGAAGGGTCCAGTATGTGAGTTGTCAGGGTAGCATAACAATTGATGCTGTGGTTCTATGCTTTCCCTTTCAACCACATGAAGGGCTAAACTCAGTTGGTTATTAGAGTGGTCAGAGGAGTTCTGCATGTTCATCTCCATCTGAAATGCACTTAGGATACCATACAACTCTACGAGAGAAAGAGTCTTAAGGTCTGAAGTTCTCTTGATGACAACACAGTAGTGAGTTCATAGTTTAGGAAGAGAAGACATGAACTTCCTAACTATGTCTCTGTTCTCAAGAGCTACTCCAATATCCGCCAGAGTATCTACTAGCTCAACATACCTGAAGTATTGTTGAGTCAAGGTCTCACCAGCCTTGAAAGTAAAGTTCTCAAACTGCTGCTTCAAGAGATCTTTCTTGTTCTCTTGGGTTTCCTTGGATCCCTCATACATCAGCTTCAATGCTTCCCATAAATCTTTAGCAGTCTTGTACTTCTTGAAGCGTCTGTAGACGGAGTTGGGGAGAGCAGTTTGGAGACAAGTCATAGCCCTTGGATCTAGCTCTATTCTCTTCCTATCTTCCTCTGAGTAATCATCAACATCTTTGGGATGATCCGATTACCAGTGGCAGATGTAGTGCTTGGTATGAAAGGACCATTGACAATGGAGTCCCACATCCTTGAATCTTGACACTTGATGAAGCCTTCCATCCTGATACACCATGTGTCAAAATCTTCAGGGGTGATCATGGGGGACTTGGTCAAGGTACCGGTTTCCATATCAGCCTTGGATAGAGCAGCCATTTGAGTGAGTGGATTGTGGTGAGGAGTGAAAAACAGGTTGATTAGGATGGTAAGATCTCACAATCAAGAGCCTGGAGCTCTGATACCAATTGCAGGATCGGATTTGGGTGGTTTTCTCTCAACTCACTGTGAATCAACACTCAGCAAGCAGTCTTTAAGAAGAGTTGATCACAATATAACAAGTAACAAGCAGTAAGAAAATTTAACACAGCAAGTAAATTTTCAAGGTACTTTTATATATTGCTTCTCAACTCAAAGGATTACAAGACACTTGGACTCAAATCGCTTATCTAAAGAGTTACAGGGAGAAGATATATATAATACTACCTACAGCCGGATATACTTTGATACCAGCTGGACACCTCTAATCTTACATCTATACTACAAGACTCTAGGTGAGGTCTTTCAGACATTTTGCCTGAGAGTTGGTAGTCAGGACATGTCCCTGACTTACCTTGTCACCAACTAAAGTTGGTAACATGTACTATCATAAAAAGGTGAGCAGTAGAATAAAGTGTGGTCAACAGCATGGTCTTTTAGGAAGAACCCATGCTGTGTCAGAGGTCTTCACCCATGCTGTGTCAGAGGTCTTCACCCATGCTGTGTCAGAGGTCTGCATGCGGACTGACAGGGACCATACTTTTATCTGCTGGACATAGCATTGTCTTCCGAAGGATAAAGTGCTTCGGAAGAATAACTTCTTCCGAAGGCACTTATACTTCGGAAGACTGCTTCTTCCGAAGCTTGGAGTCTTCTTTGTCTTCGGAAGCAGACTTGTCTTTAGTTCTTTCATCAGACTTTGTCTTCGGAAGCTTTCAGACTTTGTCTTCAGCTCTTTCATCAGACTTTGTCTTCGGGAGCTTTCAGACTTTGTCTTCAGCTCTTTCATCAGACTTTGTCTTTGGAAGCTTTCAGACTTTGTCTTCAGCTCTTTCATCAGACTTTGTCTTCGGAAGATATCTTCAGCTGTTGGCTTCAGTTGTTGTCTTCAGTAGTTGACTTCAGCTTTTGCCTTCGGAAGATGTCTTCAGCTGTTGTTCCTTAGACTCTCGGAAGATCTCTTGCTTGGCTTCGGAAGCCCTTTAATGTAGTACCAAAAGTGACTATGAAGTGAATTTGGTTGCACCAGCCTTATCATGATCCAACATATATAAACGTTAATATTTAACGTTACAATGTCTTTCTGGGATAGCAACTATTTATTCGGTTCGGAATCTAACTATTACCCTCAGGAGGGTTACGGTTATTACGATGACGCTGCTTCAAACTATTTAGGACAGTTCGCGTCCAATTACGGCGGGAATGACGGCGGCGATGACGGGGGTGATAACGGTGGCGATAGCAGCGGGGATAATGACGGTTCTGGTTCCGGTAAAAGAGGTTTATACGACACGAATCAGGTTATAAGATATATCATATTTAATTTTACTTTCATTTTACTTCCATTTAGTAATAACTAACTAAAAATATTAAATTGATTAGGTTTTCTCATCTCGTGAAGAATTAGTTGATTGGGCAACTAACGTGGGGCGAGAAAATGGGTTCGTTATTGTCACCAAACGTTCAAAAAGAAATTCGAATGGTTTGGTGGTTAAAATTTGGTTAAAATGTGATCGGGGTGGTGTATATAAGGGAGCATCCACTCTAAGAAAAAGTGGCACGAAAAAAACAAACTGTCAATTTAAATTGCAGGGTAAGTACCAGATGCAGAGAGATGGGTGGATTATAGTTGTTGTGGATGATACTCATAACCATGAACCTACTGAACACCTGGAAGGACATGCATACGCAATGAGGCTCACCGAAAATGAGCTTTCTACTGTAAAGAATCTGACCGAGCAAAATATTGACCCTCGAAACATTCTAGGCACGTTGAGGGAACAAAATCCCAATAACGTGTCTGTGTTACGAACCATATATAACGCTCGGGCAAAAATAAAAAAGTCCACCAGAATTGGTGAAACCCCAATGCAGGTTTTTTTTCTATACTACAACAACATCAATATATTTACACCCCTCACATAGACGAACCGACAAATACCGTCGACGGGGTTTTTTTTATACATCCCACATCTCACATATTATGGCGTGCGTACCCACACATACGGACTTGTATAAAATGCCATTTCTTCAAATGGTTGGTGTGACATCCACCCTGAAATCTTTTTCTGTTGCTCACGTATTCATTGATTATGAGCGTGAAGCCAACTTCAGATGGGTGTTAGAGCAACTAAAAGCAACGCTGGAAGATAAGTGTATGGAGCCCTGTGTTATACTAACCGACCGAGACCTCGCTCTGATGAATGCGTCAGAAGAAGTTTTTCCGAGTGCTGTTCGATTACTTTGCAGATGGCATATTTCGGAAAATATTGCTAAACATTGCAAGCCGAGTTTTTCAAATGAAGAGTGGGGTGCTTTTCAGCATGTGTGGTCTGTACTTATTAACTCTAAAATGGAGGACATATACGCTTATAATTACGACCGGCTTTATCGCAGATTGGTGTCCAAACATTCAAGTAAGTTTTCTAGTGTTATTCTTAAAATATATGTATATTTACATAAAATAAGTACATTTTTTTTAAATAGGAGTGCTGATATACCTTAAAAATAACTGGTTGGACCCCTACAAAGAGAGATTTGTATCGGCGTGGATAAATAGAAGTTATAACTTCGGTCAGCACACAACGAACCGAGTTGAGAGCCAACATTCGTTGTTAAAAAGTTACCTGAAAGCAACTAATAGCACCCTGGATAGATTTATTCCTTTCATTAATAATATCTTAGTTACCCAGGAAATTGCTATAAAAGAAAGTTTTACCAAAAGTAAAATCATGCTTATGGTGCAGCATAATCATGAAGTGCTTAAATTGCTGCGAGGTAACGTTTCTATTGTGGCTTTGGATATGTTAGTCGGTGAGATTAACAGGATAAATCATCTAATTATATCCAAGAATCATGTGGCTGCCATCTTTTTACCAGCTATGGTCTTCCGTGTGCTTGTAAATTAAACAATTACTTTCAAACAGGTGAATGTTTTTTACGTTTTTATTTTTTCATGAAAAGTTTTATTATATTTAATTTAATATATTATTTTATAGGTCAATGTATCCCGCTCGATACCATTGATGTTTTTGGAGGAAGCTAGATTTTTCACCCGCGTATATTGTACGGGAGGTTCAAGTAGATGTACATAAAGAGATGGAGATGGTGACAAATAATTTACTTGTCCAACCCAAAAATGTGAAAAGATCTTTGATTAATATTTTCAAATCTTTCATTAATCCTTCAAAAACGGATAAAAAACCTCCTAAAGTCCAAACACATACACGGGGTCGTCCAAAAAAATATAACCAAAAAGAAACAATATTAGACCCCCCAGACATAGTTCATATGTTCAACCTCGAGAAAAATTTGAAGGTCCGCCAACATATTCAAGTTCGGTGGTGAAGTCAAAACAAGGGCCTTTGCAGCGCAGTCAATCCATGTCTTCGAAATCAAGAGCCAAAGATGGATTATCTCAACAGAGTTCCAAGTTTTCATATATCCCGGGCGACGAAGATAAAAACAATTTTTTCCGGTTTAACCGCTGGATTCCATCATTCTTTTTCCCGTATATTTCAGGTGCGGATGATGTTTTAGCGGACGGCAATTGTGGTTTTCGTGCTATAGCACTCGCACTAGGATATGGTGAAAATCACTGGCGTTTTATTCGTATGGAACTTATAGCTGAGTTGGATGAAAACAGACATAGGTACGTTGCGATGTTTCCTGATATAAACGAAATAAGGGAATCATTAAACTGAAACGGGTTAGGTGCGGCTCCCCACAAAAATTGGATGACAGTGCCACCTGCTACAATCCTTATTGCTAACAGGTTTCGAGTGGTTATAATTTTTATATCTATCGGCAACTCCGCTACTTTTTTATCGTTCTGGTTATCTCCTCGTGATATCAGTGAACATCATATAATTTCAATTGCTTATGTTCAAGATAGCCATTTCATTAGAATTCGATTAGTGAGTGACTACCCAATGCATGTTCCGAGCAAATATTGGTATTTGTACAAAACAGAAAACGCTAATGATTGGGAGGCTATATACGGAAGTCGAATTCAAAAATATCTTGAACTAAGGCCCGTAGACCCGGTTGAACGTATAGATTTAGTATAATTTGCACATTTATCAATTCTTTATTTATTCAATTCTTTATTCAATTCTTTATTGTTGTTGAATTGTAAACATGTAATCTATTATTTATTCAATTCTTTATTGTTGTTGAATTGTAAACATGTAATCAATTCTTTCGTTTTCCAAAGAAAAATGTAATAAGGAGATTATCGAATTTTTTTCAACCTTTGAATTTTGTTTATATGAGCTGGGCATTTGGTTAGCATAAAAGGTGTGTAGGGATGTTAATGATATGAGATGCATAATATTTGTTGAGATTCAAGTATGTTTTTCAGTGCAACTTTTCCGACTGAGATTCAAGTATGTTTACATAATTGCAGAGGCTGGCGTCGGATTTTCTGAAGGTTTACATATTTCTTTCTGTGGGACGAGTAGGTTCAAGTACTGATTTAATTCTCCAAAAGGTTGATTTAATATTATTCGTACAAACCTCTTCCTCCACAAGCACAACCAATTGTAAACATATAATTAAACATTTAAACGTCATCCAAAATAACTCATAATATATAAACAAAATTTTTCAATATCTTTACATGAATGGTAAATAAAACAATAAAATCCTACTATTTATGCGTCATGACCACCACCAGCATCACCACCACCAGCATCCTCCTCATCACCACCAGCAGCCTCCTCGTCATCACCCGCAGGTCGTCTGACAAACGGAGGCAACTCCAGCTGAGGGGGGAGGTCGATATCCGCGCTAGCAGCCAAAATGCTGCACGCATCCGCCGTCCATACTAGCAAGGCCTGGGACTGGCGCAACAAATGTAGTGCCTCCGCCATAAACTCCCCGTAGGTGGAATCTGCCGAATGATGGTCCTGGGAGCAGGCGGTGGGACGGGTGCTCTGGCGTGTGGCTGGGGCTGCGGCTGCGGCTTCGGCGCCGACTGCTCGTCCTCCTCACCAACGTCCGGCACCGGCTGCCAGATGGTCCGACCACCATCAGTGGACCATCGGAGGTCGTCGCCAAATTTGGCGGCAATCCCCATGGCCATGACGGTCTGTCGACCCAAAATCCGAGGCGGCGTGTCCGTCGTCTGCCTTGCAATTAGGGCGTCCGTAAACAACCCTAAGCGTGAGGCAATGACGGTGATGTACGAGCCGCAAATAATCAGGCTATCCATCTGCAAAACAATCAAATAATAGGCATAATTATGAATCGCATAATAGATAATACTTATTTATTAAGAATTAATATAAATATTTTTTTACCTTGCCCTGAATGACGCTGAAAAAATAGGCGACCATGCAGTGACCTAGATTCACCTGTCTCGGTGAAAGCAAGGCCCTCAGAAAAAATAGTTGTAAAACCCAATAGTCACCGCCCACTGAGCGAGGGTGAACTCGTACCTACCGCTCCCCAGTCTAAATCGAACCGCTATGTGCTCGCGGGGGTCCTCATCCTCAGTGGCGGGAGTGAACAAAAACGTAGACAAAAACTGCAACGTCAGCTCTCGGTAGCCCCTCCTCGATCCCAAATCAAACATCCGCCTCCACGGCGTCTCTCCGTCCAGCCCAACGATGTCCTGGGCACGTGCTATGTCTCCGACCTCCACTAGCACGTCCCAGTCGATCGTACGTGTCCCCTTCAGGGGACGTCCAATCAGCTTCCACAGCCTAAGCCGTGGCTGTGTGTCACACCCTCAAAATCCGCTAACGGGATTTTACCGTCAGGCGTGTGACACACGAGGATCTCAGATAGCATTAGTTACACCAAACACAGTAATTACAAAACATCACATTAAGTAATTAGTTGTTTAAATCAAACATGAGTGTTGCAGACTTGCGGAAGCGTTTCAAATATAGAAATCAACAGTGAATCGTTTCAACATGCGTTTCAACCATAAGAATCAATAGCGTTTCACAAATTAAACCAGTTGTGTTGTGATGTATGCCATGCATGCATCCTAGCTGAGTTCTTAATCTTGTGCGTTTCTGTGACCTGAGAAAACATACTTAAATATGTCAACATAAAGTTGGTGAGTCCGCAGGTTTTAATCAACAAGAAAAGTACCAGAAAGCGTTTCATATGTTTCATCAACCAGAACTGTGTCCGAAAAGCGTTTCACATGGTTTAGTATATAAAGCATATCGATAGGTCGCGAGCCTATAAACAAGTTAGTTAGTGTTTCAAACCGAAGCTGACTGTGTGTGTTTAGTGCCTTTCCACCACGTCTTAACCGATCGTGGCAATCGTTACAGGTCAATTTAGCACCCGTTCGACCTCCAATCAAGCTAGCGCGACTAGCCCGGGCGGGGTTTGTCAGACCCAGTAGTACTACTCAAAATTACCTCGCTAATCGCGTTACTAACGGTTTGATACTGTAAGGACTTTCAAATGCGTTTCCCACTAACATAACAAGCGATATCAATAATACTGGCAACCATGACAAAAATAGTGTTTGCATGTCTCCTCCCCCAAAAAGAAAAGAAAGTAAAAAGGGGTCGTGGAACTCACCTCGAGTGTAGAGCAACAAGTAATTGTAAGCACAAAAGATCGGGTTTGAATTAACCTGTGTTTCATTCAGTATATATATATATACATATAGTTAATATCAATTATTAATTATAAA
Source organism: Flaveria linearis (assembly GCA_024085815.1). Taxonomy (NCBI): domain Eukaryota; kingdom Viridiplantae; phylum Streptophyta; class Magnoliopsida; order Asterales; family Asteraceae; genus Flaveria; species Flaveria linearis. Next base: position 57,495,203 of record CM044018.1, on the reverse strand, counting down.
AATAATAACTGTACGGTTTCGCGTCTCACAAATCGGTTCGACGTCGATTGTATATATATATGTTACAATATTTAAGTTTAATAATATGATTAAATGTGAACTAGGATTTCAGTTGGAATTTTGGGTTTTGATAATTATAATCAGATGATGGAATAATTTTTAACTCGATGAAAAAGATTGTACCACTTAAATACTTTAATATAAAGAAATAAATTTAAAACATATAAAGTATAAATAAACCTTATAAGTATTTTGAATAATCATGATTTAAACATTAATTAAAGGTAACGTATAGATTAACAATAGCCTACTAGTTTAAATCATAATTTAAAAATTCATTTTATAATAAATAACTAAGAATAATCCTTGTTATATTATTTTATATATATTTAAATTTAAAGAAAAATTACAGAAAATAATTTTTGATGATTTAAAAATAGGCAAGATTTATAAAAATGATTTCTGAATTTTTTAGAATTTTCTGTAATTTTTAAGAGGTCAAAAAGGCTTTTTAAAAATTAAGTGTTGGAGGCCGGGTTCGAACCCGCGACCTCACACACACTGAAGCACACATACCAGTAAACCAAAGGCCGTGGCCGCGATATTAGTCCATTTCCAAATCTTAAAAACAACCCCTTAAATCAATCCCCAATTTCCTCAATTTCAATCGAGCCCTAATTTGATTTTGAATCAAATTGAAGCACCAAACGCCATTGTTAATGAAATCATTCATGGGGCTTTTGTTCCCCATGTAATAACGAGTTTATTGGTATGTTTAATTACCTCAATCGATTCACGATGATACTCAGATTACACGATGAACAAGCCGCGACAGGGGGAGTTGGTTCGAGGTGCTAGAGAGGATGATATTCTAATTAAACTTGTGTGAAGATTCTGAGAATGATGACGACCAAAAGCCCCTTATCAATTTTAATTTATATGGGTTGGAGATCGGATTTCTACAAGGTTGCAGGTTCGAACTAATGTGGTGATCGTATGTGGTGTTTTGTTATTTTTCAGATGAATTTGAGTATATAGGTAGATTAGGAATTGATTATATAGTCGATCTCGTTTGATTAATTTAGTTGTTATTGCGGTTTTAGTGCGTTTTCTTAGTGGTGGTCGGCCGAAAATTAGGTTCAGTGGGAAACACACCTAATCGACTCGATTATTCAAATTGTAGTGGTCATGAGTTCGGTTTTTGTCTACGAATCTTTTGGGACCGGTCTCATATTTTATCATCGAGTTTCGAATGGGTTTTGGGGTCGCCGGAGGGCCGCCGGCGGTCGGCCGGAGCTTCGTCGGAAATGCTGGGGTGGGCGGGTGGTTTGGGATTTTTAATAATTTACACAATGGCCCCCTGTACTTTAGATGTTTTATTATTTCATGTCTTAAGTTTATAAAACAAGTTTTAGAAATTACAAAACTAACCCTGGACTTTATTAAATCAATTTTTAATAAATTCTTATAAATTATTAATAATAATAACATTTTCATTATTATTATTATTATCATTATTAACATTATTTTTAATAATAATAATATTTTTATTATTATCATTGTTTTTATTATTATTAATATTATTCAATAATAATAAAAAAAATATAAATACTAATTTGTAAAATCACCTAGTTATTATATTAAATAAATAAAAAAAAATTCCGGGTTGTCACACTGTGTCTCCCTCGGAAAACGAAGATCAGGGTGTGGGTCCAGGAAGTCACCCTGACCCTTGGGCTCGGTCTCCGGACGTGTACGTTTGCAGGGCGGCATAATCTGCAAAAAAAAAATTAAAATTCACAAGAACACTCAAAAGGGTACGACCCGTGAAGAGGACTCACGGCCCGTAACCCTCTGAATTTTCAAAGGGTTACGGCCCGTGAATGGCAGTCACGGCCCGTAACCCTTTGAAAATTCAAACGGTTACGGCCCGTGAATGCTCTTCACGGCCCGTAACCCCTAACTTTTTCAGATTTTTCAAAATTTCAAATTAAATTTTAACATATTTAAACGATAAGTATACAAAAATAAAATACGAATTTGAATACGTACCGTAGTAAGAAGTCGGCGGTATGAAAATGATGAAAATCCGGAGGTCGTGAACAAATGGGCCGTGAGTAAATCGTATGTGTGTTTAGGGGGTGTATAGTGACAAATGGGCCGTGAGGTCGTATATATCACCCGGCCTCACGGCCCGTGACGTGCCTCATGGCCTGTTACCTATTTCCAAAACGGGCCGTGAGTAGTAGTCTCACGGCCCGTGAGGTTTGTAATTTTTAAAAATCAACCGTTCATACTTCACGGCCCGTTTGATGACACTGACACGGCCCGTAAAGACCCTCACGGGCCATTTCATTATTTTTAAGTCTATAAATTCAGCCACTTGACACAAACAATTCACACAAATTTACTCAATATTCAAACCATGAGTGCTACAAGTGATCAAAATCCGTGGACGGATGAAGAGGAGGTGACTTTAGTAAGATCTTGTATTGAAAATTCAGGGACTATCCCGCCAAATTCAATATTTTGAAACCGGGTTTCAACTCGTTTTCATCAAATACTCGAACATGAAGAATATCGCACCACTAGTGAACTTAGCAACAAGTGGTCTGACTTGAGAAGGAAGGTCACGACATTTCACCAGCTCTACAAAGACGTTTACAACAATCGAAATACGTTATGGAATGATACGGATATTATGACAAGAACTCAAGAAAGATATCGGGAGAATTTTGGAATTTCTTTTAACTATTTTGCGGCTTGGATCTTTTATAAATATCAAGAAGATTAAAAATTATGTGTTTTATTTTTGTGTGATAATAACGGTTTATTGTTTTTAATAAAGTGTACTAATAAACGTTTATGTTTTAATAAAATATTTAATTACTGTTCTACATTACACGTCTAGAATACAGTTCGTCTGCCATAAATCTTCGGAATCTAAAGCAAGCATCCTGTAAGCTAACCTCTTGCCAAAGATCTATTTTGAACCAACCTACGCAATAACATACAAATTACAACTCCCGAATCTCGACCAATATGACCGGCGTTAGGAGGCCAAACGGTTTCACCCGATACCACCAGTTCTTCGATTTCTTCTTGTCCGGAGTGCTGTCAATATTGTATACGTGACAGAAAATGTAAAAAGTACGATTCGAATTGTACGAAAATCGTTTGGGCATTACGATGAATGCACCATGAATCATCACACGTATTTGGTCGGCATTCGTATGGAGAATATATACGAACTTGTAGTGAGTCCATAGAAATCTTAAAAAGATACCAATTTTCTTCGTCATCAGTCATTGTTACGTAAACCTACAAAACAATTTAATTCACGGTTATAAATTCATGATTTTTTATTGTAAAACATGAAAACAGTATTACCGTATCAACTTCCCATAACGCGGGATATAGACAGTCACTCCCGTCTCCATATTCGTTACCGTTAACGGACCCCGAGTATATTAAGTTAAACCACTCAAATGGGAGAATCGTCCAACGATCACTACCCGGCAACTCTTCGGTTCTACGTATTTCTTCGTATCTCCATATTGTGAGTCTATTTGTCCACGCCCGAACATGCTAAAAAATAACAACTTTTTTAATTGTTAGAATTTTAAAATAAAATAAAATATACAAAAAAAAATTTAAATCATACCTCTGTAGCTAAATACACGTTTCCGAGTAATTCACGCCAAAATTGTAACTGTATATCGGAATGACCCATATAATACACTCTACATGTTTGGGAATCACCGTTACGTATAAAGTGAATAACATTCTGAGACTAGTTCCTCCCGTTATGCCAATTATGATTATCTATTGGATCAGGAATACTTTCCACAATATCTTGTGAGTTTGAAGAGGACTCATTTTGACGTCTTCTATTACCTCCACGAGAAGACATTTTAACTGTTTCGTTTATCACTAACCGTATATAACAAGTCATATATATAACGGTTTATATAAATCTTAAATCGAATCAAGGAATAATACGTCGCGTCACATAATTATAAAATTTAAAAGTGCACGCAAATCGAGGAAAGTAAATTCTCAGAAGGACTACTACGGCCCGTGAGTGAACTCACGGGCCGTTATTGCTCTTGGTAACGGGCCGTGGGTGTGGACCATTACGGGCCGTTTGTTCTTACACGGGCCGTGAGTTGATGTAGTTGTGAAAATTAAATTTCGAAAGTCTTACGGCCCGTGAGCCCTTTCACGGGCCGTGAAAAAAGTCAAAGGGCGTCCGGGTATCACCTGACAGGACGTTGGATTAGCTGGACCCTAACAAAATAAATTAAGGTGTGCTGTTGATACATTCGAATTATTTCTTTTTTCTCTTTGTTTTTTTATACATACATGTAGACAGAGAGATTATGATATCTTGATATCAAAAAAGAAAATATCTATATAACTTTTTTTTAACGAACAGCGAAGCATTTATAGTAAGTCGCTAACAAAATCTAGGAGGAGATACAAAAGGGAAATACAAAAATAAAAACAGACCAAAAATTTCGTTTGAGCCGGTTTTAAGGTGGTTAAAATCATTTTTATGATACGTAGACAAAAATTAGTTCTTACTTGAACTTACCCCTGTGTGTCTATACGCATATGGCATGTTAAGACCATGTCACGCATATGGTTACGAGATACATGAACATTTGGTTATGTAATTGTTTATACTTATTTAAACCTAAAATATTATCGTTTTGTATGCAAATAATAGTACAATTGTAAATCTATACGCAATATGGTGTCAAGTAGCATGTTATTTTAAGGCACTCTTGATGGGGAAATGTATGATACAGAAGTAAAATTAAAAGCATGGCAAAAAAAGTTAGTAAACAGACGACAATAAAAAGGTAAAAGTCACCACATAGTTAACCACATAGTTAACGTATTCAGCATATGCAAAGTACTTGCACTACAATCGATCAATCAACGATGATAAGCATTCTGATCAATGAACATGGGGGGTTGTTGATCTTGGTTCAAGCTCTTGTTTGATACTTGATCCAAGATAGACACGCTAATGACAAAAGTTCCTTTTGAAACTAACGTCTAAAAAACAGTATGCATACAAATTGAAGTCGTCTTCATATGTGATTAGATTTATAGCTAAACAGCTTTAACGGTTTCTTCACTATATAACATTGTTGTTAACTAACAAAATCAATGACACAGAAAGAAAAAGATGAGAATTCAACATTGATAATGATTTTAAATATGGTGGCTGTGACATGGCTTTAAAGAAACCCAAGTGTAGTGTTAAACTTATCTCCACCTATATTTTTACTTAAAGCACTTCAAGAATACACACATATACAAGTTCTTATACGACAATATACATGTTTAAAACATGCATACACCGACTAACAAACATATACAAGTGCTTATATAGGCATGTAAGTGTTAAAAACAAGCATATACGAATATATTCAAGTATTTATACAGGTATTTAAATGTTCAAAACAGGGGTATACAGCCATCTACAAGTGCTTATACATATATATGCATTTCTAAATAAATAGACTTGATACGTATGGATTTATCTTATACCAGCACAAGAAAGATAAACTACCAAACAATAACTGAATTGTCTAACCAAAGCAATCTACTATGAATAAGATACAAGTCAAAATAGTAAAGACATAGTCTACCACAAACTCACAAACAGGTACAACAAACTGCAAAGTTAGACTGAAATTAATCCTGAGATCGAGTTCTGTAAACACGGTAACTTTTGAAGAATGTTTGTCACCAAATCTAAATTTCTGAATGCAAATGCTTGAATCTGATGCATGTTCATGAGGATATCATGTTGAACTGAAATCTGGAAAGCTGCTGAGGAATGGTTGAAATTACAGGTCCATATCTCTGCACATTAAAGAGAAAATTGACAATATATTAAGCATAAAGATGTTACCCTTGTACAAATCATAGGAAAAACTGTAATAAGGCATTGCATTAAGGTTATTCATTTGATAGGTAGACTACAATAATTTAATGGCATTCAGTTGGGTCCTAGAGGTTTCTTCACTTAATCTTTTTTGAAAAGGTACACTACACTGTAGAGTGGATTAAGGGAGCATATAAGTAAAGTTTATCTTTTACTTTGAAGATCAAAAGTTAAAACACAAATTCAGATTTCAGTATGAACCTTTTACGGATAAAATTATGTGATAGTTTTGGTTTGTGAAAGTTAGTGTATAATCTAACTATCTAAGGGGCCCCTCATTTTTGTTATTTTCACTGAAGGATTTAATATACTGATGCAAGTTAAAAATTGTGTTCTATAATTTCCAAAAGTCAAAGTACATGATCAGCGGCAAATGGCGTAGTATTGAATATTTATTTTTCTAAATTGTAATTTTATTACAGTTTCAGTTGGTGACTGAGCTAAACAAACATTTCATCCAGCTAACAAAAGAATCAGTATTTTACTTTTGAGTGTAAATGAGCTTTTTAACGTTAAAACTTAAAGTTAAAGGGTATGGTTTTGATTCAAGCAAATGAATAAGCAATTAGAATTCTTAATCAAATGTATGGATCAGTCCAAGCAATTTGCAACATTTGATTAGGCACATGATTTACCAGAAATGTCTCGACTATTAAGCAAACGTCTAAATTGTTGCATGTTCGAGTCCCACAAAGTGGTCAATAGGTGGATTATAGGAGATGATTTTAGGGGGTGTCACCGTTCAAAAACATATTAACAAACATCAAAACGTTAAAATACCCTTACAAACAAACAGGGAACATGTGGACCTAAATGAATAGCAACAACCAATGGCATATTGACAAGAGCAAACGAGCCTTAACTTGGAATCATTCAATAACAAGTACTTACCTGAACATTATCGTAAAGCTCAAACAGTGGTACAGCAAGAAGTTTCAGATTTTGGGCACTGCAAAGTACTCTCTTTCCGACAAGTGTACAACATAAAGTTTCTTGCATTCCTGAATTGGAAAAAAATGTACAGAAGTGAGTTCGTTTCATATAATAAAATTTGAAGTCTAAAAATGAAGATTAAGAAACCAAAGTGTTATGGATCTGAAGACCAAAAGATCCTTAACCTTGGGTTTTGTGATGTGTGGAGGACAATATGGGTACATAATAGTTTCAAAGTTTGGCCTCCACCATACAGCCACACACTCGCCGATCTGCAAAGAACGAGCTGAAGTTAAATCGGCAGATAATCTAAGAATAGTTATGCTAAATAGCCTTTCATGATGACAAAAGAATCTAGAAAACCAGAATAAAGATTGTAATGGTTACTAACATGCATACAGATAACTTTGGATATCAAGAAAAGGAAATGTAGCATTATCTTGGGACATCCCAAAAAGAAAACTATTGTATTTACTTGGGACAAACAGTGTATGATGATAAAAAAGGAAAAAAAAACTTGGGGGAGATGGAAGTAATATCTATATACACTTAAGACAAGACTTGCTGTAATAAAGTAATCACCATGTTTCTAATTTATTGATTTTAACATCATAAGAACATACTTGCAGTATTACCATTTCACCATGTTTTACTCAAAATCATGAAAAAGACAATCATTGCATCATTTAAGTTATTTAACAGCAATTACTTTAACATAAAAGCTTCCAAATCTAATGGTCTGCTTGCAAAATTATACAAATTTGTTTGTGAAGGGAACAGAAAAAAAAAATCAATGTGTTTCATTTGGCAGACATGATAAGAAGTAAATTAACAAACCTGCCAATTAGGTTGCATATTAGGGGAATTAGCAGCAAGTTTGCTAGACAATTTTCTTTTCAAGCCCTCAATTTCTGCAAGATAACAATGACAAATATATACAGAGTCCGTTTCAGGTTCATGGATTGGTCTTAGATAATTGGGTGAAACATAATACCATTTTCTCCGGGCTTCAGTCGACCACCAGGAAGTTTACAGAATGTGTTGCCGATTTGCAGAAGAAGAATGTGAGGATGATTATGCTCTTGCACCTGCAAGTTCATGAAACATTTTCAAACATGAGCTGCATACATAAAACTATAAAAGAAACCAAGAATGATACTTTGATGTGTACAGATTCGTTAGGCTAGTGAAAAGGAAACAAATCACCATGCTACATGGCAATATCACATATTATCAGTTTTTAATTTCGTATAATGTGCAGTGTTCTTTTTTTCTTTTCCTTTTTAAGCGTTGTTGCAAGACTGCTTTGCTTGTAACATAAGGACAATTATGATGACTAGAAGTTGAGACAACTTGCATATCCAGGTCAACGCGCTGAGTCAGAATATAGGGGCTTCAAAATTTCACCTCTAACAAATTAATTGTAAGATTGTAAAACAAATTAGTAACAAGCAATTAATCATGACAATTGGCAACATAGCAGAAGAGGTAAAACTAACCAGTAAGATTGCTTCAACACTGGTCCTCATTCCTTCCTTCATATAGCTGTAGAAGTAGAACCAAATTTTTTATTCACTTCATCAACTTTACGCAACAGACATAACAAGAAAGAGATCACAAAGGGCTAGCTGACAATCAGTTGCCAATGGATTATGACTTAAATCATGAATCACATATAACTATTTTCAACTTTAATATATACTGAAATTCATAAAGACAAAGAACCCTACGATGACCATGTGTACATGTTCCACTTTAATCTCATTCTCCACATCACGATTGACCAAACAGGACAACAGGATTATTTTAACTTATAAAATTTCTAACTCAATTTACCCTTCCTCCTTTCTAAAACGAGAAGTTTCATTTTTCGCATTTTGCTGCTCCAAGAACTCTACAGAGAACTAAATATCACTGTTCAAGCCCAAAATATTAAATCTTTCTACCTCAACTGTCAAATCTTATCTCTTTAAGCTTTTTTTTATTTTGAACGGCCCAATGAATACTATAAGTCCGGTCACACGGGTAAACCCACTAGAGATAGGCCACCCACGCCCATGAACACAAACAGCACCGGTGACCTAGCCCGCCCGCCATCCCAGGGGAAACCCACCACTCAAAGGCTCATTGTTGTAAAACCCCTGCTCACATGAAGCATATTGCACCAAGTGAGACTCGAACCCATGACCTCCACTTTGGAAAGCCATGGGGTGCCTCCTCCCAAACTAATTGATCTAGGCCTCATTGGCTCTTTAACCTTTTTTTATAAGAATCAGAGGATGTTCAGATGTACATCTAATGAGATTACTGCTACATTAAGTCTTGATATTTTAGTACAACTGAATCAGATTTTGAGTTTAAGTTTCTGATTATTAGATCAAAGTAATCCTATGGAGAAACAGTAAGGAGTTGCTGAATGTATAACTACACATCCTTCGCTACAAATTCTTGTTTATTATCTAAAAATCTCAATTTGATTCTTCAAGACACCGTAATCACACTCAACAAGCACATCCAAACGCACCCAATGTCACGTATTCCCGTTTAAACTAGCTTTTCTAAAAGTAACATGATCGACCCCTAAATAAACTCAAAAACCCTAAAACTAGCAAATACTCAAAAATATCTTCTAGGGTTTCTTTCCTCATAGGTTCGATCAATCATAACCAATACAGGATTACATATATACATAGATGAATCATGATAATAAAGAAAAAGGCATACTTGAGTTTCATACGAGCAAGACGATCCGCAACAGAAGTGTCTTTCTCCATTTTAGGTTCTTTGGTGCCGAAGGAGTAGCTGGATAAAGGGTATGTGTTTACGACTGAAGAACCCACCATCTTTGTCGATCTCTCGCACAGATACAAAAATGGAGATCAAAATCAAAGATGAAATTCAATTCGACTTTGATTTGCAGGCGTAGGGCTAGAGACTTTTATTGTAATTTCCCCAAATTTAAATCACAAAATTATGACAAAAGAAGGCATCCTCTTTTTAATTATAACTAGAAACTGCATTGCGACAGAGTCGTACAATTATATTAGCGTAGGGAGTGTTTGAGAATTTTGTTAATTGCCCGGTGAAACTAACGTAGCTGTGTTGCGGAGCTTCTGCCAACTTTGTTACACACATTGCCTCGACGACACTAACATGGTTAAATATTTAAAATTAATGTATGAGGTGGTTTGGTTTTTTTCAGAGACTGATATTTTTAAAAATTAGCTTTTTGAAAAAAAATATATATTTAGAAAACTAAAAGAGAAAGTAAAAGAAATTTAGACATGTAAAGAAGAAAGGAATTTAAATAAAAAACATAAGAAAAATAGGGAAAACAACCTTAAATATAAAAAGTGTATTCATGTAGATGTGATGTTTTAAGCTATAGAGTATGTTTAAATGTGTGTAGAAATTTGGTTTTATGTGGAATTAATTCAACAACTCAAGAGCCGATACAATAATTTCATTTGGTACTAAGGATGACAAGCATGGTTATCATGCGACATGCATACATGTTGATGCATAGAATCAAAGATACATTTTTTTCTTTACAGGTGAAATGTCTGTAGTCTGCGTATCATACTTGTGGACATCTGTAAAAAAAAGAGATTGATCAAACCTCTACGGCCTTCAAAAAAAGATTATTTGGTTTTTAACTTATGTAGACTGACAACATGATTTATTATTGTATTTTCACTATAACAAACCGCTCACACGACGTCGTAACCATCTGGATCTGGTAACCGCCAAAACTTGCCAGAAAGCCACCAGAAAGTCGCCGTCGTAACCATCTCAGACTCTGACGACAAGCTCGGTCAACTCCTCTCCTCCGCCAAGCTCACACGACATCGTAACCATCTGAATTTGTTTCGTGCGTTGGTGGCGGCGGCAACGAGAGGGGTTTCGTGCGATAGCGGTGATGGGACGGGGAGGGTGTGACAACGATGACACGTAACAGGGGGTGGGGGTGCGACGGCAACGACACGTAACAGTGGGTGGGGGTGTGACGGCGATGGCAACGGCGGGAGGGTGTAGGTAGTTGAGCGGGAAGGGGTGGAGGTAGGGGACCTTGGGGGTAGAAGTTAGGAGGAATTGATTTATTTTAAGAGTTTGAGAAGAAGAAAAGGTTTGAAGGTGATTTTTAAGTCTGCACCAAAAAGAGTTTAGGAATACCTTTTTAATGAAAAGTCTTTCAAAAAAACAAAATACTCTCCAGACTTTAATATCTGTGCGTAGTCTACGCGGCGCAGACAAAAGAGGTCAGGAAGACCTTTTCTAAAAAAACAAATACCACCTATGTAGGTGATTGAACCACATTTACCTATATATGAACAAACCAAGTTCATCAGCACTGGCTTTTGATTTGTTAGTGGTTTGGTCACATATTTGTTATGTTTTTACACTTTGGTACTAACCACTTACCATATATACGCATTTTGTAAAGTTTCTGGAGACTGAGATGTTGTTTTGGATGGTGCCGGTGACGGTGGAGCGGAGGTGGTGGCCGCTCCGGCTTGGTCATCGCTTCCTCTCGGCCATCGTTCGTCTTTCTTAAACCACATGCAGAGGAGGGGTTTCTTGATGGGGTATATGAGGTGTGTGTGGTGTTTGTGCTCTCCGGTTGAAGGGGTCTGAGGGTTAACGACATGACATCACGACGACCTGGGATGCTGGCCTTTAGTTTCCCGTTGCACAGATGTGGCGGTGGCAATGGTCATCCGGCCTCCAACAGATCTCTATTTGGCAGGTCTTTGGTAGGCTAGGGACGAGCGTTGTGATGGTCGATGCCCGTCGACCACCATGATAGTGGCCACCCCTTTGGGGACAGTCACACTTCGGCCTCCTGTTTGTGGTTGATGTAGAGCGGGCGTTCGTTTTCAGGTCGGTGAGGGTGTTAGTGGTGTGGGTTTGACAATCGTTTTGGCTTTTTCTCATCTGTTTCTCTCAGATTCCCTCCTTTTTTAATCGATTAAGGCATTAAGGTTTCATATCCAGCCCCTTTTTGGTTTTTCTGAATGAATGTTGTTATCTGATGCACCTGAGACTTTGTTATGTTGATGATGATGAGGATTATCTCATTTGAGGCTATGTTGTTTAATGCTTCTTTATGTCAATGATAATGGGGATTTGCTCATCTAAGACTTTTGGCGTGATGTTCATCTTAGGTTTCGATGTTTTGGGTTTTGCCTGTTGTTAGTAAAGATGTTGTTGATGATAACCATGTCTCATCTGAGACCTACTTGAGCATATCTGACCTGATGCCTGTTAGTTGAGTGGGTTGTTGCCCTAATTCTACTATTGACAAAATTGTTCACTAAACGACGGTTAAGAACCGCAAGTAAACTGAGCTAATTTGTGTTGATTCTTCTGTTGGCTGCATCATTGTTTCAATGTTGTTTACCTTGACCATGTTGATGTCATGATGCTATAGTTGGGAATATTGTTGTGTTGTGGGTGATTTCATATCGATGATAAACCTATATTCATTTGGGTTATTTGTTTTGTTATTACATGTGATACAATGTCGGGCTCTGATGTTTTTAAGTCCGATCCATCACAGGCGCAACGTGTGGGTGAATACATACTAGTTTGGTTAATTTCTCAGTGGGTCGTCTATTTTTTAATCTAACGATTACCATAACAAAAAAATAATTATTATACATATATTAAAAAAACAACACAAGAAATTATGTTTTTATAAATGTGGGTCGTCTATTTTTTAATCTAACAATTCCCATTTATTTACTATATTTAATTTCACGTTAGCCTCAATACACATAAAAAAATCTTACATAGTTGCATCTTAAGTACATAATGTCTTCCTAATTTCAAGCCACGTTCAAAGAGAGAGAAAGACAGAAAAAAAAACCCTAACATCTTTATTATAAGAAGAAAAGGAGAGAAACGTATGCTCAAGTATTTGCAATCTCCTACATTTGATTGATTCTCTTGAACTCTTTGAAGCCTCCTGATGTGCGGTATTTATTAAAAAAAGGTTTAGGTTACACTAATACCTTTGAATCTCATGTGTTCTTGGTCTTTTAGGATGTCAAAGTTACAAGGTGTTTTTTTTTAAGATAAAAGGTAGTATGTTGATAGCCTTTGTAAATTCTAAAATTGAAAACAACATACTTTAAGTTATATGATAAAAATTGATGTTGAAATCCTTGATGTATTTCAATTTATCTAAAAAATACCATATCTCAACGTTGGATTTTTCTTTGCTTTGTTTTTGTCGGTTTTGGGGTCAATGTAGTAAGTGTTTAAGTAAGATGTCATATTTTTAAGTTGGAAATTATATACACATCTAGAATTAATGTTTTAGTTTTGGTCTATAGTTTTGCATTAGGGCTCCGTAATACGTAAGATGCTTTGGGTATGATTTATTGTGTATGCAAATTTTAATTTGTGTATCTGATGAATGATTATTTAAAACTACAGGAAAAAAGAAACGTAGTTGCTGGAAAAGTAGATTCCATAATCAAGGTCGAGACAGACCTTATGTTTACTTCACGATACCTTAGCTTGATGTTGTACCATCTGGCAAAGTTTGCTTTTTTTTTCTTGACATACGGCTGCAGCCACCAGTTTTTGATGTAACAAACTACAAACACATTTACTTATATTTATTTCTTAAACTAATGGAAGTTTTAAATTCAAAGTAAAATAGACCCAAGAGTGGGCTCAAATAATCTTTCACCCATGCTTTGAATGAAACCTTCATGATGGAGTTTGCACTCATCAACATAGATTACAAGAAAGTGCGAGAAAACTTGATTGAGGGTCTCAAGAAGTACTTAATTAGGCTTTAAAAAAATTGTTTTTTTAACACTCCAATTTTGTTTTTAAATACTATTTTTTAAACAATGTCATTTTTAAAGTTTTTTTTGTATTTAGAAGAACTTCATATTTCATAAATTTTACTTTTTTAAAAAGTACTTTTTCAATAAAAGAAATGTGTTTATAATTTGATAAAAAAACTGTTTTATATTTTGAGAAGTATATAAATAATATCATTAACAACTAATAAAACAAACAAACGTACCCAGTAAATCCCACGCTAGAGTAGGGTCTGGGAATCATTAACAACTAATGTCATCATTAAATGGTTAACTTGTTATATAGTGACACTTGACAAAATGGATTTAAAATTAAAACGACATCCGGTAAAATGGATGTGTCATGTGAGGAGACAGTATGTGGCAAAATTTATTTTGTGTTATTAGAGAAGTTAAGCGCCAAAGAAGTGTTAGTGAAACAAAAATAATTGGTCTTGTACATGTGTGATCAAAGAACTAATAGTATTTTTTTTGGAAAGAGAATTGTATGACCCTTCTTTGAATAATAAATGCTATTTTGATCCTGCACGTCTATTATTTTTCAACTAGAAAAGCATTCAAAACCTTCAAGAAATACCAATAACTATGAAAAAACCCTGATTTAACATGAAGTATTTTTTTCGAGCGATACTTGAACCAGCGACCTTCTCTAAGAGAAGTCACCGAAATGTTAAAGAATTTTTAGAGAGGTGATATACCAATTCGACACTTTTATATCACATACATTTAAACTTACAATTAATGTAGTGTATTGTAATCAAGGATAGAACGTGAATTTTGATAATCTTCTTCTGAACAATCTAGAATCAAAGATGGACGGGTATTTTACCACAAGTAAAACAACAACATCACCATCTTATTTTTGTTATATGTATTCATCATTATATTTTACGTTTTAGATCATTTTGTGTTATTTCTATCATTGTTTATATAGATTATATAAACTTGTTATATATCATTGTGTTATATGATTATAAATACATAATACTACTTTCACCAATTTATTTTTCGAAACCTATAGTGTTCACGATAACATAATGTGTTATTTTTGTCATTGATTTTTATAGATCATATAAATTTGTTGTTATTTATCATTGTGTTTTACAATTAGAATTACATAATGATGTTATTTCACCGATATATTTTTTAAAAGTCAATGTTCAAGATTACAACTTAACAATCATAAAACACAATGAGATATTTATTATTTTGTCAGTGTTTTTAATATATTAAATTAATTAGTTGTTAAGTTATTATTGTTTTACATATTAAAGATTCACAACAATGATAAAATAACAACTAGTTTATATATATATATATATATATATATATATATAAATTAATTTATATAAGGGATCAAATAAAAACCATATTTATAACTCATCATTTTTGAAAAACATAATAGTATTAAGTAAAACACAATAACAAACATAAAGATACAATAAACTGCACTAAAACATAATAACGAGATATGAGCCTAAAATATAAAAAAAATTACTATGTTTTTATATAACAATATTGTACTCGTTTGAAAGATTAAAAAAACCTTTTTATGGTGTAAATTTATAAAAAGTTATGAACTCTTAAAAAATAGAAGAACTTATAAAAAGTCAACAAAAGTGATTATTTTTAAAATAATACTTTAACAAACTTTTTCATACAATTTATTTTTAACAATTGATTAAAAAAATTGATTGTTGAGTTTTTTGTTTGAGTTTTTTGTTTTGCATGCAAGATTTGTATTTGAACTTTTCTATAATAATAATAATACATTATACCTATTGAACCGAATTGAATATTATACCTATTTATTTGAAGAAAAACAAAAGTCAACTTAAAAGAAATTATTTATTTATATATTATACTAATATTTTATCTATCTTTGTATTTAACGGTACCGTTCTTAATTTATTATTAAGGGAATACATAATTTTTAACTTTGAAGACAACATATATGAACTTTTTACCGAATGAATCTATATGTAAGTTAGAAATATTTTTATTAAATAATTGCATGTTCCCAAAGATCCAACAATGTTTTCTTGAGGAAGTAGCCTTATTACCCTCCCCAAGAACCAAAAAACAAAACAAAACTATTCTCTATTTATTTTTTAACGGTCAACGAATAATTTTGAAACGCGGTCACCCGGGTAATTCCATTGGCGAAAGGACGCGAACACAAACAACGCTGTTGACACGACTCGCCCATCATTCCAACGGAAAACCCACCACCCAAAGGTCCACTGTGATAAACCATTGGCCCACTTAAAGCGAGACTCCAACCCATGACCTTCATTTTAAAAAGTTATAAGATGTCTTCTTTTAAACAATTGATTTAGGACTCATTTTAGTTTTCTTCCAGCCCTATCTTGTCTAATCAATACTACCCAAAATTATAATATGTTGCAATTTTTTAGTTCTTTTTGGTACTATTCAACTGATTTTTCTACCAACTATTAACATTAAGAAATAAAGAAAAAAGACCAGTGTTTTAAACTAAAAAGAGTTCGTGACGTAAAAAAAAGAGTTTTGATTATATAAAAAACACCTCTCATCGTGTAAAGAACACTCAAAAAATGAATAATCAAAGGAGATGAAAGACACTATTTTTGATGGAGAATTTATAGATTGAAGTAACTGTAAACTCATAGCACTTGTTTATGCACAAAACATGATCTAATCACAAGCTTGTGAAATTTTTATAAATGTGGTACGGATAAGAGAATTGATATTAGATATGTTGTGTAGCTTTTCGTATCATCTTTATTTTATATTTTGATATAGTTAAAGCGTATAATATAGTATGTAATATTATGTTATAATATTTCCCTTCCATACATAAACGATATAAAAGTAACACATGAACAAAAGTGGGAACATGTGTTAAGAACATGTGTTAAGTCAAAAGTTTATCATACTATCATAGTTTTATATAAGAGATTTCAAAATTTAGACTCAAATTAGATACACAAGATCCAAAGGCAAACTTTATTTCCCTCTTTTAACACAATTTGATTAAGACTTTTGAAATTAAGTGTATTTTAACTAAAACTACTAACATATATATATATATATTATCTTGCCAACATATATTCGAATCATGTTTGCCGAATAAAAAAGAAAATAAGATTCGTATATCAAAATTTAAACTTATCTATATTAACACACATTGTTCTAATTGGGCTTTTGTTTTTATGATACAAACAAATATCAATTGTTATATTATCATTGTAATTTTAACCTGATTTAATCTAAACCCTAAGAAGTTTAACCATTCGAACATATGCAAGACAAAATCTCATTATTATATATAGTTAGTTCATCTGATCCAAAAACATATACGAGTATAAAATGAAACAAACAACAACCATCTTCCTAGTTCTCTTTTCTGTGCTTGTAATCTTGTTCATATCGTGTGCTGATGCTCAATCTTGCAAACCGAGTGGAAAGTTGAGAGGTAAAAAACCACCTCATGGGAAGTGTGTGAATGATCCAGATTGTTGCAAAGCTGGAAAGCTCTACGACACATACACATGTTCTCCTCAGGTCACTAAAAATACCAAGGCGAAAATGACTATAAACAGTTTTGAGAAGGGAGGGGACGGTGGCGGGCCATCTGAGTGTGACAACAAGTACCACTCAAATGACAAGCCAATCGTGGCACTGTCCAGCGGATGGTACAATAAAGGGGAAAGGTGTTTCAAGTTTATTAATATACACTATAAAGGTAAGAGCGTCAAAGCTAAGGTGGTTGACGAATGTGACTCTACTCTGGGATGTGACGCGCAACATGGTTTCCAGCCGCCATGTCCTAATAACGTTGTAGATGGATCTAAAGCTGTTTGGGAGGCCCTTGGGGTGCCTAAGAGTGAGTGGGGTGAAGCAGAAGTTACTTGGTCAGATGCATAATCGTGCTTGAAAGTTAAAACTGGTTTAATAAATGAGATGGTTCGACTTTTAAAATCACCCTTACAAGAATAAAGAAAGTGAACTATTTTGTGCTAATATTCCCTTCATTGAAGGGAATTTCAAACTAAGCTCCAACTATTTGTGTTTATTTTCAAAGTATTCAAGTTAAAGTGAAAGTTATGTTTTATAATAAGATATTGGTGTGTTGAAATCAAAGCCTTAATCATATCATATTAACTAGATAAATGAACCAAAATAATTAAACTAAAGCAAAAGTATGCTACTAGAAAAAATCATCACTGATGGTCGGTAATCACTGTCGATTACTTTTAACGGAAAATTCAATTATATTATATAGTAAATTCTAGTAAGGAGCTAAATTACATGAGGAGAAGCGTATAACACAATAAACACACATATCAAAAGAACATCAAGACGCCTAATTCTAATTCTCTTTTTTCTTTCTATATTTAATCCATAAGAATAAAGATGTTCTTGATTTTTTTCAACCAGATACTTTAGCTTCATAAATTTGTTACTGAAAACCATTCCATTCTTTTATTTCCATATGGCATAGACCGCGACATAGAACACTGCCTTGAAAATTCTCCTATGCTTCTGATTATACGGCCATTTCTCCGTTTCCTTAAGAAGACCCTCAATCGTCAATGCTTTGTACATCAGTATCCTACACCAAGATTGCATAGCCTCCCAGACTTTTCTTCCAAAAAGACAATACATATATATATACATGATCAACTGATACCATTATGCTGTTAACCACCACTCCCAACTAAAAGAGACATTATTTCCATCGATGACCACTTTACCAGAGAGTTTTGATGGATATATTTGTCACTAAAAGCCAAATATGCTTTGTTTTGTAATGATAGAGAGTTTGGATATCACTATTAGTATTAAATGAAAATTTGGGTTTGGTTTGGTTTTGTTTAGGCATATAAGGTTTGGCTAATAAGTAATTATGTTTATTAGGCATAAGGTTTGGCTAATAAGTGAAATCGAAGGACGCTATGAACTAAAAGCGATCTGGCCAAAAGCAAATGATAGTCAAATCTAAATATACACAAACGTTATGTTTGATTTTATGTAAAAACTAAATCAAACCAACCCATACTCGATACGTAATATGTAGTAGAGTTGTATTGATGATAATAATATTACATACTTTTAATATTCATAGATACAAAATAAAAGAGAAGACAACAAAGTCAACGTGAATATTATGGCTTAGTTAAGCTCATAATTATTATTTCGTTAGTTGAATAAATGGTTACAAGCAAAACAAGTTTATTTGTTTGTTTTTTTTTTGTTTTTTAACTTTTCTTGCTATTAACAATTCTCAACACGATGCCAATGTTTTCTCAGATAAGGGTTATTATTCAATTAGCTTGTATATACTTAATGTTCATTAACTTTTTGGTTACTAATTTTGAGTAAGAAACAACTTTTTTTACATACCTTTATGAGCATTCCTAAGAAAATGTATACGCTCATTTGTGTGTTTGTGTGGATGAATGCCATCCATAAGTGGCGAGGGGAAGGAGGAGGAATCCATACAGATAGGGGCAAACAATATAAACATGACGGAGAGATGGGACGGGATGTTCGTGAGCTACCATTGACAATGCTCTCGTGAACAACCTTTGAATCTAGCAGCTATACTCCTGTTATCAAACTAGTGAAAAATCTTTTATAGTCATTATCACAAGCTTTAGTTGATGACAATGGCGCACGTCTAGTCGAGTCAAGACCATACCGAACCTTTAAACCGTAGTCATGATGGACATGGGCTTGGTTCGTCTGGGTTGGGTGGGCTGGGCTGCTTTGGGTGGGTTGGACCTCTGGGTGGGCCATATCTAATTAAAAGGTTGGGCCAGATCAAACTGAAATGTTGGGCCCTTACTTATGTGGGCCGAACTGATATGTTGGGCTTTCCTTTTGTTTAATGTATATAGTTGCATCATAAATTGAGTGGGATTGGTCTCCGAACGTGTTTGGCCAATATTAGTTATGTTTAAACTTCAACGTAGTTAACTTTTTCAATGCATCTAAAGTCTAAACAAAGAGATAAATTAAAACATTGGGAGAAAAATTAAAACAACAGTTCATAAATAATTCAGCATATACCAGTGAAGAATAACTATTAGCAAAGATAATAGCTTATAAAGTCTATTTTAAGAAGATATAGTCGATGTGTAGATATAAAATTGTATGATTAAAACAGGTAATAAATTTTACATTAAAGGGAGGATAAGGATAAAATGATTATTTCTTGAATTGTCTTCAACAAAATGGGTAAATTTAATATATTAACTAGTTTGTAAAAGTAAATTCTACTTTAAGTTTGAGTTAGATATAAATTATCTTTCGTAAGTTCATAAATATATATATATATATATATATATATATATATATATATATATATATATATATATATATATATATATATATATATATATAGGGGGATCCAATAGAAACCACTTTTATGATGAAAACTATGAAAACCAATTAGTAACTATTGATCATTTAGATCAATGGTCATTAATTAACATCCTTTATTTTTGTTAAGTGAATAAGTAAAAAAATATATTTAATATTAAGAAGGGTATTTTGGGGACAAAAATTCTAGTAACTGATTCCTCAATTAATTCCTAAAAAAACTCGCTTATTCTCTGCGCATTCGACTCCCCCAAATTAACCGAATCAAATCAAAAATTCAGCAATGTTTTAGTGATATAGGATGATTCGACTCTGAGAAATCATCACATTCCTGAAGAAGAATTTTGAAGACGAAGATCATTCACACGAAGAAACTAAATTCAAGGTTCGTAATGTTTATGTGCAAAAGTTATATTTTTTTCCGAAATTGGTACATATAAATGCCGAAAACTATATACATTTTGATAATATTGTTGATTTTGATGTATTATATGTGTAATAAGAGTGATTTGTCGATGATACAGTTTGATAGATCATTCGCAGTAACATTGCGAAAACCAATGGTACATATGTGTACCAAAAAATTTGAAACGATTTCAGTGTTGTTAAATGAACATTTTTTAACATATATGTATCTGTGACAGAATCAAAAGTGTATCTGTCCCAGTTTTGTGTAAGCCAAATCAGTTAGGGTTTGTGATACATATATGTATCTGTGACATAATCAAAAGTAATTGACTCACTTTAATAAACAGTGAGCCTTAATGTACTATCTTCGTGAGTTAGATTAGAAGTTCATATGTGTATCGGAGTATCTAAAAGGTTTAATGACTAGAAATAACAAAACTTTTACATTATATGTTTTTTGACAGAATTGGTACACATATGAACTGGTAAAATCAACTACTCTTATGCAAGTGTTATATAATGCAAATATGTGTGTTATCTTTCATGTATTCACATATATCCACAAGTGTTGACATCACACACACACCACTACATGAAAAGAAAAGTTCTCAAAGATAACTAGTCTAACACAAATGGTACATATATGCACATTTATGTGTTATCATTATACCAAACCACTGCATAAAACCTATTCTCATAATAAAAATGTTGTTAAACAAGTGTTACATATATAAACCAGATCAGGACAAATGTCTTAAACTTAGCAGTTTGATTTCAGTACTTTGTTTGATTGTTTTGAATTTTTCTATTATCTAGTATACTAGTATCATTTATAAATACAAATTGATTATGCAGGTAGTGAACCAGTTTAGAATATTACTCAAGTAAAAATGTCAAAAAGTAAGTCGGGAATTGAAACTGGTGTTATACTTTACGTACTGAATTTCCCCAATAGTTTACAAATACGTTTTGTATGGAGGTAGAAAGAAAAGTGAAAGAATCGCCAACATATCTAGTTTTAGTAAGTTCACCAATACTGTTGACGAACCCGTCGAAATAGAGGACACCCCAGAACCATTGCCTCAATCAGAAGCTGGTACGATTTCATTAATTTTTAATTTATATTATTACATGAACAACAAATATGAATGTATATGGTATTAATTTTTTTTTCTGTTGTGGTTTTAAATATACTACGTATATATATGTACTTTGGAAAGATACAAATTTGGGTATTAAAAGATTAACATGACAGTACATTTTGTAAGCAATTTTAGTGGTGTAGTTGTATATTATTTTTTGTGATTATATAATATATGGTATGGGTGTTAACATTGAAAATTATAACTGAAAATTTAACTGTATATTTCAATGTGTATGTCAATAAAATGGCCCAGATACCTGGTAGGATGGAGCATTATAAAATGCAGTCCCAAAAAAAGATGTAGATATTGAATGTGGCAATTTTATCTTCATGATTAGTTGTTTTAAACTTGACTATAGAATTTTGTTACATATATGTACCCAAAAAATGGGATAAATGTATATGAGCAATGGTAGATAATGTATATACAATTTTACTTTATAATGTATATAAATTGTGTCTTGGTATAGAATCAGTGAGCAATGGTACAAGTATGCTGAATTATGTTACGTATATGTACCAAACTTGTATTGAGATAATATTGTATATATATAAGTAATGAGAATGTTAATAGCATGAACCAAATAGGTATTTGGATGTAGCATTATAAATGCAGACCCCAGAACATGCATAAAAATATTGGTTGTTGATCTTTTATCTCTGTGATTAGTTGATTTAATCGAATCTAAGTATTGGTGTTACATATATGTACCAAAACGTTTAATGAGGTTATGATATATGTATGGAATCAATGTGTATGTCAGTAAAATGGCCCAGATACCTGGTAGGATGGAGCATTATAAAATGCAGTCCCAAATAAAGATGTAGATATTGAATGTGGCAATTTTATCTTCATGATTAGTTGTTTTAAACTTGACTATAGAATTTTGTTACATATATGTACCAACAAATGATTGAGTTTGTGATATATATTTATTAGCAAATGAGTATGTTAATAACATGGCCTCTCCAGGGTCATGTAAATTTATAATATAAATACATTATTAGGAGTTTAAAGACTGAATTTACTTGAAGAAAATACTGGGAAATTTTAAATTTTTAAAGATGACTCTGAATATATGGAAGCTTATTCTTTGTGGTACATATATGAACCTTGAAGACATACCTACGTAGTTGTTTTAATGTTTGCAAAAAACCAACAATAGTTGTTTTGTGTGGAAAAGATTAGTAATTTTCCTTCCAAACGGTTAATATATGTCAACGAAGGACTACAATTTTTTTGTGTAAATGTGTGCAGTGAAATCTCTTATATATGTTGTATTTAGAAAACTTTTAAAGACTATAATTTGGTATGCAGTGAAAATGAAAAGTGAAAGGATCACAAAACGGACAAGTTTTAGTAAGTTCACAAACACTTCCGATGATCCGATTGAGGTAGACGATATTGAAGACACATCGCCTAAAATCGAAGGTAAAACATGTGTATTTTTTGTGTTTTCTAGACATGAGTTACATGTAGGAAACTATAGTGAGTTATGTTCTGTATATGTTATTTTAATAAAACATGTACATATATGTATTAGGTTGCATATGTTTTTGGTTGCTTGTTCATATATATAAGGCTTCAACATATGCACCCTAATACATATATGTACTTGTTTTATTAAACACAATATATACAGAACATAACAGGATTCTGTTATGTTATGTATATATTGTTTTAATAAAACAAGTACATATATGTATAGAAACTGGTACATATATGTATCAATTGCATATACGAACAATAGAAACTGGTACATATACGTATCAATTGCATATTAGGTTTGAGGATGATTCTGAGTTTGACAAAAAAGGAACACCCTTTAAAGTGGTATGTTGTTTTTTATTATCATATATTATATTTTACTAATTAAATTTGAAATTGTCCATAAATGTAATTGTGACGTATTGTTTAAATTATAAATGACAGAAACATATTCTTGTGGCGTATTTGAGATCGTTGGATTATCCAAAATGGAAAGAAATTGAAGCAGCAATTCCTGTGAAGTTAAAAATCAGCTGGAGTACGATAAAGAACACGGTGGATTGTGGAATATTTGTAATGCGACACATGGAGACATTCATGGGAAGTCACGTAAAAAATTGGGATTGTGGTTTTCCTTCAGACGAAAACAAAATGAAGCCAAAAATCAGAAATTTGAGGAAGAAATATGCGTTCAAAATTCTAACTTCCGACGTTAATATCTACAAGGCTAAGGTGATGCAGGAAGCTGAAGCATTGGATCAAGAATCAATAGCGTAGATATAAAAACATGGCGTTCAAATTTTGAAGTATTTTGATGGCTTTTATATTTTTTTATTAGGTCAACAAACGGTTATGAAAATGTATAGATTAGTATAACTTATCTATAATGATTTGACATATGATTATGAATTTGGATGGGGTACTTATGAATGTTTTGAAATGTTATGTTTACTTATTTTGTACAAGTTGTAGTCTTACACAAAATGATGATGTCGAGTTACCATAAACAAATTGTACAAGTTGTAGTCTTACACAAATTGTACATATATGTACATATACTTGAATATACTTTCATTATCATTGGATCCTCATTATGATGTTATGTAGTTTCTACAAACAGTGGTACATATATGTACCATATTCATAACAATTTCTCTTAATGTTTAAATTCATAGCTTTACTTATGAAATTTAAGATATGAATACTGTTTTAGGTATGAATTGTAAAGACAATTGTTACATATTTGCTCATACAATTGTTGGTTCCATTTATCTATATACGGACAAGTATACATAATTTTAAGCTTACAAAAATACATATACATATATCCAATTTCTATATTCACAAATGGTACATATATGCACATTTTGAATAGCAACATGTACACATGTGTATGAATGCATTGACGAGTACTGAACCCAGCCTTCTCAGCGTATGCCTCATACATCCTTAATGCATCATGCCAGTTTTGAAACCTAGATCCAACAACTGGCTTATGATCTACGTGAACAATAGGAGTCCAATACCTAGAACCATTCGGGATTGGTATATACTGCTGCGCATTGAATCTGAAAAAACCATAAATAAAAGAAATTAAAAAAGGATGAAAAAAACAAATAAAAATTTTAAAAGGATGTTGATTATTTACCTTCATTTTTAACACCAGTAAGAAATAACACATCATTCTGATTTTCAAGTGAATGGTTTTTGTTGCAATCAACATAAGTGTTGTTATCTGTATCATCATACAACACCAGTAAGAAATAAAGCATCATTCTGATTTTCCAGTGGTACATATATGTACTACTTAGTATTGACAAGGACATACATGAAGGTTCCTGAAGGTTCCTGATTTATATGAAAAAAATACAAACCATCATACAACACCAGTAAGAAATAACACATCATTCTGATTTTCAAGTGAATGGTTTTTGTTGCAATCAACATAAGTGTTGTTATCTGTATCATCATACAACACCAGTAAGCAATACCATTAAACTAACAGTCTGGTTATTATCTTATATTAGTATTGACAAGGACATACATGAAGGTTCCTGATTTATATGAAAAAAATACAAACCATCATCGTACTAATGTGATTATACAAATGTGTTACATATATGCACAATCTTTGCACAGTCAACTGGTACATATATGTATTAAAACATTGTACATATATGTAACTTTGATATCCAACACATGTGAATGAAATGCAAGAATATGAGACTGAATGGTCCAACGAATGAAGGATAACCTGCACATGTAAAAAATATAAATGATGAATAATTAATCAAAAGCAACGAACATACATATAATGAAACTTATAACATACATATAATGAACAGTGATGACATCCTGATGGTGCCTATGTTTTGATTATGGTTTTAGCATACATGCACCAATGTTTGTAGTAACTCCACACCATCATTTGTGCAAGACTACAAGTGGTACATATAATGCATCATTTCGATTTTCAAGTGGATGGTTTTGGTTGCAATAAACATCAATGGCGTTATCTGCCTCATCATACAACATATTATTGTTAAAACACACTTAATTGATACATATATGTACCTTACTAATGTAAATTTATATAAAATATATATATACATATCAAGTATCAAGTATAACAAAATAAATTAAACAAATTGTTTACTTTAAATTGTACTAGTTCAAAACAATAATATACAACAAAAACCGTCTTCAACTTCGTCTACTAAGTAATGGTACATATATGTACAAAGGGTAAAACAACAGGCTACATATACCTTCATTTGCAACTTCAACATCATCACTTATACTCAACTGAAATCGATCGGAAGAAACTATCATATCATCATATGTCGAATTTAGAGATTAATTCGGATAATTCGATCGGAAGAATGAATAAGCCTTCAATTCGCAATACGATTTAGAGAATCTTCAACAGAATATCCTGAAATCGATCGTAAGAAACTTCAACAGAATTGAATAAGCCTTCAATTCACAATTCGCAATATCATCATTTGCAACTTTAAAACAATAATATCCTGAAATTGATCGGAAGAAACTTCAACAGAATTCATCCCTTCCATACTTTAAAAAGATGAAACAATGAATAAGCCTTCAATTCCCAATACGATTTAGAGATTAATTCGGATAATTCGAACACATACTCCGAATCCCGTTTGAATCGATGAAGATCTGGAAATCAACATCACAAATAGAAAACTAAGGAGGGAGCATAATCAGGAAGTTAGTTTTATAATTATAGAAATTAATAAATAACAACATGTTAAAATTACTAAATCACCCTTTTACATTAAATATTTAAAAATAAATTACAAAAATTATGATTGGTGGATGTTGGTTTTCATGGTTTTCAATTATAATCTTGGTTTTCATTTGATCCCTCCTCTATATATATATATATATATATATATATATATATATATATATATATTGTAGGGAACGGATCATATGATAACCCTTAAAAATTACGATAACCAGTTAACTCAAATATGTTGCTATAATGTTGCCACGTTTCATCTGCTCAGAATCCTTTTTGGGGGTAAAATCGGTAATTCACATTTTGATTGTACACCAACTTCTTCCTTTCCCCATGTTGAATTGACAACCACTTTTTAACATAGTACAACAACTTTTTCGCAGACCATCCCTTTTCGCAGACCATCCCTTTTGTTCTTTTATTTAGACCATCATTCCCACCATCCACCATACTACCTTCATTCCTTCAACTCACCACTTTTGTTCTTTTGCAGACCATCGAAGCCGTATGACATAAACCTTGGTATTTCCTCCCTTGTTTTTTCTATAATATGTCTATCTGTTTACTATCTTCCTTCCCTTTTTACCTGTGCTGATGATCTTTTAAAACTCTGTATACGAACCTTATTTTGATTTTATTCGCAGACAATGGGTGGTGGTGATATTCAGTTACCTGATTCATCTGCTGAAGAAGACATTCTCGACCCCATGTCTGAAAACGACAACCATGGTGTCCAGTATGATGATACATTTGATATACTTACCGGGAACTCTCCGATCCGTTATGTTGGTTTTGATCGTAGAGGTACACGTCAGTTTATTTCGTATATGTTGTTTTCTGTTTATGTTTTTTATGTCTAGATTTACTCTTGTTTTTGGATGAACTAAGTTACATGTTTTGAATTGTTGTAGTACATAATTGTTTTTCGATTTGTGCAATTTTATTTAAATTTTTTTAGGAAAAACCCATTGTTTTGATGACTCCACTCTCAGTTTCGCAGTACACATTCATACTAACTTTTTGCATTTACCCAAATTTTTGATGGCTATACCTGTGTTTTGTCACCACATTCATACTATCGTGCAGTGGTGTAGTTTTTCTTACAGTATTATTATAGCGTTGTTTTATGTCCACAAGTACTCCCCTGCAAAACTGTTCTAGTATGTATATATGTTTTAATTGGTTCAGTGTTATTTTAATTATTTGATTGCTCCATCCCTCCATTTTGTAGTTATACAGATGATTTTTTAACAACCATTTACTACTGATGTAAATTTTTTAACAACCATAAATTTTGCTTGGTACTGATTGCTCCATCCTGCAAAACTTACTTTCTCACCACACATTCATGTCACATAAGTTTAATATCTTACAATGATGTAGTTTCTGCTTACAGTACTGATGTAGTGTTCTTATATGTCCGTAAGTCGTCCCTTACAGAACAGCTGTAGTATGTATATATTTAGTACACAGAAGTAGTAAAACTGTTGTACTATGTATTTATGTTTTAACTGGTTCAGTGTTATTTTAATTCTTTGATTGGTCCATCCTCCATTTTGTACTTATGCATATGATTTTTTAACAACCATTTACTACACTGATGTAAATTACGCTTACATAACTGCTGTAGTTTTTTGTTTACTTAATATCTGCTTGATTATCTAATTTTTTATAGTACGTTCCCCAAATTCATCAGTGAAACATAGTACATTTACACATTTGGTTTTTTTGAAGTTCAAACCTGTCGTATGGTCTTTTTTTAACAGCTTGCATAAGTTTCTTAAGATTTATGAAACATAATGTTATTTAAAAATTTGTACCATATTGACCCAATGTTTTGATGGCTACACCCTTACTTTCTCACCACACATTCATGTCACATAAGTTTAATATCTTACAATGATGTAGTTTTTGCTTACAGTACTGATGTAGGGTTAGGTTCAATTTGTGCACGATTATCTCACCACACATTCAGTTCTTTTTTTTTTATTTTGTGCACGATTATCTAATGTTTTGGTGGATTTTATGAATTTTTAGTTAAAACCATTTTGTGTGCTCTTATTTAATAATTTTATTTTTCCCACCACAAGCCGACATTTTTCCTGTCAGTGATGTTATTATTAATTTTGGAGTTCTTAGGTTCTCATTCCAGTCTACTATACCAGACCCCCAATGGTACGAAGTATTGGGTGCCTGATGTCGATGTTGACTTCAAACCTGTTGTCGGGTCTGTTTTTAACAGCTGGGATGATGTTCTTAAGATGTATGAAACATATGCCGAGAAGTCTGGTTTTGGTGTTCGTGTTGGTCCTTATAAGAAATGGAAGGGATCCATTACTCACAGGATGTTAGTCTGTAACAAGGCTGGTAAACCGAAGGGGAAAAAAGTAGACTTATTAGATCCTATGACACATGCTCCCACACGTGGCAGCGCATTCAAAGTTACTGATTGTAAAGCCCTTATCCGTTTAAAGCTTGTTAAAGGCTCAGAGAATTATGTCATCTATGAACTTTTAGAGAAGCACAATCATGACTTGGTATCTTCAGATGACATGGATTTACTACGTAGGGGTAAGCACTTGAATTTCGATGACATCAATTTCATTCATACTATGAGCTTAAATCGAGTCGGCCCCACTGTTGCGCATCGTTTACATACTGCATTAAAGGGTGGACATCACAACATGCGCGGGACGAGGAATGTCTACAAGAATGTTGGTCGTGACATCAGGATGTTTATTGGTGATCACGATATAAACATGGTTGTAACGAAATTGAAAGAGAGGGCTACATGTCAATCCAATTTTTCTTATGAAATGTACCACAATCGTGGTGAAGTAAAGGCTATATTTTGGGTTGATGGTGTTTCAAAAACCAATTATGATTTGTTTGGAGATGTCTTAGCATTCGATGCCACGTATTCTACGAACAAGTAATCCTTTTAATTCCGTATGTTTTTTTTGCGATACTACTTCACTAATATTACTGATTAATTTATATAATTTTTTAGGTACAATATGATTTTTGTACCTTTTACTGGTGTGGACCACCACAAACGTTGTGTTACATTTGGTGCTGGTTTGATCTATAACGAGACTGCTGAATCTTACAAATGGTTGCTCTCCTCCTTTCTGAAAATTCATGGAAGACAACCCAACTTAGTATTAACTGACCAGGACCCTGCGATGCGGGTTGCAGTTGCAGAAGTATTTACCAAAGCCGTCCACCGCTTATGTATGTGGCATATAATGAAGAAACTACCTTCTAAGGTATTTCTTTCAACATTTAATAATTTATACTTTCCCATAACAATTTTTTTTCCTACAAATTTGCACTGTAACTCAAGCTTGAAGTTGCAACACCCCATGATATTTTTATATTTGGTATGTTAATACTATACATGGCATGTTTTTCAAATATCTTACCCACTATGTTTATCCTAAATTAATTTCCAACCTTACAATATATTTGTTTGGAAATAAGATTACCACATGAATAATATAGTTACAACACCCCCACCATATACGTTTCATGTTTTCCACACATCGTACTCACTGTGTAAATCCAGTCACACACATTTTCAAGCTATCTGTAGCACATAATGAATTGTTATCTTTTACCCGTACTAACAATGCCTAACAACACACACAGAACTTAAAATTAACACATTGTTGCATCATATTACTACACCACTGTAACATAACATAACTTACATATAATACACAGGTTGCCCTACTTTTGCATATTATTACAGAACTGTAACATAGTCACTACTGAACACATAATACATAGGTGGAAATAATTTTAAAATATAAATGATAAGTTTGATGTCTTTTTACTACAAAGTAACCGGATAAACATGTATATGTCAATTTTTAGTAACTACATTGTTTTTTTTGTCAGATTTCGTCTGACCTCTTCCTCAACTCCAATTTGCGATCCTCAATCCACAAGCTTGTATGAAATGTCTACATTACTGCTGCAGTTTTCGAGGAAAGATGGATGAATCTCATTTCAAAGTTTAAACTTAATGACCATGTGTGGTTGCGTGATGTGTATTCCATTCGTCATTCATGGGTACCTGCTTATTTTCGAGAAATTCCACTTTGTTGCCTTATGAAAACAACTTCTTGCTGTGAGAGTTCCAATGCATTGTTTAAAGTTAACTCCAGTTCTGCAAACGCGCTTGTTCAGTTTTTCATGTGTTATGATACCGCCATTGACAATCAGCGTTATAACCAGAGGACGTTAGAATTCCAAACTAATCAGACGCGTCTAGATCTCAGAACTGGTTTGGAAATTGAAGCCCATGCTGCATCATTATACACACATACACTGTTTAAGGAGGTTCAGAAGGAAATTGCTAAAGGAATTATGAATTGCTTCATAATCAATGTTGATGCTGAGGAGCAGTTCAAGGTATATACCATCTCGTACATGGACAAGCGTACTGATTTTGTCAATGAATTCAAGGTATAAGTTTATTTTGTCTAACCATATACTAAGTGGTATAAGTTTATTTTGTCTAACCATATACTAATTATATTGATAAATTTCTTTTAACCTGCAACAGGTTCATTACCACCTACACGAAAGATCCTACGACTGTTCTTGTATGGGATTTACAAGGATTGGCTACCTTTGTCGACATATCTTTTGTGTTTTTAGGGTAAACAAAGTTAATCAAATACCCGATCGTTATATTTATAAACGTTGGAGAAGGTTGGCTCTTCCGTCACCTGTTTATAGCATTAGTAATCGACTTCAGGCAGACAATAGTGACCATTCTGTTTTAAAGAACGAGCTGTTGGATTGTGTTAGTGCATGTGTTGAGCGCTTAAGAGACGACATTGATGGTCTTGGAGCCTTTTGTAGTCAGATCAAGGAACTTAATCAACTCATCATTCAAAAGTATCCTGCAGAATCGTCATCTCTGAAAAGGTACAATGTAATGAGGCATTTGCTTGGCAGTGCAGATGATGAAGTGGAGGAATTGCCCCCCCCCCTCAAGGTATAAGAAACAAGGGTTGTGGTACTAATCGTAGACTAGTTGGTCCTGGTGAGCGTGCAATTGAGCGTAGTTTGAAGAAACTCAGGAAGTGTCGTACCTGTAATATGTATACAGATCATGACTCTCGTAATTGTAAGATGAAGGAGACTGATGTTACCTCACCATGTGACACCTCCAGCGATGGGTAGTAGATGCTTTGGTGTTCAGGTTTGCCATATTTTTTGTGGGTGACTTCAATTGTTTCCCTGGATAACAACTTTCTTAGTGCCTACTTTTCTTTACGATATGTGATATTTTGTTATGGCAAAACCTGTATCTATTTCAGTGTTTTATGGACATTCGTCTATGTAAAATGTTATTCATCCCTTTTGGTTACTCTATTTTTATGTAGAGTAACGTTTATGGATGAACATTACTTAAATCTAAATATGTTATTGTTCATTACGTGTCTTTCCAATTTTAGTTTCGTCGCACCTGTATCACCTGTACATTTGCTTTGTTTATTTTCATTTTATTGTCCAAATTGGTTTACATAGTAGTATAACACCAAATTGCCGTTCACCATATTTAGTATAATTTCGATGATGAACTATGGTATTTTTTTTACATTGATGATGTAACATCTTAGTATTAAGTATCTAAGTATTTTTAGTTGTGACTCTGATTTTTATAAAAATTTTCTACGTCAATGCACCGTAAAGACAATCTTATCGCATCTCATTTTTTTTTAAATTTGCCTTAAAACCACATGTTTTACATACCATCGTAACACCCCGGTGTAGTGGATTGCCTATAATATACATTTCGCAGCTGTAGATATGTTCTTACCTATGTTGTTGCTGTAACATTCCACATAGGGCTACACTTTCTATTCATATTACTTGCCAAAATGGTTATCATTCTTGCATAACACCACATTTTACTTCACCGTATGTAGTATATCTTATGTTCATTTTTTACATTCATGGTGTAACATCTTTGTTGTCTTAAAGTCAGGTACATCGCCTGTCATTTTTTTTTTGCGTTAAAACCACACGTGTTACATACCAGTGACACACCTCAGCGTAGTGGATCGCAAATAATATACAATCTTACAGTTGTAAATATGTTGTTACTTAACTTGTTGATTTAACATTCAACATACGATTACACTTATAATGTAAAATTGTTTTTTTGGGCTACTTTCGTTTTTTTGTTTTTTAATATTTTGTAGTTGATTAATTTAAACAAACACACTTACATCCAACATAATTTAGGTTTTCTTTTTTGATTTTAAGATTACAAATTGTGACATACTAGCGAAACAGTACTCTACATTCCACCATCTATACTATATATTTATATGGTGTAATAATAAAATCTAAGTCCATTTTAGCGATACATGATACACGAAGGTCCATAAAAAAATTATTATAAATATAATAATTAAAGAATACAAAATTACTTCTATTCTAAACGTAACTACCTCCCATTTACTTTTTTCTATTTTGCTACATTGACGTTGTATCGTTTATATTATGCATGTGTACTCTACATATCCTATTTGTTTACTATAATAAGCATAAACGTGTATAAAATTTATTTCAACCGACTTACTATTTGTTTACATTTTATTGTCCAAAATGGTTTACATAGTACTATAACACCAAATTGCCGTTCACCATATTTAGTATAATTTCGATGATGAACTATGGTATTTTTTTTACATTGATGATGTAACATCTTAGTATTAAGTATCTAAGTATTTTTAGTTGTGACTCTGATTTTTATAAAATTTTTCTACGTCAATGCACCGTAAAGACAATCTTATCGCATCTCATTTTTTTTTAAATTTGCCTTAAAACCACATGTTTTACATACCATCGTAACACCCCGGTGTAGTGGATTGCCTATAATATACATTTCGCAGCTGTAGATATGTTCTTACCTATGTTGTTGCTGTAACATTCCACATAGGGCTACACTTTCTATTCATATTACTTGCCAAAATGGTTATCATACTTGCATAACACCACATTTTACTTCACCGTATGTAGTATATCTTATGTTCATTTTTTACATTCATGGTGTAACATCTTTGTTGTCTTAAAGTCAGGTACATCGCCTGTCATTTTTTTTTCGCGTTAAAACCACACGTGTTACATACCAGTGACACACCTCAGTGTAGTGGATCACAAATAATATACAATCTTACAGTTGTAAATATGTTGTTACTTAACTTGTTGATTTAACATTCAACATACGATTACACTTATAATGTAAAATTGTTTTTTTGGGCTACTTTCGTTTTTTTGTTTTTTAATATTTTGTAGTTGATTAATTTAAACAAACACACTTACATCCAACATAATTTAGGTTTTCTTTTTTGATTTTAAGATTACAAATTGTGACATACTAGCGAAACAGTACACTACAGTCCACCATCTATACTATACATTTATATGGTGTAATAATAAAATCTAAGTCCATTGTAGCGATGCATGATACACGAAGGTCCATAAAAAAATTATTATAAATATAATAATTAAAGAATACAAAATTACTACTATTCTAAACGTAACTACCTCTCATTTACTTTTTTCTATTTTGCTACATTGACGTTGTATCGTTTATATTATACATGTGTACTCTACATATCCTATTTGTTTACTATAATAAGCATAAACGTGTATAAAATACATTTCAACCGACTTACTATTTGTTTACATTTTATTGTCCAAAATGGTTTACATAGTAGTATAACACCAAATTGCCGTTCACCATATTTAGTATAATTTCGATAATGAACTATGATATTTTTTTACATTGATGATGTACCATCTTAGTATTAATTATTTAAGTATTTTTAGTTGTGACTCTGATTTTTATAAAATATTTCTATGTCAATGCACCGTAAAGACAATCTTATCGCATCTCATTTTTTTTAAATTTTCCTTAAAACCACATGTTTTACATACCATCGTAACACCCTGGTGTAGTGGATTGCCTATAATATGCATTTCGCAGCTGTAGATATTTTCTTACCTATGTTGCTGTAACATTCCACATAGGGCTACACTTTCTTTTCATATTTTTGGCCAAAATGGTTATCATACTAGCATAACACCACATTTTTACTTCACCGTATGTAGTATATCTTATGTTCATTTTTTACGTTCATGGTGTAACATCTTTGTTGTCTTAAACTCAGGTACATCGCCTGTCATTTTTTTTTCGCGTTAAAACCACACGTGTAACATACCAGTGACACACCTCCGTGTAGTGGATTGCAAATAATATACAATCTTACAGTTGTAGATATGTTGTTACTTAAATTGTTGATTTAACATTCAACATACAATTACACTTATAATGTAAAATTGTTTTTTTGGGCAACGTTCGTTTTTTTGTTTTTTAATATTTTGTAGTTGATTAATTTAAACAAACACACTTACATCCAACATAATTTAGGTTTTGTTTTTTGATTTTAAGATTAGAAATTGTGACATACTAGCTAAACAGTACACTACAGTCCACCATCTATACTATACATTTATATGATGTAATAATAAAATCAAAGTCCAATGTAGCGATGCATGATACACGAAGGTCCATAAAAAAATTATTATAAATATAATAATTAAAGAATACAAAATTACTACTATTCTAAACTTAACTACCTCTCATTTACTTTTTTCTATTTTGCTACATTTACGTTGTATAGTTTATATTATACATGTGTACTCTACATATCCTATTTGTTTACTATAATAAGCATAAACGTGTATAAAATACATTTCAACCGACTTACTATTTGTTTACTATAATATTATACAATAGACAATAAAACATAATTGCACACGTTACTACTATTAAAATCTACCATGCAATTAGTAACATCAACATATTTGCACATGGTTGCACAGATCAAACCAAAAAAAATTGTACTTCAAAACATATTTCCCTTTCATCTAATTTATCATTTTTTGGGCTTTCCTAACGCTGCATTACGAACCTCCTCCTTTACGATGTTGATGTCAGATAGTATTATTTTTGTTGCATATTTTTTTCTTAGGATGTTAATTTGTTTTTTCTTTTGGCTTTCACTCTTTTTAAAACCGCAATTAAATGCTGCACTGTAGCTTCCCATGAATACCTCCATATGCCGCATCGTAAAAACAACACAGTCTTTAACGTTTCCAAATGTTGCCCAGTCCAACTCCAGTCTCTCAACCTCTTCACTCTGAAGTTTGTCTCCTTTTGGATTCCCCCACCTCTTCAAGTACTGAACAAACATATGTCTCTGTAAAAATTGACAATTTACAACGAAGTAACTTTTTTTAGTATACTAACAATCCATTGTACAATAAATACATATAATCTTCTACCTTTTTATGGACTTACCACTTTATACGGAGTGTCTTTTTTGAAGTAATCTTCATCGTCTTCCACGCTAACCACTGTCTCAATTGGATCCATGTTATCTATCATGTAGATTGCTGGATTCTTAAGCTCAAAAACAATTAAATAAAAATTTTTGTTTTCCAGAATTGGGAAAAAACACAAGGTCATATTCTTTTAGATCCCTCCCCTTTTCTACCCTTCCGATTGTTTCAAAAATAGTTTTTGATAACGACTTTAAACGTTGCTCCTCTGTCTTCTCCTTGTTGTTGAACATCCATTCCATCTGTTTGAAAAGAATACAAATACGTCAATAACCTAACCAAAATATATATTGATCTAAACGACACTTACAACACGTAAAGTACATTCAAACATTATCCTAATTATATAGTCATGTACAAGTCAATTACACAACGTATATTTTTAATTTCAACAACACAGTATGAAAACTTTCCTGTTTCAGGTATATTAACCTTTCATATAACTCATCATTAAGAATTTTCAGACTTACAAATGTTTGGTGTCCACAAAACAGTCTATGTGGTGAATTTGTGCTCCTAAGTTTTTCATCATTGTTAAGTACAGAAGCCCAACAATCAATGACGTTCCCATAAACTTGGCTGTCCGGTCGTAATGATCGTAGAATAAACATCTCAGATCTTGTTCCAGACTTCATATCAAAGACCTGTTCATTGTTCCACTTGGTTTTTAACCTTACGCTCCTTATCGTCTCCTTCCTGTTTAGTATTCCTGCATCTCCACTGTAAGGAGGTAATAACATTTGTATTTGATACATTTTTTTATTACATTATGTTTTAAATCTTAATAAATTAAGAGGTTATTATCTAACATTACTTACGATTCGACTCCTTCAAATAGAAATTTCCATATCGACTCTTCTTCTTTGGTAAAATTATTTGATATGATTGTTACCCTGCTCTTGAACGGCGATTTACACTTTGAAGAAATTGTCTTTTTTCTAGAACATCTTCTCGTATTTCTATAATCACCTGCATCGTTAATAATAATTACATTATACCAAAAATGTACTTTTTTTTATCCAATTATAACCCTATTACATGAACATAACAGTTAATACCTTCACATTTTTCAGATTCAATATCCATTTTCGATAAGTCAACGCTTTCAGTTTCACAATTTGTATCGTTACTGGCATCCGTTTCTTCATCCATATCACCTACCTCCTCAGTATCTGTTTCAAGAATTTTTTTTTATTCTATACAATATAACATATAACTTCTTATATAAAACAAATTATTACTTGCCTTTTAAAATATCTTCAACACTTTCTGTCCCCTATTGTGATAAACACAAGCTGTAGCTTGGTCCTTTTAAGTCTTGTGTACTAACCAAACTCCTGCAAGGTCTATTCTTATTTTCTGATTTATCTTTTACAATTTCACATGCCCCGGCACCAAAAATCAAACTATATTTTAGTAAACTAACGTGGTATAACTTTATTAACCTCTTGTAATGTACGGTTGTGACGTAGTATCAAAACACATCACTAGAGAAATACGTAATTTAACATATTTCTGTTTAAAAACAGTTGTTATCTTTTGTAACTCAATAACATATTAAATATAACAGCTTACATACTGGAATTAAATGACTTGCCGTTTTCATTCTCATCAACCGTCTGTGTCTCATCATGCGATAAATCAAACGTGTCACAAGGTCCTTTTAAGTCTACTTTAGTAATGAAAGTCACACATGGTCTATCCTTATTATCTGTTTTATCCTTTTTCAATTCACATGATCCTGTGCCAATAATAAAACTGTCTTTAGATAAAGATATGTGATATCAGCTTATTAACCTGTTATAATCTACGGACGTGACGTACTATACATTTACTTCAACAGAGACTATATGTAATGTAGGAATTGATGTAATAATATATGTGAATATATTTATTTTAAAATACCTTCCATCTCAGTAGCCTCTGCTTCATCTTGCGATAACCCCAAACTAAAACTTGGCTTCGAATAACCCTTTGAATTGCTTTTATCTAAAGACACTGATTTTTCTTTCTCTTTGTCTTTTTCTTTTCCTGATTATATTATAATTTCAAAATAAATTTTAATTTCAACCCTGCAACCGTATATTCTTTTATCATATAAATGTAATTCCTATAACAACTACAATATGGAAACAAAACTTCCATACCTTTTGCCTCTATTTCATCTTGTGATAATCCCAAACTAAAACTCGGCTTAGCATAATCTTCGCAGCTGAATTCCTTAAACGAGACCTTCTTTTCCTTTACTTTCACTGGAAGTTTACAACCATATACACTTTATCATCTATTTTTCGTTATCAAATTTAAAAAAAATAAACAAACCTGCACCTTCTTCAACAATTTTGGGTTCTGGTAAGTATTCAGCCAAAAAAAGGTGTGGCACTTTTATAGCTGCATGTAAAATTTTTTACATAACGTCATGTTTTTTACATTAATATAACTTAATATGACCAAAACTATGGACTCCCAATGAAAGAATATACATATTTACAATATACCTAGACTTTGTTGAAAGGGTGTTAGAGTCAATTTTTCCTTCTTTGGTTTCACTTCCATCTCCTTCATACAATTTTCATTCTTTTCTTCATCATGTACTTCTTTTAACATGTTAAACTGTTCTGATTTTTTGTTATCTGCAATTAAAAATAATAGTTAATTAAAGATCTCATTTACATTTATTGATATGCTTACATCTTAGTTGTAGGTGTAGCAACAACCTACAGTACGTCAACTACTAACTACATCAACCCCTACATCTTAAATGTAATTTGTTAAACAACAATGAAGACCAATTATTTATTTACCAGTCAATGGAAACTATAATTTCAACGTACAATTATTAGAAACAATTATTACTATTTAAAACAATTATATAAAAAACTATATAACTCATACCTTCACTTTGTTCACTTTCCATCTTTTGTACCTTTGCGCGTGTATCGTGCTCAATACTTATTGTTCTTGTAAAAATTGGTCCTCCTATGTCCCCTACAACTTCACCCGTAACTGTCTTCTCACCGTCTTTGAA
Source organism: Flaveria linearis (assembly GCA_024085815.1). Classification (NCBI taxonomy): domain Eukaryota; kingdom Viridiplantae; phylum Streptophyta; class Magnoliopsida; order Asterales; family Asteraceae; genus Flaveria; species Flaveria linearis. The sequence goes on along the minus strand of CM044018.1, from coordinate 57,456,325 downwards.
ACATACTTCAATCTTTCCAGTAACATTTTCTATTATAAACCACAAAATGATAAAATACACTCTGTTAACATCAATTATTAATCCAAATTCACAAAAAAGATATTAAATTAATATCAATATTACCACCAAATTTACTTTACCAGTCAATGGAAACTATAATTTCAACGTACAATTATTTTAAACAAAGTGTTAATCTCTAGATTTGATTAATTTTAAAATATATATTACACCACCACTGAATACTAATAATCCCTTCACCCAACCAAAAATACATATTACCAGTCAATGCAAACTAGTTAATGTTCCAAATTCAAAAAACACAAAATATTTTCCTTATTAAATATTATAACACTTACATACGTTATGACAAAAAAATACATTTCGTACCTTTAGTAGGTTGTTCTACTGCTTTTGCTTCCTTTCTTTTTGACAGTTTTTCTATTGATACATCTTCATAAAAACTGTCATCCCCCATGTCCACTATAAAGTCTTCATTATCCCTCTCCTTCAAAGCTCCTAAAGAAACATCCACATCTCCTGTTAAATTAAATAATAATAATATTACAATCAGTAAGTATTAACTGTAAACAATTACTACATCGAATACATCTACTACTTTACCATACAATGTAATCATATAGAAAGTATATGATTCACCTTTCCCTTTCTTTTTTGTTTCCAAGTTTCTGGGTACACCTTCTTCTGCGATACCCTTCCCCTTATCTTTCTGCCTGTCAGTTCTGAATGTTATATCAACCTCACGAGGTAGATCACCTATTTTAATAACAGAGAAAGGTGAATCATATACTTTCTATATAAACTAATATGCAATATATTTACACACCATCCCGTTTAACATAAAACTACATTTTCGGTTACATTTACCTTATTAATACAAAGTAACCGTAATATGCATTTTTTTAAATAAGTTATTATACTTTAACCTATATAAACAATAAACATCATAAAAGATTTCTCTTTTAGACGTGTACTCACCAGTATCAACTTCTCCACCCAACCAACTGTTAAGGCTGGGGCAAATACCTTCGGCTATTTCTCTTTCTTCTCCAACATCAACATCATCAGCTAAGTGGTTTAACAGAAGGGTCAGATTGAAGTTTTTGGATTTTAAAACAACTAAACCATTAGCATATTTTTTACCTCCTCCAAATTCTGAATCCTTCTCTATTTCATCTTCGTCTTCTTCACTTTCAATTAAATGTTGACGTCTAGCGTTAATGTCAAGACATATATCCATTATCTGTTCATTCACAAAACCATCCAACGGCCAATTAAATATCCCATCATTGTTTTTTTCCTTGTCTTTGTCAGACTGCACTGTCGCTGCAGCAGGCGTGGTACGTTGCAGTGGTTTATGATTAAAGACACTCTCGAACTTTGATTGTAGATTATCCAGCTCAACGTCTTCTGAATTTTTTTGCAACAGTTCGATAATCCCACGCTCTAATTTGGTTTTGTTTTGCACTGCAATAACCATCAGCTTTTCTAGTTCTGTTATAATTTCCTGTTCACATTAACATGTAGAAGATTTAATTAATCTTTCACTAAAAGTCATTTAATATTAACGCACATATAATTTCTTCGCTACGTACCTTATTTGTTTTTTCATCATGGCTTCTTTCAGGGGGTTCAAGAAATCCATTTTTATGACTTTCGGCAACACTCTCTACAATGTTTACAAATTTTCCAACCCCAAATTCGCCATTTCTAATCTCCACCTTCTCTCTGAATTGTAGGCATTCCAACGTCCAGTACTGTATCGCCGGTACTGTGATATCATCATATAATTCACTGCATTCTATGTTCCTTACATACAAAATCTGTGTAATAACATTAAAGTATAACAGAATTAAAATGTAAAACACAGAAATATAAAAGTACTTAAAAACCCAAATACAACATCATACCGCTAGTATTGTAAGAGGACCCTTAAAAGGATTGCGTGTATCCCTACACCAGTTGTTTTTGCATCTCCTTAAACATGTCATCACGTGAGCACACCAATTTATATCCTTGATGTCAATGTTCTTCTTCAAAAAGTGTAGTATGTCAAGTTTGCACTTCCCATGTGCATGGCATTCAACCATTGTGCCAAGGAATAACACCAAGAAGTCCATCTTAAAATTGAAATTGACAACGTCTCAGGATGCGATTATTCTGTTCACTATATCCGCAGGTGCAATATAGGCTTCTTCATACAGGTTGCGCCAATTAGCAATCACTGGATCTAGTTTTTTGGTAGAAGTTAAAGAATCAATAAGCACACCTTTGCATGTAATGCCTAACAAAGTATGAATTGCCTCATCGTTTACTTTAATGTTACCACTACGACATACTATCTCCATCCGCTCAGGATTGAACATGTCCACCACATAATGACCAAGCTTTTGTGGTATCCCTTCTACACGCAATTTCAATAACTTCTCAAACCCCATCTCTGTTACAGTAATTTTTTGCTTTGGGGTTAGTTTAACAATTGCTTTAAACAGTTGATTTGGAGAGCATTTGTTAAATATCGGTAGCCATTCAGTTGTTTCTCTTTCTGAAACTCCAATACGTTCGTTGTTCAGTTTCACAAGACACCTTTTTTTCAACTGCACGGTCTTATGTATATTCTTCCTTGGGTTAGATTCACAAGTAATGGCCATTCTTCCTGTTTTTTTAAAAAAATGTGCCTTATATTAAAAATATAATATGAAATACCAACAATAAAGGTCTTACATTAGCATTGTAAAATTCTACCTTACATTATAAATGTAAATAACTTACCTAACTCTCTCTTTTTTCCCTTCTCTTTTGTACTTATGATTTTCCTTTTTTCCTCCGAATCCTCTATTGGTGAAATAACCGTGTTCACCGGATATCCTGTTTTACAAGTGACAAAATATATTTTGTTTTCAAACAAATAAAATATAATGTAATCAACTTTTTACAAGTACTTAATGTAATCAAGCAGGCTGTTAAAACACTGAAATTATCTATTCCAACTTACCTCTTCGACTCACATTCCGTTTACATTTTCGCCCTTCAAAAGTGGATGAGCTTAAAGATAGCACAGGACCTAATTTCACATGTTTAAGTTAACATTTAAGCATATTATATATCTCCTAAAATGTAACGCTTTATTAAAAACCATATATGCAGAAAAAACACTATGAATACCTTTTCGTTTAACGTTCGCACTACGGCTTTTTGAGGAGCTAAGCTCAATAATAGGAATGTCCATTGCTGATTCGTAATCTGTGTATTTAAGAAATTGGAATTAGCATTCACTAATTATGATTAACGTGAACTACATCAACTCAATAATCACAGAATAAACTCAATAATCAGATAATCAAATAATAACTATAACAACCTGAAGCGGTATCATCATCCTGAGAAACATCAATGGCAGTATCAATTGTGTTCTTGAATCGATTCAATGATTTCTTTGCTAGTCGTTCGCTTGATCTAACTGCAAATATACAAAAATGCAGAAGAAATTCTTAAAAATGTTTACATGTTTTTAGGGGTGTAGTATCATGCTACATCTATTTTTAAAAAACACATACCCCTTCTTGAAGGGTTACATACTTCCATACTACTTCTCCTGCAACACAAGCAGGAAAGTTAAATTGCAACAACTACAAATGTATGACATAAAAAACGAAGAACAAAAAAATAAATAAAATTGGGAATAGGATGAACTGTCAACAAAATTCCCAAAATCAATAACACCATGTTACCCTTGTAAACTACGAATCATCCATTTCATTATTTCTGTACCGAAGTAAAAGAAATTTTCAACACTCGTGTCAACTCACTACCACACAAGAACAAATTACAAACTAGGGTTCACTTAATTTCAACTTTCCCAAAATTTGACTAACTAGAATAGAAATTGGGGAAAGTAGCATAACTTACAGATTACATCATAAACAGGCTATCTACTACATCTAAATCAAAAAATGAGTGGTTCGCATTACCTTTTCGAGCGCATTTTCAGTGATTACACACTGAGATCCTACCTCACTACCCCGTGCGGAAACTACGTTCGAGATCGCAGTACAATTCGACTTCTTTACTTGGAATGGGCTTCGATGTATAAATCAGGTGAAATGGAGAGGGAAAACGTCGAATGATTTTGGAGGTTGCAGGTTCAAATTAAAGCTGCACTCGCTGTAGATGCCGTATGAAACGAAATGGAGGGGATGGTTTGCAGGTGGTTAGTGGCGATGTAAATTACCAATATAACCTTACAGTTTAGTAAAAAAGCTTTAAAAAATTAAAAAGGCCATTTGAAATTAGGACCATTGGATCAAAAAGTAAAGATTCAATCAAAGGCCCAAAAAAAGTTAACGGGTTATCGCATTTTTAGCGGGTTATCAATTGAACCTAACCCTATATATATATATATATATACATATATATATATATATATATATATATAGGGTTAGGATCATTACAGAACCACTTTTTATTTTCAGAACTACAGAACCATTTATATATATATATATATATATATATATATATATATATATATATATATATATATATATATATATATATATATATATATATATATATATATATATATATATATATATATATATATATATATATATATATAGGTAGAGGTTCAACTAAGAATAATTAGTTGCCTAAGTAGGCTAAGAAGGAATAAGGAGATTACATGTGGCACTCTTTAAATTAGGATTAAAGGGCATTATGGTCCTAAAACACATTCATTACTCCCGTTTGTATTTTATCAAAATGCAGCACAAACTCTAACACATACACAAACTATACCAAATGATCTACAGAGTCCAGAGTTGTTTACAAAACGCACGAATCATCCCCATCACGATTCTCCAGTAGCACGATTGCATCACTTCCTCTTTCTCCCAAAGGTTGTTGAACAGTCGGACCGACAAAACAAGATGGCGCCGCCTGCAGCGGTGGTCGGAGGCGGTGGAGAACGACAACCACCGCAGCAGCAGCAACAACAGCAAGGTGCTGGCAGCATGTTCACCGGAATCATTAGGATTGTCGTCATATATTACTTCGCCTCCAAGTTCTTCGCTTCCAATAAACGCTCGTCTTCCGGCTCCGATCCCGCTGTTCAGATCTCCAATCTGTTTCAGAAATCTCAACCTCTGGTGCGTTTCTTTTCTCGTTTTATTCACAATTAGTCCTGATTGAGATTGTGAATCACTTCGATTGGAATTTGAGAGGGATCGTTGGTGATATACGTAAATCTAATTCGTATGTAAACGTTTTTGTATATGTGTCTGGACATTTTGATTGATATGTGTGGATGTTACATGATTTACAAGCTTCAAATTGAGTATTATGGGTTTTGAAATCTGTAATTACATTCAAGTGTGTATTCAGTGATAAATGGAAGATTGATGGTGATGTTGTGTGTGCAGTGAAGTGTGTATTCGTATGCAAGCTTCTTGTTTTGTGTTGTTTTGTGCTGTATTCAGTGATAAACAACTCTGGACTCTCACCTCACTTTTCTGAGATGATTTGTGCATTTTGTGCTATTTTATGAAATACAGCACAGCTTTGTGCTGTTTTATGAAATACAGCACAGCTTGGTGTTGTTTTTATGAAATACAGCACAGCTTTGTGCTATTTTTATGAAATACAGCACAGCTTTGTGCTGTTTTATGAAATACAGCACAGCTTTGTGCTGTTTTATGAAATACAGCACAGCTTTGTGCTGTTTTATGAAATACAGCACAGCTTTGTGCTGTTTTATGAAATACATCACAGCTTTGTGCTGTTTTATGAAATACAGCACAGCTTTGTGCTGTTTTATGAAATACAGCACAGCTTTGTGCTGTTTTATGAAATACAGCACAGCTTTGTGCTGTTTTATGAAATACAGCACAGCTTTGTGCTGTTTTATGAAATACATCACAGCTTTGTGCTGTTTTATGAAATACAGCACAGCTTTGTGCTGTTTTATGAAATACAGCACAGCTTTGTGCTGTTTTATGAAATACAGCACAGCTTTGTGCTGTTTTATGAAATACAGCACAGCTTTGTGCTGTTTTATAAAATGCAGCACAAAACGTTAAAAATGTAGCACAACTTCACATAATTTGATTATTTTTTGTAAAAAAACTGTAGTAATACTATACTCAAATTAAAGAGAAAAAATGCTTGATTTTATGGTGTAATTTATTTAAAAAAATAACGTCGTATGAAAAAGTTATTAGCATTTAAAAAAATAGGGAACAATTGTGGGTAATATAATAAAATACCCAAACTACCCTTGATTACTTATTTTTTCTATACTTTGATCTTAGCCCTTAGATAATTAGAAGGCTAGGATTACTTAGTATTCTTAGGGAAAAATTAATTTTTAGGGGAACCTCCCTCTATATATATATATATATATATATATATATATATATATATATATATATATATATATATATATATATATATATATATATATATATATATATATATATATATATATATATATATATATATATATATATATATATATATATATATATATATATATATATATATATATATATATATATATATATATATATATATATGAAACTCTGTTTATCATTAATATCGGAAAAGTTTTTTTTTACATATTAAATCATGTCTCGAATACAATACATTAAAACAATTGTATAAGTTAACATTTGATGATTACTATTTGATGATAATATAATAATCCGTGTCCGTCAAAATAATTACAAATCACATGCACACGCACCAAATGAACCATCAAATAACGACAAAAGACAATTCATTTTTGTTGCATCTAACAAAGATTTAATTTAAAAACCTATTTGCGTCAACAATAAGAAATAAACTTAAATCTATAATGATTATAACGTCATGTGGTTTTACTTGCAGTTTTTTTTATATCATCTTATATGCTAAAGGTTCCGTCAAAATAATTACAAATCACATGCACACGCACCAAATGAACCATCAAATAACAACGAAAAAGACAATTCATTTTTGTTGCATCTAACAAAGATTTAATTTAAAAACCTATTTGCGTCAATAATAAGAAATAAACTTAAATCTATAATGATTATAACGTCATGTTGTTTTACTTGCAGTTTTTTTTTATATCATCTTATATGCTAAAGATTCAGGAACCTTTATGCCGTCTATTTTTATAAAGACATGTATTATCAAACATATATAATTTAATTTACTGGGAGAGTTGTAAATAAGTTAAACCGAATTACAAACTTCATGCTCAGACGTTTCGTCTTATATCTGAAGTTCGTCTTGTTAGTAATTTAACAAACTAAAACTGACTTCTTTATTATTTAACTATTTTTGTACACACACTTATTTCTATACGTACATATTTATAGTTATATAATATATAATAACATGTATTGTTTTCACACACACACATATATCTATGTTATATATATAAGGAATGGTTTAAATGTAAACCAAGAGAAATTGAGAAAATTATTAAAATAATCCAAGCCATTGGTTGGTTATAAATAGAGATCAAATATTAAAGGTTGTTTATTACGATGTAAGTTAGTGGTCCAGAACGATGTAATTTGCATAGAAAATAAAATCATAAAAAAAGTTAAGAATGCAAGATGAAGTTTTTTTCCCCTAAATAGGAAAGAAAATTTTGAAAAATGAAAGGAAAATCGTAACATTAGAGATGTAAAGTGGTGTAAAAGTTAGTTAAACTGCATAATTATTGGATAAGTGTTCATAAAACAGCTTTAACGAGTACGTTATCGCAATAAACAATGGTTAACAAATATCTTTACCATATATATATTATAATAATATTTATTATGTAATTATACAACACTATTGTTTTCTATAAATTTCAATTTGTTTAGTTAGCATGTACCTAATGAAGTTTTATGTGAGAGGTTTGTGATTAATCACGTTTATTAAATACACTTAAATTTAAGCTTGACTTGAGCTTCTAGTTGATCGAGCTACACATCGTAAGAAGCTCACGAACATTCAACTATCATTAGTTTCATGCATATTAGTATTGGGAGCTTTTGCTTACATATCAATAAGGTAATACTTTAAAAGAAAACAAAATACACATTACTAATTTGTTTATATACACGTAGACACATAGATATCAACAATAAATTGTCCTAAATAAAAGGTTCTATAAACTACAATATTTTTTCACTTAGAAGTTACATTATATTTAAACCAATAATCATCATAAGAACTAGATACTTACTTTCAGCCTTTCAATTTTTTAATTTAGATTCTCATCCATTGATACAGACAAATATATAAGCAAGACATGACATGCATTGGTAGATCCACATTGTAGCTTTAACATCCAGTTAACTTACGTTAAGAAATATAACCACTCAAGAACAAAGACGAAAATCACATGCACTATATATTCATCACCCTTCAACCAACTTTTATTCATCAAATTAATATCATCACAACTTATAGAAACTTAAAAGATAAAATGAAACAGTCCACGGTTATCTTCTAGTTCTTCTTTTCCTCTTTTCTACCTTACATATATCCACTATTCATGCTCGTTTGAGTAATATTAAGGCAACCATGACCATCAACGGCTTTGAGAAGGGCGGGAGTGGAGGAGGACCATCATCATGTGATGGAAAATTCCATTCAGATAACACACTCGTTGTGGCATTATCTAGCCAATGGTACAATCATGGGAAAAGGTGTTCTAAGTTCATCAAGATACATCACAAGCATAGAAGTGTAAAGGCTAAGGTTATTGACGAGTGCGACTCATCTAGAGGGTGTAAAAATAATATTGTGGATGCGTCTGAAGGTGTTTGGAAAGCCCTTGAGGTGCCTAAAAGTCAATGGGGTGAAGCCAAAGTTACTTGGTCAGATGCATGATCATGCTTATATTCAATAACACATATTGATTAAGGGTTTTCTTAGCTTCTTTATAATCATAGAATAAAGTGAGCAGACTATAAAAGATTGAATAATATAGCTATTCCTTAGAAAATATCATTTTAGAAAGGGAATTGTCAGTTCTTGCTTGAAATTTAATTAGGATTTCATTTTCTTGATGTTGTAACTGTCACACCCTCAAATTCCGGGTCTGGAATCTATCACGGAGGGGTGAACAAACAGGATCGAACACAGTAGTTACACATGAGATGCAAATATCTATATGATAGTTTTTAGATAATCATTACAATAATGTTCAGAGTAATATTATGCGTAGCGGAAGTAAATATAGATTGTTTCATGACAACATGTCTTAATCATATTTTAGATAATAATCAATAGGTATCTTGAGCTCTTATATGATCCTATGTGCATGTCCATAAGCTCCTAATAGATACCTGAGAATACATGTAAATCAAGTGTCAACACAGGGTTGGTGAGTTCATAGGTAAGTAAACATACTGATAAATCATCAATTATCATCAATTAGGATTTACTGTAAAAGTGTGAGTTTAATTTACTCACCGGTATATGAATAGCCTGTCGGAACCCTTTTATATTAAGGTGAACTCGCTATCCCACATACCCACTATGTACAAGCCCAACAAATCCTACACATAGGATTTGTCCATGTACCATAGTTTAATATCCTTTTTCATGTGTATATTATATTTTCATAATAATTTCAAATCAGAGGGAGCAAATCCTCCTTTACATTTATCCTCATATGGGTTGTAAATGGAACTATAATGCAAACTATAAAAAGTGCACATCTGCCTTCTCACTACAGAAACAGTCATCCCAAATGACAACAAGATCTTTGTGCATCTGATATGGATCACACGTCCATACCTTTGTGGGGGTAAGTCACTCCCCGATAGTACTATCCAAAAGATCCCTGCTTATTTATATTCCAGTTTACAGAGAAGGATTTTCATAATAACCATATGTAATCATAAATGTGATCAAATTATTATTTAACATAATACACAAAAATAATTTGTAATTTCAATTACAACATGTATTCCAGCCCCAAAATATTTAAATGATTAAAAAGGGGAATAGTTATGAACTCACCTTAGTCCTTGTGTGGTGTTGACAACCTAGTAAATTCCTGCTAAGGAATTATAATTCACGTAAGCAAACAGATACAAATCCATAACCTAAATAAGTTAGATCTTGAACCTGGCGTTCAATTGATCTAGGGTTTGGTTTTCTAGGATTTGTTATAAACATATGATTAAATCATTTAGTTATTTTGTTAATTCTTTAATAACTAAAGATTTACATTTCATAATGTTTAATTTGTTAAATAATGATTTTTAACATATCATTATGTTCCAAATAAATCGTAGACGTCATTTAAACATGTAAGTTTATATTTAATTTTGTAAGATTTTATAAATAGGCACAATTTATCTAAACATTATATTTATATGATAATGTTTTTATAACTGAACATAGATTATGTATAAATAATGAATAATAACATATTATTAAATTATAACATATTTACATAGTAAAACATAATATAATTTATCAAATTATTAATTATGTTCAATAATTAATAATCATAACATAATAGATTTATATTCAATAATATAAATTATCTAATTATTAATTATGTTATCCATATTTATATTATGTATAAACATTATTTATGATTATGTGTAATAATCTAATCCATTTTTATAAAATGATTATTTATAACATTTATAAATAATATTTTATAACATTTATAATAATTAAATAAATAAATAAATAAGGTTTTTAAAGAAATTATTTTCCAGAAATGATTATATAACTTCTAAAATGAACAAGGTTTATAAAAATTATTTTTATAATTTTTAGTAATTTTTCTATATTTTTAGAAGGTTCAGAAAGGCTTTAAAAAAATAAATGTTGGTGGCCGGGTTCGAACCCGCGACCACACACACACAATCCCACCCCGAAACCAGTGAACCAAAGGCACAAGGCCGCACAAGGATTCAGCTTTTAATTCTCTTAAACTGTTCCAACCCAACACCCACAAATCGTTCGAGCCCTAGATTACAAATCAACCAAATTGAGCATTGATTCGAATCTGTTAACAACTATAATCATGGGGCTTTTGTTCCCCATGATGAATAGAGTGTTTAGGTGTCTTTAATTACCTGTTTTGGTATTCAAATCGTCAAGGTTGATTGATGAACAGGCCGCGAACAATGTGGAATCCAAATGATGATTAAACGTTGATGAAAATGCAATTAACTTCACAGGTAGCTTCTAATGAGGCTAATGATCGAAAGAACTCTATCAATTTCGGGTTTCGAAGCTCGATTATGGGTGTTCTAATGAGTTGCAGGTCCGAACGCAAGGAGTGATTAAATCGAGGTGTTTGTATTTTTTTAGATGCAATTCGAGTTTGGGTTCGATTATAAACTTTCAGATGATGGAGTAGGTGTGATTACTTTTGATTATCAAAGTGTTTTAGTGCATTTGGTAGTGGTGGTCGGCCGAAATAATTCGGGTTAGTGGTAATCGCACCTAATCCACTTGATTATTCAAATTGCAATGGTCCACGAGTTCGATTCAATCACGCAAAGGTGTCGGTAGCCTTTGATTTAATTAAAACCGTGTAATTTTTGCCGTTTGGAGTCGCCGGAGGGCCGCCGGAGTATGGCCGGATCCGGTGGCCGGAAATACGGGGGTGGGGGCTGGGGTTTCAAATAATTACACGAATGGTCCCTGTGGTTTATAAAGTTAACATTTTATGTTATAAGTTTTAGTTTAAGTTTGATAAATAACCAACTACCCCTTGGACTTCATTATTATTATTATTTATTATTACTATTGTTATTTATATTTTTATTATTAATAATATTATTATCAAATAATAAGAAAAATATAGAAACGATTTTGTATAATCACATAAATACTAGATTTATATATATATAAATCATGAAATTTTTCCGAGTTGTCACATTATCCCCCTGTTACAGGAATTTTCGTCCCGAAAATTAAGAAGTACTGGCAACATTCTTAAACAGGTTAGGATACTTGCGCATCATTTCGTCCTCTCGTTCCCAAGTGAACTCAGGACCACGCCGGGAGTTCCACCGAACTCTGACAATCGGAATCTTGCTATGCTTAAGTTGTTTGACTTCTTTATCCATGATTTCAACTGGTTCCTCGATAAACCTGAGTTTCTCATCTACTTGCAGTTCCTCTAAAGGCACAACAAGTGATTTATCGGATAAACACTTCCTTAGATTTGATACGTGAAAAACATTATGCACACCACCAAGTTCAGCAGGTAGATTTAATTCATAGGCTACTGGGCCGATCCTTCTGACAATTTCAAAAGGCCCCACGTAGCGAGGGTTCAATTTCCCCCGTTTCCCAAAGCGTATAACTCCCTTCCAGGGAGATACCTTTAGCAAAACTTTATCTCCTTCCTGAAATTCCAGTGGCTTGCGGCGTTTATCAGCATAGCTTTTCTGGCGATCCCTGGCAGCAGCCATGCGTTCTCTTATCTGGACAATTTTCTCATGAGTTTCAAAGATCAACTCTGGACCAGTAAGTTGACTATCCCCAACTTCTACCCAACAAAGCGGTGATCTACATTTACGTCCATATAAGGCCTCGAATGGTGCCGCCTTGATGCTCGAATGATAGCTATTGTTATATGAGAACTCTACCAAAGGTAAATGACCTTCCCAGTTCTTTCCAAAGTCAATAACACAAGCCCTGAGCATATCCTCAAGAGTCTGTATGGTTCTTTCACTTTGGCCATCAGTCTGAGGGTGATAGGCTGTGCTCATATCTAGGCGAGTGCCTAGAGCTTTCTGAAGTTTACCCCAAAAGACAGATGTAAATCGGGCATCACGATCAGAGATGATAGACACCGGCACTCCGTGTCTAGAGATAATTTCTTTGATGTACACCCTTGCAAGTTTCTCCATCTTGTCTTTCTCACGGATGGGTATGAAATGAGCGGATTTGGTGAGACGGTCAACGATAACCCAAATGGTGTCATTGCCCGTTTGAGATTTGGGCAAACCAGTGACGAAATCCATGGTTATCATTTCCCATTTCCACACGGGAATTTCTGGTTGGGTCAACATTCCTGAAGGCTTTTGGTATTCGACCTTGACTTTAGAACAAGTCAAGCATTTTGAGACATAGGTTGCAATATCTGCCTTCATTCTTGGCCACCAGTAAACAAGCTTCAAGTCGTAGTACATCTTATCTGCACCTGGGTGGATAGAGTATCTAGACTTGTGGGCTTCATCCATGATCAAGCTTCTCAGATTCCCGTATAGGGGTATCCAAATCCTTCCTGCTATAAAGCGTATCCCATCCAAATGAACTTCAAACTGTTGGTCTAGCCCTCGAAGGTTTTCATCTCTAATGTTCTCTTCTTTCAGGGCTTCAGTCTGAGCATTCAAGATTTGTGCCGGCAGGTTGCTTTGAATGGTAAGTTGTAGAGCTCGCACTCTACGAGGTTTCACATGTTCTTTCCTACTCAAAGCATCAGCCATAATATTTGCTTTACCAGGATGGTACTTGATGGCACAATCATAATCGTTTAGTAGTTCAAGCCATCTCCTCTGCCTCATGTTCAGCTCCTTTTGATTATACAGGTGTTGAAGACTCTTGTGGTCGGTATAAATAGTGCACTTAGTACCGTACAAGTAATGTCTCCATAATTTAAGAGCAAACACAACAGCTCCCAGTTCTAGGTCATGAGTTGCATAGTTCTTCTCATGAGCCTTTAACTGTCTTGAGGCATAAGCTATGACTTTGTCACGTTGCATCAAAACACATCCCAGTCCCTGAACAGAAGCATCACAGTAGACTACAAAGGCTTCAATACCGTCGGGTAGGGACAATATAGGTGCACTACATAACTTCTGTTTCAGTGTTTGGAAAGCAGCCTCTTGCTTGAATCCCCAATGATATGCTACTCCCTTTTGGGTAAGCATGGTCAATGGTTGGGCTATCTTGGAGAATCCCTCGATAAATCTCCTATAATAGCCGGCTAGGCCCAGAAATTGTCTAATTTCTGTTGGATTAGAAGGTGTAGGCCAACTTTTGATGGATTCAATTTTTGCTGGGTCTACATGAATTCCTTTAGCATCAATCACATGACCAAGGAATTGAACTTCTTTAAGCCAGAAATCACATTTCGAGAACTTAGCATAGAGCTCCTCTCTCTTTAGTAGTTCAAGGACCAATCTTAGATGTTCTTCATGCTCATGCTCATTTTTGGAATAGATCAAGATGTCATCAATAAAGACAATGACAAACTTATCTAGATAAGGCTTGCATACACGATTCATGAGATCCATGAATACGGCAGATGCATTTGTTAGCCCAAATGGCATGACTGTGAACTCAAAGTGACCGTACCGAGTTCTGAAAGCCGTCTTCATAATATCTTCATCTCTGACTCTCAGTTGATGATAACCGCTTCTAAGATCTATCTTGGAGTAAATGCTTGAACCTTGCAGTTGGTCGAATAAGTCATCAATACGTGGCAAGGGATAACGGTTCTTGATCGTCACTTTGTTCAGTTCTCGATAGTCAATGCACATTCTGAAGGTTCCGTCTTTCTTTCACAAATAATACTGGTGCTCCCCATGGTGACGAGCTAGGTCGGATGAATCCTTTATCCAGGAGTTCCCTAAGCTGGTCAGATAGTTCTTTTAATTCAGAAGGTGCGAGACGGTATGGTGCCCGAGCTATAGGTGTAGCTCCAGGTACTAACTCGATTGAAAACTCGACCTCTCTTCTAGGGGGCAACCCAGGCAGTTCATCAGGAAACACTTCAGGAAATTCCCTGACGACGGATACATCTTCAATCTTCCTTTCCTTCTTCTCTTTGTTAGTGACTAAGGCTAGGATAGCAGTATGTCCTTTTCGAAGACACTTTTGAGCCTTCAAGTAAGAAATAACTCCCATCACGACACCAGTCTTATCTCCCTCCACACACAGGACTTCATCGTTTGGTAGGGGGATGCGAATCATTTTGTCTTTACAGATAATTTCTGCGGAGTTTTTGGATAGCCAATCCATACCAACTACCACATCGAAACTTCCCAAAGTAATGGGCATGAGGTCTATTGGTAGGATATGACCTGATAAATCTAATGTACAATTTTTCAGGATTTGTGATGCGGTCAAGGATTTACCATTTGCTACTTCTACAATATATGGCTCATCTAGGGGTACAGGTTCTACATTCAAGTGCTTATAGAAAGTATTGGATACGAAGCTTCTATCAGCTCCCGTATCAAATAATACTATAGCATAAACATTATTTACCAAAAATTTTCCCATAATAACGTTAGGGTCTTTTAGAGCCTCACCTTTGCCAATAACGAAAGCTCTGCCCTTGGCTGTATCTTTCTTTTCCCCGGTGCAGTCTTTAGCAATATGGCCCTTTTCTCCACATTTGAAACAAATAACTTCCTTCTTTCCACCATTCTGCTGATTACCATCCCTTTTTCCTTGATCTTGAGTCTTGGTCCTACATTCAGGAGCAGTGTGCCCCCTCCTGTTGCATTTATAGCAGATGATTGCGGTACACTTGCCATGGTGACGCTTGCCACACCTCTGACATCTAGGCGGAATGCCCTGATTGTCGTGGTGCTTTTTCTGATCTTGCTTCTTGCTTGTACCTTGACTCTCACTTTCTTTAGCATCTTCAAACTTTCTCTTCACTGACCTTTCAGCAGCAATACCCTTACCCTTGTTTCTTGGTGGTAATTTCCCTTGAGCCACAGCCTCATTAGTCAGCTTGTGAGCTATCCTAATGGCCTGTTGGATTGAAGTTGGGTTAGAGGAAGTGACCATAGACTGAATAACCGGAGACAATCCACGGATATAGCCTTCAATTCTTCTGTGAGCAGGCTCCATCATATGAGGACACAAAGTTGCGTACTCATGATTTTCGGTGGTATACTTTTCGATTTCAGATCCCACCATTTTGTGGTTCCAGCACTCGGTTTCAAACCTTTGTACTTCTTCCCTTGGACAGAACTCTTCCATCATTAGTTGTTTGAATTCCTCCTAATCCATAGCATTGGCTAGGGAGAGAGTAAGTCTTGAAACTTCTGTCTTCCAGAACGAGAGTGCAGCTCCACTCAAGGCTCCGGAGGCATACTTGGTCCTACTCTCATCGGGACATTCAGATATAGCGAAGATGGATTCACATTTCTCAAACCACCTTATGAGCCCAATGGCCCCTTCTGCCCCAGTGAAGATATCAGGTTTGCAGTCTAGGAACTTTTTATATGAATAGTGATGACCATTCTGAGCAGCCTAAGTGGCTAGGGCTGCAGCAACACCTTGATTGACCAAGGCTTGTATTTCTTCAGGAGTCATCCCTATTGGGGCAGTTCCTCTGGCGCGTCCTCTACCTCTGCCTCTGCCCGCTGGTGCGTCCATCTATCATGAAATTGTTTGGTAAGAATTCACACTTTGACATATTCAATAGATGTATTCTATATCAAATATTCAAAGTACGGACAATTACTGTAGGACAGATGAGAATTTAAGAAAACTGGTTTTTCGATTAAATTCGGCAAGGCACGAGTACTAAGGAAACAAGTCTAGCTTTAGGTTAGGACAAGCGTAGCTTAGATTACCAAATGGAACATATCAAGGTAATTTAACCTATTTGCCTTAAAGAATTGTATATGACTGTAGTAACTTCACGTGCTACAATAGCAGAAATCTTACCGCCAGAGTTTCGAGACTGTGAACGGATTTTACAAGAAGCCATTCTGAAAGATCATTAAGAATTTTTATGGAAATTGGGTAATATGAGCTATTCAACACGAAAACGACAGTCGAGAATTTGGCATAATAGCAATGAGATGTTCCAGGGGTAATCGTTTGATTCGTAAATCAAAGCGAGTACGTTGACTAATCAAAGTATTGAGTCAATCACAACTTTGTTGAAGACATGCGTACCTATAAGCAGATACTCATCCTAAGGGTTCCCAGGTAAGGTAAACAGGTCCATCGGTTGATTTGGATATATGCGAATACCTTGCCTAGACAGAACACCTCGAGATACAGGCATCACGCTCTTCCAGCATTACATGTTTCAAGTTGTAAGACACAAACTTTGACGAATTTGAAAACCATTTGATTTAGGCACGATGATAAGTGTAGATCCCACATGTCGTTGGTAATAAGTTTAGGAATTTTCGGAATGAGTCAATGAGTCAAAGTTATGTTTAGGAAAACAACTATCTAAGTTTAAGCATATAACTTCTTAATCTTAGTCAATCTCTAACTAAGGCAATTTACTTTGTGCAACTATTGTGTGTGGCTATAGGCTAGATGCAATTCCTAACTCACTATAACCAATGGCTCTAATACCAATCTGTCACACCCTCAAATTCCGGGTCTGGAATCTATCACGGAGGGGTGAACAAACAGGATCGAACACAGTAGTTACACATGAGATGCAAATATCTATATGATAGTTTTTAGATAATCATTACAATAATATTCAGAGTAATATTATGCGTAGCGGAAGTAAATATAGATTGTTTCATGACAACATGTCTTAATCATATTTTAGATAATAATCAATAGGTATCTTGAGCTCTTATATGATCCTATGTGCATGTCCATAAGCTCCTAATAGATACCTGAGAATACATGTAAATCAAGTGTCAACACAGGGTTGGTGAGTTCATAGGTAAGTAAAACATACTGATAAATCATCAATTATCATCAATTAGGATTTACTGTAAAAGTGTGAGTTTAATTTACTCACCGGTATATGAATAGCCTGTCGGAACCCTTTTATATTAAGGTGAACTTGCTATCCCACATACCCACTATGTACAAGCCCAACAAATCCTACACATAGGATTTGTCCATGTACCATAGTTTAATATCCTTTTTCATGTGTATATTATATTTTCATAATAATTTCAAATCAGAGGGAGCAAATCCTCCTTTACATTTATCCTCATATAGGTTGTAAATGGAACTATAATGCAAACTATAAAAAGTGCACATCTGCCTTCTCACTACAGAAACAGTCATCCCAAATGACAACAAGATCTTTGTGCATCTGATATGGATCACACGTCCATACCTTTGTGGGGGTAAGTCACTCCCCGATAGTACTATCCAAAAGATCCCTGCTTATTTATATTCCAGTTTACAGAGAAGGATTTTCATAATAACCATATGTAATCATAAATGTGATCAAATTATTATTTAACATAATACACAAAAATAATTTGTAATTTCAATTACAACATGTATTCCAGCCCCAAAATATTTAAATGATTAAAAAGGGGAATAGTTATGAACTCACCTTAGTCCTTGTGTGGTGTTGACAACCTAGTAAATTCCTGCTAAGGAATTATAATTCACGTAAGCAAACAGATACAAATCCATAACCTAAATAAGTTAGATCTTGAACCTGGCGTTCAATTGATCTAGGGTTTGGTTTTCTAGGATTTGTTATAAACATATGATTAAATCATTTAGTTATTTTGTTAATTCTTTAATAACTAAAGATTTACATTTCATAATGTTTAATTTGTTAAATAATGATTTTTAACATATCATTATGTTCCAAATAAATCGTAGACGTCATTTAAACATGTAAGTTTATATTTAATTTTGTAAGATTTTATAAATAGGCACAATTTATCTAAACATTATATTTATATGATAATGTTTTTATAACTGAACATAGATTATGTATAAATAATGAATAATAACATATTATTAAATTATAACATATTTACATAGTAAAACATAATATAATTTATCAAATTATTAATTATGTTCAATAATTAATAATCATAACATAATAGATTTATATTCAATAATATAAATTATCTAATTATTAATTATGTTATCCATATTTATATTATGTATAAACATTATTTATGATTATGTGTAATAATCTAATCCATTTTTATAAAAATGATTATTTATAACATTTATAAATAATATTTTATAACATTTATAATAATTAAATAAATAAATAAGGTTTTTAAAGAAATTATTTTCCAGAAATGATTATATAACTTCTAAAATGAACAAGGTTTATAAAAATTATTTTTATAATTTTTAGTAATTTTTCTGTATTTTTAGAAGGTTCAGAAAGGCTTTAAAAAAATAAATGTTGGTGGCCGGGTTCGAACCCGCGACCACACACACACAATCCCACCCCGAAACCAGTGAACCAAAGGCACAAGGCCGCATAAGGATTCAGCTTTTAATTCTCTTAAACTGTTCCAACCAAACACCCACAAATCGTTCGAGCCCTAGATTACAAATCAACCAAATTGAGCATTGATTCGAATCTGTTAACAACTATAATCATGGGGCTTTTGTTCCCCATGATGAATAGAGTGTTTAGGTGTCTTTAATTACCTGTTTTGGTATTCAAATCGTCAAGGTTGATTGATGAACAGGCCGCGAACAATGTGGAATCCAAATGATGATTAAACGTTGATGAAAATGCAATTAACTTCACAGGTAGCTTCTAATGAGGCTAATGATCGAAAGAACTCTATCAATTTCGGGTTTCGAAGCTCGATTATGGGTGTTCTAATGAGTTGCAGGTCCGAACGCAAGGAGTGATTAAATCGAGGTGTTTGTATGTTTTTAGATGCAATTCGAGTTTGGGTTCGATTATAAACTTTCAGATGATGGAGTAGGTGTGATTACTTTTGATTATCAAAGTGTTTTAGTGCATTTGGTAGTGGTGGTCGGCCGAAATAATTCGGGTTAGTGGTAATCGCACCTAATCCACTTGATTATTCAAATTGCAATGGTCCACGAGTTCGATTCAATCACGCAAAGGTGTCGGTAGCCTTTGATTTAATTAAAACCGTGTAATTTTTGCCGTTTGGAGTCGCCGGAGGGCCGCCGGAGTATGGCCGGATCCGGTGGCCGGAAATACGGGGGTGGGGGCTGGGGTTTCAAATAATTACACGAATGGTCCCTGTGGTTTATAAAGTTAACATTTTATATTATAAGTTTTAGTTTAAGTTTGATAAATAACCAACTACCCCTTGGACTTCATTATTATTATTATTTATTATTACTATTGTTATTTATATTTTTATTATTAATAATATTATTATCAAATAATAATAAAAATATAGAAACGATTTTGTATAATCACATAAATACTAGATTTATATATATAAATCATGAAATTTTTCCGAGTTGTCACAGTAACAGCCACATCTAAGTTATATCTTTTCATTTTATATCAACTCTGATACCACAAATGGCTACATTAGCTAATGCCACTAGCTACTAAAAAACAACTATTATGACAGTGAAAACCGTCGTAAAATATTTTTGTCACAATTATTTGGGATAGTTTTGGAATTACAGATAAATCAGATATGCAACAAGCTTTGAGATTAGAATTTTTAGTTGTTATAAGTCGCTAGAAGTTTCTTGAAAACTTGAAAAATTCATATGTTTTTGGTTGTTTTCTGGTTATTTTTACATACTTAAGTATATCCAAAATCACATAAACATAAAAATCAAAATCAAACGAACTCTTTTTACAAAACTCATTCATGTTTAGGAATCGTCAATGTTCATATAATAAAATGACTATTGGGATTTGAATCTCCACATGTTATAATCAATGTTAATAGCTCTTTTTCCGGTCATGTAACCAGTGTATCTTTGAAAGTATGTATAATCCCTTAAATACACACTAGTACAGATTTGAGTTTTTGAGGCAGTCAAAAAATATTTTTTAAAGCGATTTAAAGAAGAACCGCCTCAAACAACCTATTTAGAAACAATATTCGCCTCAAAAGAGTCAAACCGCCTTAAAAATGATTTTTGAAGCATTTTTATACAACCGCTCTAAAAAAAGCACACTATTTTATGTTGTCTTCTTCCTTTCCTTTTTTTCTTAGAACCACACTACGTTTCATTTCCCTTAAAATATAAATCCTCTCAATCAAAGATTACACAAACCGTTGATTTTAGGGATCAGAATCGTCTTCACCCTTGAAGCTATTCGGCTATTGCCGACCTACAACGCCGCTAATCAAAACATCAACGACCACACCGTCGTCCTAACGTAACCCTACCCTTGCCTCAACGCCCATGCCGGTAACTTTAAATCCATTTTCCTCCTTTGATTTGATTCTAGATCTCATCTTAATCTGTCTTTGTTTTCAGACAGAAATTGCAAGAATCGACTTACGAGTAAGACGAGAGTGAGATTACTTCGGTTGAAGATGTCCCGCATCTACTGCAAGAGTACAAGGAGGTGGATGCAGAGACTAGTGTGTTTGTACTGGTGAATGAACAGGACTCAGACGAATTGGCGGTGACTTGCACCACAGAGGAGAGGTGGTGCATGAAAAGGCGTTTTTCCGACCGCTGGAGGATCCACGTGAGCCTCTCCACCGGAATCATTTTCAGTCTCTCTTCTGTAGATCTATTTGTTGTATAGTTACAATAGAATTGGTTGTGTATTCAGTGTTTTGGAGGTCATCTTGTATCATGCTATAGATTAGATCTTGGATTTTAACTTCTTAAAACTTCAAGAAACACCATTAATTATATGATTATCTTTAAGTGTCAAACAGATTTACATGGAAAATTATAAAAATCAAAATTATTCAGTGAAACTCCGGATGCCAATACCTCTTATCCTAATCTTTTTGGGGGCGGTCAATGTTCATTTATTAGAGCGGTTAATCAACCGCCTCGAAAAATTAGTTGATTTTTTGAAGCGCTATTTCTTAGGGCGGTTAAAAACCGCCTAGAAAAATTAATATCACCGCCTCAAAAATTGATGTTTGTACTAGTGACAATCTGGACCAATTGAGATCGTTATGATCACAGAAATACAACCAATGTTCATCGCTATCTTAGCTTCTCGGTATATGTAATTATTTGACCCTTTCAATAATAAATAGAATATTAACTTATTCAATTAAAACTCACGGGTTTAACTCCGTGACCCATACAGTTTGTTGGATCAAGTCTTGGATTTCACACACATTTAACCTCACGTAATGTTACTTTGTGTTGCTGCTTGAACTCAATTTCATTGAAAGCAAAAATTACATTAAATATAAAAAATAAACTTGCTCATAAAGAAAAAGCCACTAACCCACTACTAAGTGAATTTCCTATAAGCCACCTCTCTAATAAAACATGAGAAACAAACAAATTAAACTATCAACCCGTAACTTGTGAACTACCAAACCGTGACCCGTGAACCAAACCTGATTAACCCAACACAGTTGACCCGTCAAGATTAACCCAGCAGAAGCAAGTTTTGAGAAAATGTTTGCGCCACCTAATTCATCCAATAATTCCTTAATGAGCGATATTGAAAATCGATTTTTAACAGTTGCATCATTTAATCTCCTACAATCATCACAAATTTGCCACAATCTTTTCCATGGAACATTTAATAATAATATCATGCTTTATAATCGATTTTTTGTAGGAATTTCGATGTTTGTTCTAGCTAGAATATCATGGTTCATGCTAAATATACGCTAATTGCATTAACTTTCAAATGATGTGTACATAGGGAGTATTTATAGGTGATGAAGTTTGCGGGTTAAATAACTGCCACCAACCGCCAAAACTAACTTCCTATTCTAACAATAACTATACAATTACCGTCACACTTACCTTAGATTAAGTTTATAATTTTTAACAGTTTATTCCTAGTGGCTATGCTAACTTTCAGTTTAATAGAAGTCAATATGCATGCATGGGCAGTGAAATTTGAGGGCCCTAAAATGTCGTTGCATGACATTCTTGATTCTCTTTGCTCATGATTTGGTCTCTTTCAATCCCATGATTTCAAATAACAACTCACTTGTTTATTTTTGCACTTATATATGGCCTTGGTTAAACCTCTCGATGAATCAAGAACATTCTCCTTGTGCCCTTTTCCATCAAGTTATTTGCTAGTTCAACGCTCATTGTCACTAGGACGATGTGAATTACATCAATGGTGTTATTAGCTTTAGGGAGTATAGTAATGGCAATTTCAAAGCATTACTCATGGGTGTACGTAGTACTTGTGCTTGTTCTTGTTTTACTACTACGTACTGGACATCATGTTCTTTGTGTTAACTTCCACTTCTTGATCTTGTATTGAATGTCCCCCAAGAATTGAAATGGTTTGATCTTACAGTCTTGAAAGAGAATAAGTATCACACAATATTCATTTGGTTTCAATATTCAAGCATAATATCGAATCCCTAGTTTAATTAAGGCCATGAAAAAACAGACGTATCATAGATTGTTTGCAAACAGTACTTACATTATTAAGTAACAAAATAAAAAAGTGACGCATATTCCTGGTAATCGTCTAAGGTTATTCTGAAATAGAACGAGTCATCATGTAGATTCTTCGTGTTGTTTATTTTTGGTCTTGAATCATAATTTTGGTTTTCGTTAGGATTTTCAGGCCATATTCGAGTATTATTATGTACTTTCTTTGGTTATATATATATGCTACGTTAACACTTTGTGTATTACACGTGTTGAATAAATAAAATATTAAATAATTAGTAAAATAAAATTATGAATTGTAAAATCTTGGTTGAAGATAAAATATGATTATAATTACATATAACTGCTACTTTAAATAAATCAACAATAACATATTTTTCTTAAACTTTGGTATTATAAAAAATTGTGGTTTTTAAATATTTTATTTTAATAAAAAATGATTTTTCTTAAAAAAAAGTTTGTTGTATTTTGTATTTTATAAAACTTTTGTTTTTAATAAGTGTTTTTCAAGAAAAGATTGCGGATTGCAAATGGCTACGAATGTGCTTATATAGGCTGTGACAATGGCGTTTACCACATCCACCACCTGATATTCTAGTGTGAGATACCCTCATGTCACTTTGCCGCCTTCAATTTAAAGTTTGATTAGAAATTTTCCCGCTGCATATATGTGTTGTTCAATTATTTTCTCGCCGGTGAAGGACCTGCAACCGTTGCCAACTACCAGAAATTGTTAGTAAATATTATTTCTAAAATACATGAAAATCTATCGTAACTGTGTAAAATTTTAGAAATGCTTAACCTTTTTCATGAAGCATAACTTGATTCTACCCACAAAATTATCCAACGAGGCACATGAAAAATAGAAAAGAAATTTTACTTTTGTTACATCAAAGGAAGATTGTGTCACGAACAAGAACTTAAAACTCAAAAGTGATTCTTTCATTGAGGAAATGCAATTATGAAATTTTATGATGATTTCGCTGCAATTAGGGTAGTTTAAAACAGGTTGAGTTTCTTATGACCTGTTCCAGCTATATTCATTAAAAGTTTGAATAGAGTTAAACTTAAATGAGCTTGAGACTAAGGTCAAGCAATAATCAAAACTAATTTAATAAACGAGCTCAAGTTTGGACTTTATATCTTAAGCATGATTAAGATTGCAAGTCTCAACAAACATGTTATATGTATAAGTATAACATTTTTTTATTGTATAAGATGTATGTATATTATATGATAAATATTAATATTTATATAAGAAAAAAGTTCAAATACAAAGTGTATTTTTGCTATAAAGTTTGAGAAGACACAATAAGTCAAAAAAAGACACAAAAAAATTATATCTCACAATCTAAATCGAATTTTAAAAAATAATTCGAAGCTTTTGTTCCCCTAGTCGTCCTCACTAAGAAAAAAATAAATGAAAATTTTTAAAAAATAAAAAAATTAACGGTTTTTTATTGTGTCATTTATGAAAGACACAATGGACTTCATTGTGTCATTATGAAAGACACAATGACGTCATTGTGTCAATATAAAAGACACAATGGCGTCATTGTGTCATATAAAGACACAATGATTTTTTTTTATTTTTTTCTGAAAGAGGACATCGAAAGGAACAGAGGCTCCGAAGTACTTTTTTAAAATTCAATTTTGATTGTGAGATATTAATTTTTTTATGACTTTTTAACCTCATTGTGTCTTCTCACACTTTGTAGTAAAAATACATTTTGTAGAATAACATCACCCATATTATAATATAATTAATTGCTAGCAACTTGACACTATAATCCAAAAAACATAATATAAAGAAGTACGAACCAAGTCTTTATCATGTGACTGACAGCTGCATACCATCTCTTTACTAAAGAATTGTAAAAAAAGTAGACCAAAAAGACCAAAAGCATTGACGAAATGAAAGCACTATAAACAGTTGTGAATTCTACCGGCATCTGCACCACTATCATTCATCAATATCATATCACACATACCACATATTCACTTTTTTCCGGTTAACTATGGCTGCTGAAATCATTGTTTCTGCCGTCCTCGGTGTCGTTTTCGAGAAGCTAACCGATGAAGCCTTGAAGAGGTTTGCTCGCTCTCAGAATATTCATTCGGAGCTGGATGAGATGCAGAGCACCTTGAGGCGAATTGAAGCTTTGCTTAATGATGCTTCTCACAAGGAGATAACTGATCAATCTGTTGCACTATGGCTCAAAAGTCTCCAACATCTGGCTTACGACATCGATGACGTGCTCGACGACGTGGCTACTGAAGCTATGCATCGTGAGTTGACCAACGAACCAGAAGCGATCACCAGCAAGGTAAGAAAGCTCATCGTCCCGACTTGCTGCACAAACTTCTCACTAAGTCATAGGTTGCATCACAAGTTAGATGATATTAACAAAAAGTTACAAAATCTAGAAAAACAAAAGGGTGACCTTGGTCTGATTGTAAAAGATGAAAGAAAAAAAATAATAATAGAGGAAACGAATCCTCTTTGCTAGAATTTGATGTTATTGGAAGAGAAAGCGAGAAAGAGATATTGCTAAACAAGCTGTTGCAAGATGAGCCATCGTCTAAAGAAAACTTTAGCATCTTACCCATAGTCGGTATGGGTGGGGTGGGGAAAACCACTCTAGCTCGACTTTTGTATAATGATACAAAGGTGAAGGGTCGGTTTGAACTCCATGCATGGGTTTGTGTCTCTGATGATTTTGATATCTTTAAGATAAGCAAAACCATCTATCAAGCATTGCCTGGGGAAAACAAGGACTGTCCGGATTTAAATCAACTTCAAGTGGCTTTAAAAGAGAAAGTTAAGGACAAACAGTTTTTACTAGTAGTCGATGATGTGTGGAATGAGAACTATGACGACTGGGAAGTCCTAGTTCGTCCATTTTATTCATGTGCTCGTGGTAGCAGGATAATCATAACAACTCGCAAGGAGCAATTATTGCAAAAGCTAGGATTTGATCACCTAGACCATCTAGAGAGTTTGTCGAATAAAGATGCTTTGTCTTTACTAGCTCAACATGCTTTTGGTGTTGATAACTTTGATTCACACCCAACACTTAGACCAAAGGGTGAAGCCCTTGTGGGAAAGTGTGGTCGTTTGCCTTTGGCTTTAAAGGCAATTGGAAGGCTACTGAGGACAAAAACATTTGAAGAAGATTGGGATGAAGTGTTGAATAGTGAGGTGTGGGATTTAGAAAATGCTAAAGATATTGTTCCAGCCCTTAGACTAAGCTATTATGATCTTTCTGCTGATTTGAAGCAGTTGTTCGCCTACTGCTCCTTGTTCCCTAAAGACTTTTTGTTTGACAAGGATGATTTGGTTTTATTATGGATGGCAGAAGGATATCTAAACCAGTCACCTACAAACAAGCCAATGGAACGTTTGGGCCATGAATACTTTGAGAAATTGTTATCAAGGTCCTTTTTTCAATATGCGCCGAATGATAAATCGTATTTTGTGATGCATGATCTCATGAACGACTTGGCCACATTTGTTGCCGGAGAATATTTTTTAAGATTTGACAAGCAGAAGGAGTTGGGGGAGGAAGCTTTGGCAAAGTATCGTCACATGTCATTTATTCGAGAGAGAGATGTAACTTTCCAGAAGTTTGAGGCATTTAAAAGTGCAAAGAGTTTAAGAACATTGTTATCTGTATTTGTTGGGGTGGAACATTCTTGGGAGCGATTTTACTTATCCGGTAAGATTTTGGATGACTTAATTTCCCGGTTACCACTGTTAAGGGTTCTTTCTTTAAGACGTTTTGCCATAAGTGAGGTACCCGAGTTCATTGGTAGCATGAAGCACTTGCGATATCTCAATTTAGCACAAACTAATATCTTTGAGTTACCGGAAAATGTTGGAAATCTATATAATTTACAGACGCTGATTGTTTTTGGCTGTAAGGGCTTATATAAGCTGCCTAAGAGCTTCGTAAAGCTTAAAAAGTTGCGACATTTTGATATCAGGGATACACCGCTTCTGTGGAAGTTGCCATTGGGGATTGGAGAGTTGAGAAGCCTTCACACTCTCAGCAAGATCATCATTGAAGGAGAAGATGGCTTTGCATTAACCAAGCTTAAGGGATTACTGAATATCCATGGGGAAGTTTCTATTGAGGGGCTACATAACGTGCAAAGCGTAATCCATGCACGAGAGGCGAACTTATCTTTAAGAAGGCTTACCAAGTTAGAGTTGAAATGGGGTGATGGTTCTCAAAGCGGAACACTTGATAAGGAGGTTTTGAATGCGATCAAGCCGCACGCTGACACATTGGAAACTTTAGGTGTTGAGTTTTATGCAGGAATAGAGTTTCCAGGTTGGATCGGGGATCCATCTTTTTGTCATTTGGGTCATGTGTCGATACGTGGTTGTAGAAAATGTCTTTCTCTACCGCCACTTGGGCAGCTACCCTCACTTAAGGAGTTGTTTATTCAAGGCATGGATGAGGTTAAAGTCATAGGTATAGAGTTAACTAGTACTACTGCCGTTGCCTTCCCTTCGCTTGAAATTTTACGGTTTGAAGATATGTCAGGTTGGGAGGTATGGTCAACCAAGAGCGATGTTTTAGATGCAGTGTATCCATGCCTTCGTGAGCTTCATTTACGAAATTGTCCTAGATTACGTGACGTCTCACTTGATGAACTACCGTTACTTAGGGCTCTAGAAATTGATGGGTGTGGTGATGGTGTGCTAAGTAGTCTGGTTCGTTCAGCTTCATCTATCACAGACTTAAAAATAAAATCTATTTCAGGGCTTACGGACGAGGTGTGGAGAGGTGTTATGAAGTATCTTGGGGCGGTTGAAGAAGTACGCATCAATAATTGTAATGAAATAAGATACTTGTGGGAATCGGAATCGGAGTCGGGTAAGGTGCTTGTGAATTTAAAGGAATTAAGAGTATCGTTTTGTGATAATCTGGTGAGTTTAGGAGAGAAAGAGGAGGAGGATGATGATTATAGGAACAACCTCCTATCATCTCTCATGGTGTTGGATATATTCTCTTGTAAAAAACTAGAGCGTTGTTGCTGTCCAAATAGCATTGAGAGATTGAGCATCAGATATTGTGAGTCACTTACACATCTCTCCTTCCCAACTACAGCAACACAAGAAGGAGGGCAGAAGCTCAAGTCATTTGATGTAGCTAATTGTGATAAACTAGAGCGTTGTTGCTGTCCAAATAGCATTGAGAGATTGCATATCAATCGTTGTCCGTCACTTACACATCTCTCCTTCCCAACTACAGCAACACAAGGAGGGCAGAAGCTCAAGTCACTTGTGTTAATAGATTGTGATAAACTAATGGAAAAGATGGACAACACAAGTATGTCAATGATTGAATATATATCTATTTATAAATGGGCAAATCTGAAATCAGTCATTCAATTGGGAAACTTCATTCACCTTACCAGCTTGAGTATAAGGAATTGTCCTGGTATTGAGATATTTCCTGATGTTCAGCTATCGCATCTCACCTTGTTGAAACATCTGACTATAAGAAACTGCCGAGGTATAAATGCTTCATTTCCTCGTGGGCTTTGGCCTCCGAATTTGGTTCGCCTTCAAATAGGGCAATTGAGAAAACCCATCTCGGAGTGGGGCCATCAAAATTTCCCACCTTCTCTTGTTGACCTAGAGTTAATCGATGATGAGCCATATGTGAGTAATTTTGGGCAGCTGACAGATGTTCTTCCTTCTTCTCTTACTAATCTTCGCATACAGAGATTTGAGAAGTTGGAATCAGTTTCAATGGGACTCCAACACCTCACATCCCTTCAACATCTCAACATTTGGAATTGCCCAAAGATGAAACATCTGCCAGAAACGCTGTTGCCTTCCCTTTTGAGCTTGGAAATCCGTGGATGCCCAAAACTGAAACATCTGCCAGAAACGCTGTTGCCTTCCCTTTTGAGCTTGGATATCTCTGGATGCCCAAAACTGAAAGAAAGGTGTAATGGAAGAGGCTCCCGCTACTGGCCCCTCATTTCTCATATCCCCGGCCTGCATTGAGAATTAAATAATAGACTACCAGGTACTTGTTTATTAAATGCCTTTTGATTGTTTTGGTTTTGATTTGCGTATATAATAGATTACATATTTGAATTTGCTTTCATTCAAGCCACAAATTTTACATTTGATTTGCTTTCATTGAGCTGATGAATGTCAAAGGGCTAAGTGGATGGATTCACATTAGCTAAGTCGATTTTGGGACCACTGAATATGATTCTTTTTATATTGAATATTTGTGAAATTGTTGCAAATACAGACCTTAATTATTGATATTTTCTTCACTAGTAAAATCACATTTTTTTCTTCCTTATTTCAATCAAGACTCTAGTCAAATATGGGGACCGAAGGTCTCAGGTTCGATCTGTGGAAACGGCCTCCCCATAAAATGTGGGGGAAAGACCGCGTACATCTTCCCTTAAATGGGACGGACCCTCCCTGGACCCTGCGAAAACGCGGGAGCTCTTTGCAGCACCAGGTACTCTAGTCAAATAAAGGGGGCTGAATTCGTATGTTTATTAATTCAAACAATCTACTCTGCTCAATCTCGAATCACATGAAAATATGAATTGGTGTTAATTTATTACTTGTTTTGAGAAACAATATATCTCGCTTTCAAATGTATACATTTAAATTATATATGTCATAACTACTTCCTTTTTTCTACAGTATTATTAGTTGAACCGAAAGAAGAAAAAGAGTTGTAGTTATTTAACAAGAGACATATCATGCTGGAACTTGTAAAACCTTCTTCCATGTAAGATCCTTGTTATTCACTCAACTCATGATTTCTAGTCCATTAACACGTAACGTAACTAATAATGTGTGTTGTCCATCAGCTAAATTGTTTTCAATGATCAGCAGAGTACATAATAACCAGTAATCCCACCTCTGCAATGGTGGCTGCTACAGGTGGCGACATGGGCAGCACACACGGGTTGCATAACGGGTCAAAATATGTTTTGCTTGAATGGGTCAGTTTCGTACAGGTTGGATTTTTGTCCATTTTTTCTTATACTTTATATTAATAACTATTGTGGTCATATGATAATGACTATATACAAAATGTTATTATTAGTTTACTTTATATTTATATTTTTTCTTATACTTTGCATAACGGGTCAAAATATTTTTTGCTTGAAATGGGTCATTTTTCGTAAGGTTGTTTTTTTTTTCATTTTTTCTTATACTTTATATTAATAACTAACATGTTCATATGATAATGACTATTAATAAAATACTATTATTAGTTTTATCATTGAAAATAGACTTTGGATGACTTTTATTTTGTTTAATATGTTCCTTTTTTAAGATGACAACACATGGAAAGAAGATGAAGAAGCATCATCCAATTGCCTGGCCCATGTTTTCATGATTACATGAATGATCTTGCGACAAAACACACGGGTTGTATAATGGGTCAAAACATGTTAAGGTTGAAATGGGTCATTTTAAGTACAGGTTGGTTTCTTTACCATTTTTCTTATGTTTTATATTAATAATTGATGGTTACTGAAACAACATTATTACAATAATATTCTAATTTTTAATGAAGGGGTTTGTTTGAGAAACATCCTTTTTTTAGCTAATGTAGTTTTATTTGATCGTGATTGAGATAAAACAAAACCCAAATAGATCCATTCCTAAGTAAATGGGCCCAAACAGAAACTAAATAAACCAATTTCCTTACAAATGTTTAATCAGTTACTAAATTCCACAAGTTGCATAATCACATAACTGATCTTGCTACAAAATTGAAGCTTACAGATTGATTAGTCTTTTCTGCAACAAGGATTATAAATCTGATCCGCTGATGTTTCAACATCCTCAAGACCAATCTGAAAAGTTATGTCAAGGTATGTTGGATTTCAGTTTTTTAGATATGGAGTGTTACTTATTTAATTAATTTAGTTTGCAAGGATATTTGATTTTTGAAACTTGCTACTTCCACATTTTGTGAATTTATATGTTTTGCTTTGAAAGCTTTGCCAAATATTCTCTAGGTGCATGCCAATTTAAATATCCTTATTGCAATTTATTGAATTAAGTATGGCCAAATGATTGATATTTAGGAATTCTATTGAAACCCCTGCCTTAAACATTTAGATTATAAGAACTGTAGTTTGACTCGTGGTGTCAAACAAACTAAAATTGACTTCAAATTTTCTTCCATATTTTGGGAGTAATATAATGGAAAAAGTTGTTTTTTATAACATTCTTGTTAACCAGAACTAGGAAGGCAGTGAATTTGCCCGAAAATGTCAAAGTGTATCATTTGACCCTTGAATTTTTGAAGGTGCAGATGAAGAAAGAAGATATTCTATCAAGGTTTCTGTAAATCAACAACACGGATCCAAAAGACTTGAAGAGGTGTAAATACAGAACTATATAATTGCCGGGAAGACGCTACGTTTACTGCTATGATTTGATTCGTTTACATGCTTTGCAAACATCCTGAGACTTAAGATCCGGTTGCAAAAGAAGTCAAAGAAGAAACAACATGAGAAACATGTCACAAAAGTTGAAAATTTTGCAAACAGTACGATTGAAGAAAGTTTATGAAACATGCAACATGTAACATGTTCATGCAGCTTTGAACGAAACTCTTAAACTATATTAGGTGAACAACAGTTGTCTTATTTCATTTTTAGAATAAATAATGGTGTTCTGTGCTGTAAAAGTGTATTTTGGGTAACTTTTTATAAGTAAAGTATTATAAATTTCACACTCTTGTTTAGGAGAGAAAGAAGGGGAGGAGGATAATATTTGGTAATTAGCGTCACACCCCGGTTTCAGGGTAGCCTGGGAGTGCGACCAATTGGTACACGTTATCGTTTACTTTTTATTTGCTTGTTTTGAAAGACATTTACGCAGCGGAAAAACATTTCATAATTCATTACATAAAATAAAATAACTCTGATAATTTATAAAAACATGCTTTCATATATTTGTTAGGGACTAAATATCTAAAATTTTACATAAAATTGTTCGAAGCAATGTTTACAAAATTTTCTGTCTATTCGTTAGGGACTAAATGCACTGAGTCTAAACCAGCCCTAGTATGAGATTTTCACCCATCCTCAGGATATAATTTGATCAAACATACATAGGCTTCTGGTCTAAATGTTTTAGCTAAATACCTTTATGTATTAACATGGTTAACGTACTAATGCCATTTTCGCAAAATAAAATCATTTGAATGTTTTGAAAGTATTAAACTTATTCACCTGGTAAGTTAAATAAAACCTCTAAACTTGATAAGCTTTTGTTTCTGAACCTCGAAGTAACTTAAGGATTGGGTTACGAGCCTCTAACACCTTGATAATATTAGGTCAGAACTTTTATACTTGTTGTTTAGAGCATCTACACCGGTTTTCTAATCATAGGTTATGTTTATGGTGTTTAAGAGGTAATAGAGGGCTTCGTGTGTGTGAAAGTAGGGAAGATGATCAAAAGATTATGAAATGAAATGAAGCAGGAGGCATCTATTTATATATGAATATTTTTACTCGTTAAGTATTTCTTACTTATTAAGTTTTATCCAAACTTAATTATTAAAAACTTAGCAATTAAGTTTTATATTTTATTTTATATATGAATATTTTTACTCGTTAAGTATTTCTTACTTATTAAGTTTTATCCAAACTTAATTATTAAAAAACTTAGCAATTAAGTTTTATATTTTATTCAAAACTTAGTCATTAAGTTTTATATTTTATATAAGACTTAGCTATTAAGTTTTATCTAAAACTTAGCCGTTAAGTTTCATCCTAATTTTATTTAAAACTTAGGCATTAAGTTTTTATCCAATACTTAATTGTTAAGTTTTATCCGTAACTTAATTATTAAGTTGTATCTGAAGACTTAGACATTAAGTTTTATCTAAAACTTAGTCATGAAGTCACACTTGAAATGTAACATCCGATCCATTCCAACTTGTAACCTGAACCCGTTTATGTGAGTAAATGGAATCTATTTTATTTGTTGAGAACACATTAATATTGCCATTTATAGTTATAAATATAAAGTTATATTGGTAATTATATTGGTAATTACGAAGCTTAGTTATAAATAAAGTACCTTAAAATATTTTTGAGGTTTTCAAAGATTTAATAAATAAAAATAAACGTAAAAAATCTAGTATTTAATTCCCTTAAGTTTTGGGTTGAAAGTGCAATATTTAAAACTTGTTTTAAAAACTATGACATAAAATGATAATAACATAAACCAAGGGGGGGCAAAGTGTAAAATTATTTTAAAAACCCAACATCACCCGTCGACCCCCTTCTCCCCCTCCGGCCACCGCCTCTGGCCGTTTTCCGGCGAGCCATGCCACCCAAATTTGCGCGGTTTCAATCGAATTAAAAGCTCCCATCAATTTCGCGTGATTGATTCGAACATATGGCCCCATACAATTCGAAAATTTATCCCGTTTACACGTTAAAACCGAACCCGCTTAAACCATTTAAAACCAATTCAAATTCAAATGGAAACTCGATTAATTAATTCAATCAACCAGCCTGTAAAGCGTAATCCCAATTCCAATCATAATCAACACGTCAATTTAACATAAAACCTGTTCAATTACATACCCATTCAACCCGAATATTCGACAAATGAGTTGAACTCGTTCGCATAGTTTAACATCAAATTACCCCTATATAATATAGGGCAAACCTCCTAAATCGCACCCACAAACTCTCTGCAACTCCAATTCAATCAAACACACACGCACACATTGATTCAAGATCGGATTAAAGCCGTGAACTACTCGAACTCGACTCCATCGATCTCTACGTCATTACGGGTAATTCGACACACGCACACACACTCGTTCTACATGGGGAATAAAAGCCCCATGGTTAATTCGATCGACAATATCGAATCAAGTTTCAATTGAATCGATTTCGTGTTAGGCTTCATATTGGATTTTTGGGGAAAAAGGAATGAATGTTTTTAATAATTAAAATGGATTCTTTAACAAGATCTGGGCTCTAGCCCAACCGGTAACCCACCACCACCTCAACCGAGAGGTCCCGGGTTCGAAACGGCCTCTCCTCTTTTTTTTGTTTTTCTTTGTTTTTGTTTTATTTAAAATCCAGAAAATGTATATTTTCTGAAATTGTCATTAAACTAACTCTGAAATTATTTTATTTCCGAAATTATTTGATAAAGAATCCTAAATTTATTTGTAAATTTTAAAGTTTATAAACTATTATTTTTTATCAAACATAAATCGTTTAGAGAAAAACTAACAAATTAATTTTCCAAATTAATTATTCCTTTGACCATTAATTATTTACTAATTATTCTTTAACGTTATAAGTTGATATTCTATAAAATCACCAAAAGACAACCTAAGTCTTTCCGAAATATCTCCAATTCTTTTAGTCACTTAAATAACTAAATATTTTAATTAATTAGCATATAATTAATTAATAAAATTAGTTATTTGTTCTTCTCACACTTTAATAATCAATTTCAAATGTATTGATAGGTTTATTTCTATTAATTTTCAAACATACTCACTTTAAATAAATTCATTTTATTTATTCAAATTAAATAAATTATCTTATTTAAACTATCATTCAAAATCCAATGGAAACCCTAATACATTCCCAATTCTTATATCACTATTATTCTAATTCAAGGCACCGTTCCGTAGGTTAATCATAAGGAAATCGTTGGCGCCTAAACTATCACGTTCAAATTCTAATCTCATCAATCAAGTGAGCATTCATTGCCCATTTTATGTGTTTATATTTTGGGGAAATCATGTGACACTATAATCAAACATTGTTATTTCATTTTCATTTCACTTATAAATTCAATTCTTTACATGTTATGTCTTTACTTGCAATAATGTATTTATAGTTAGATAAATTGGATGATAACACAATCATTAATTCATACAACCACGATAACAATAATAGATCTATTGGTTTGACAACCCACCCCATATGAATATTCGAGTGGTGATTGAAACCAGATTCACATATTCTATCACGACTTCGTCTGCGGATCAAGTCAGTTAGTCATTTGGATTGATTGTGTTGATTTGTCTTTGTGTTACATTATTGTGCTATAAGTCTCGACATTACCATGTGAATTGAATCATTCAAACATTTAATCATCTTATATATATGTATATTCAAAACTGTGTTTACTCACCGGCTAATTTTTAGCTGACCTTTTACTTTTCACATGATTTCAGGTTAAGCAAGTTAGTGATTTCTACATGCTCTTCTAGGACCCGGACTTAGTCAAAATAAAAGAAAATTACTATTATGTTATTTTGATTATTGTCTAAATGTATTTGTATTCATTAATGCAAGTGACGTTTAATATTACTTTGGTTTATTTAGACCCATGTGCTGTGAACAATCGATTTCCATTCGTCCGCCCCGATGATTCCGCCGTCGGTTGGGGTGTGACAGATTGGTATCAGAGCTATGGTTATAGGGAATTAGGTTATTAGAAACGAAATGACCTAGACTATAACTAAGACCTTACTTACGAGTCCGCTCGTACCTAGATGGGATTTTACGTGCCTTACATGTTTAGACAGTCTTCTAGGTTAGGTGCCTTACATGGATATCCTTATACTCTTGATCATGACTAATACACACCCAAATTCCCAAAACCTATACTGAGGCATTGGTGCCCAAATCACATGATATTCAAATTTCAAATTTCAAGTCTTAAATTGATACTTATGGTTTTCAAAATCTCGTCAAAGTCTGTGTCCCACCACTGAATACATGTAATGCTGGAAGAGTGGGATGCCTGTATCTCGGGGTTTTCTGTCTAGGCAAGGTACTCATATAAATCCAAATCAACCCATGGATTCGTTTACCTTACCTGGGAACCCTTGGGGTGAGTGT
Source organism: Flaveria linearis (assembly GCA_024085815.1). Classification (NCBI taxonomy): domain Eukaryota; kingdom Viridiplantae; phylum Streptophyta; class Magnoliopsida; order Asterales; family Asteraceae; genus Flaveria; species Flaveria linearis. The sequence goes on along the minus strand of CM044018.1, from coordinate 57,420,190 downwards.
CCACTCATAGGTACGCATGTCTCCAACAAAGTTGTGGTTGACCTAATACTTTGGTTAGTCAACGTACTCGCTTTGATTTACGAATCAAACGATTACACTCGGAACATCTCATTGTTATTATGCCAAATTCCCGATTTTCGTTTTCATATTGTATAGCTCACATTACCCAAAATTACACAACTCATGATCTCGAATTGGGTGCTGTGACAACCCTAAAATTTTTATTTCGATTATACTAAGTTATATTTGGATAGTTTACGTATGCATGTTACATGCATGTATATATATTGGGAGTTTAAGTATATACGAATGTTTATGTGCCTGAAATTCATACATATGTGTATATATATAAAATTTTACGTACGCATGTCCATATATTACTATTATTACGTATGCATGAATATATATATATATGAACCCATGGAAAATTTTGTATGCTTATAAATAGTTAAGCATGTATATATCTTTACTTATGTATATACATGATATAAATCACTTAGGTATATAGCTATGAGTATATATGAACATATTAAAACTAAATTAAAACAAACTTTAAATTAAAAACCTAAAACTAATATCACACACAAAAACAACCTAAACCACTACCATTCAAAACTATTAACCCAACCCACCCTATATCCCTCGACTTAAACCAATACCCGAAAATCCACACATACATATATATATATAGTTCACCTATAGATACAGGTATGTATATGTATATATATTAACACATCAAAAGTCAACTAAATCCTAAAAACTAAAACCTACAACTACAAATCCAAACCACCCAAGAAACATCACTCGAAAACTAACCCAAATTACTACCCTCGGTTACCTTTTGCTACACCACTCCCGAAACCACTAAACCACCACCTAAATTACTCATATGACTAGGTGAACTAGTCTTACTTTTCTTCCTTGCCAAAACCACCAACCATGTAACAAAATTCTTGCTTTCAAACCTTGATAAGGAGGTGGCAAGCTCTCGGTTCCATGGCAACACCAAAACACCACCTCACATTCACACTTTCGTGCATTTACACTTTAAGTCAACTTCTAGTGCCACTCTTTCTCCCTAAACCACCACCTCACCCTCGGGTTTCTTGTCTTGTTCGTACAATAAACCACCAACACCTCAAACCATCATACATGCACCTTCATCATTACAAGGAATATGGCAATTCCAAAGGGAATCCTTTGATTACCTCCCATTCACACATCAAAGTCAAAATAGGGAATATGTGGCACAAGAAAAGGAGCCTCTCGGCCACCTCTTCCTCTCGGTCTCTCTTTAATCTGCCACCAAGACATTCTAGTGAAGACAACACACCTAAGCTAGTTCTAGAACTAATAAATAATACCCTTAGGTTTCCTCCAATCTTGGTCTATAAACATCCATACATTTACAATTTTTTTTCAAAACACACACCACCACCAAACACCCGAACACCACCTTCCTTAAATCACCTTCTGCCTCTCCCTCCTCATCTCTCAGTTATAGCTAGCTGCAACCTCACCATCACCTTGTCTCCACCTTAGGTTACAACCATCACAACAAAACAACATCAACAACAATAACCGAACACCCACGACACCAACAACCACACACCACCATCACCTACTATCATCATCCACCACTTTCACAGCTTTGTTCTTGAATTCCAGAAGCTAAAACATCATCAAATTTGTCATCAAAGGTAATGAAAAGGTTTAGTTTACATATATGCTACAAAACATATATATATATATATATACATACATATTTATGTATATAAATGGATGAAGTCACCAAAAACCCATTTTGGGAGACTTAAAACTATTAATTCTGAGTACTAAAAGTACCAAAATCCAAAACTTATATTTTAGAAAAATATATTTGAATTTTTCAAAACATATAACATAAATATTAAGGAGAATCAAATAAATATTAAATGAAAGAAATTGTGGGAATAAACATGGAAAATTCTTGTCTTTATACTAAAATAATAAACTGGAGATTTTGATATAATTTTGATAAATAAAATAATTTAATAAATTATTTTAGAATAGAAAATAGAAGAAAATGTCAAAAATATAAATAAAATCGGGAAAATTCTGATAAAATCTCAGAATGATTCTTTTGAGGTATAAAATATTCTGGAATTATTTCAGAATTTTATACCTTATTATGATTAAAATACGAATTTTTATATGTTCTACAATAAATAAATCGTAATAAATAGTTAAAGTACATAATAAATTCAGATAAAATCATAAACGAAATATTACAACAATTTGTGCATAATATATTATTTTCATAAATTATGAATCAATATGAATATTTTTACTAAATATGTCAATTATTGTAAAAATTACAGAAACTTTTATGTTACGATTTGGAATCTGAAATAATTATACCATGCTTGAATTTATTTGATAAGTCTTCTGTACAATTTTGAGAATTTTTCATGAATAAAAGCTATTTTTAACTATTTATGGGAATATTATGAAATTCACAGAGAATAATCTGTTAATATCTGGCTTCTATAAAAATTATGTGATATTACTGAATTATTGAAAAAATTTATATGAGATTTTGGGGAATTATTGGACAGCAGAAGATATTATGATAAATATTGAGAATATTGTGGAATTTATGGAAAATAATTTGTGAGGAAATTAAGGCTGGGAAATTTACGAAAAATTTCAGATTGTTCAAAACTTATATTTTACCAAATTTGGTAATTTTTGAGCAATTATAGCTATTTTATGTGTGATTTTTGAATAAATCACAATTTATTATAAATTAAGAAATTTTGGAGACTCGAAGGTGTCTTTTATAAATATTACAGTCAATGAAAACCAGGAAAAAATTATTTGAAGTATTATCTGACACTGTGAACTATCTTGTTAGGTTCAAGTGGGAAGATACGGTGAGTTCATAGCCCCATTTTCAACCATTTGGTATTCCGTAACGTTTTGGGGGAAAAGTATACTTCTGGGTTGATGTGTTATTTTGAAAATATTTTGTTTGCTTACTGTCATTTGCGACACAACCATTAGTTCGAATGAGGAACCGGTCGATAATATTAGTAGCGCTACTTAGGAGGATATTTGTACCAACCGGATGAGGGTTGCTACTATTTTCCTGCATCTAACCGAATGGGGGTTAGGATGCAATATTATCTAATTCTTATTATTTCGTGACAGTATGATTATGTTGTGAGCAGGTTTAGCTGTAATTTTGGTTATGATTAACACATCAACAAAATATTTGTTTGGATTAAACCTATGTTCTCACCAACATTTTTGTTGACTGGTTTAAGTGTACTTTTTCAGGAAATGAGTAACACCTTTGATTTCAGCTTTGAGATTCATGATGGTTGGGGCAAAGTCGTAGGACGGGTCTGTGTAAATTTTAGATATGCTGTAACCTAGTTGTAACTAGTTACATCTAATTTTGGTGTATTATGTAACAAGATGTAATCTCGAATATTAAGAAATAAAAAGCATGTCTGTATTATGCTTTGATTATATCTATGTTTATTTATAAACCACTGCACTCTGATAAAAGCTAGTCACAACTGAACATCGTTTCACGCTTCCGCCGGGATGTGACAGGTTGGTATCAGAGCCATTGGTTATAGAGAATTAGTTATTTTAAGTAAATAACTAGACTATAACCATAAGCTCAAAAGATATTTTATGATTTTATGTGAATTTATGTGGATTATGTGAAATTTCATGATTTTATGTTTAAGATTTTAACAAGACCTATTTGACTAACTTTTTTTTGTGAAACCTTGTTAAGAAATTTTGCAGTATGAATCCAGATAATATTCATTATGAAACCGACCCTTCAGAAGAACCATACCGTAGCAACCCTAAAGAAATAGTATCTGAATCAGAACCTCAGCAGGCTATAAATGTTTCCCCAACTGGAATGAAAAATACATCAAGGTTTTATGTTAGACTTGCATCTGTGCAAAGAGGAGGATATACAATTATAACTCCTAGGAAAAAGATGAAACGTGGAAACAGGTTTGGAACTATACTGAGGAAATAGAAATACAACCTCCTATTTCTCCCATGAATGAAGATAAAGTTATTAAACCAGAGTTGGATCAGGTAAAAACAGTCCGACAGACTCTTAAGAAACTTAAGAAGATACAGCTGGGAATCTGAAAAATCCAAAAGGATATTAAGAAGCTTAAGACACCCAAGCAAAGTATATTTACCAAGATGTGGAAATGGTTCGGTAGAAACTAATAGTTATAGTTTAACTCGTTAGAATAAAGAGAAATAAGAACTTAACTGATATATGTATTCTGTGTTAACATGTTTATTTGATCTATGTTAAATAATTTTATGTTAAGATATTTATTTGCAATACTAACATTGAAATTCACTATAGTAAATCATGCCGCCAAAAAGAAACACTCAGCCTGTCCGGAGAACAGCTCGAGTGGGGCGACCCAGAACCAGACTCGGGGAAGAAACACCCGTCAACCCGGATATCAATGAAAATGATAGGATATTCCAGATAGTAGCCCAATAACTAGAAGCTACTTTGCCTACCCTAATTAATCAACTTCAGCAAAACCTGAATTTTGGAACTACCTCAAACCCACCAACCAGACCTGAAAACATAAACATGGAAGAACAACAGGAAGAAAAGATCCTAAATGGAATGTCAAAAGGATGTTCCTACAAAATTTTATGTCCTGTAAACCTCGGGAATTTGATGGCAAAGTTGGAGCAGTACAAGCTTTGAGATGGCTAGATGACATAGAAGGAGTTCTGGAAATCAGCAACCGTGCTGAAAATCTCAAAACACTGTTTGCTTCACATTCCTTAAAAGGAGAAGCACAATGTTGGTGGAAATGGAAATACATACTAGAGGTAGAAATGTTATGAATAAGCTAAGCTGGGAAGAATTTAGAAACCTAGTGATAGAAGAATACTACCCATACAATGAAATAGAAAAACTGGAAGCTGAATTCCTAGCATTAGAGATGAAAGGATCCGCACACCGGGAGTACACTGATAGGTATAACGAACTATCTAGGTTAGTACCACACCTGATAACCCTGGAATCCAAAAGAATAGGAAGGTATATTTGGGGATTAGTGCCCCAAATAAGAGGATTAGTGAAATCTGCTAGAACCAAAACCTTCCAGGAAGCAGTAATCCTGTCAGGAAGTCTGACAGATGAAATGATCAGGAATGGATCATTAGGTCACCAACAGGTAGGAGAAAAGAGGAAATGGAATGAAAACCATTCTGGAAGGAGATTTGGTGAAAGTTCTCAGAAAAGAATAACCCGATCTCCGCCAAGAAACTTTTTGGGAACAACTCAAGAAAAGAAATTAGAAAAACCACCACAGTGCAATATCTGTCAGAGATATTATACAGGAAACTATATGATAGTGGTGTGCTATAACTGTAAAAGGAAGGGACACGTTTCCCGAGACTGTAAAAACCCTACTAGCAACAAAACCGTCTGCTTTCAATGTGGAAGTGAAAGTCATTTCCGAAATGAATGTCCACAACGAAAGGGTAAGGCTCCAGCTAACCAGAACAACCCTCGTGGAAGAGCTTTTGTGATACAAGCTGACGAAGCTCGGAAGGAACCAGAAGTAGTTACGGGTACGTTCCTTATCAATAACCAGTACGCTAAAGTATTATTTGATACAGGAGCAACCCGCAGTTTTGTCTCACATACTTTTAGACCATTAATTAGTTTAACATCTAAAAAATTACGTGACAATTATGTGATAAAATTAGCTAATGGTAAGATAATTGAAGCTGACGAAATCATTTCTAATTGCATCTTAAATTTAGATGAGTACTGTTTTGATATGAATCTGATACCTATTAAATTAGGAGGATTTGATATCGTAGTAGGAATGGATTGGTTAAGTGCAAATCATGTTGAAATCATTTGTGATAAGAAAATGATTAAGATTCCTTTGAATAAGGAAAACATAATTCTCTGCATTTATAGTGATAAGCCATGCAATACGGTGAAACTGATTACTTGTGAAAAAGCACGAAAATACCTCAACAAGAATTGTTTAGCATTCTTGGCTCATATTGTTGATACACAACTTGATAAGGAAAATTTGGAAAGTGTTCCTGTTATAAATGAATATGCTGATATGTTCCCTGATGAATTACCTGG